>JASPKZ010008359.1:1200000-1642500 GCA_030220185.1 Diploptera punctata | reverse complement strand
AGAAATTGATTTTTAAATCATTAGTACAAAGTTTTATGTTGTATGGGGCAGAGACCTGGACTTTAGGTAGACAGCAAGAAACAAATATATATATAAAATGTATATTGACAACAGAGATGGATTTTTTGCGAAGGGCATGAAGAAAATCAAGAAAGGAGAAAATTCGGAACCAGAAAATTAGAGAAATAATTAATGTTAAACATAATATTATACGATAGAAGTAATAGAACGAAGATTGATATTGTATGGACATCTGAAGAGGATGGAGAATAATAGAATCCCAAGAATGATGCTGGATTGGAATGCTGAAGGCAGGTGGAGGAGGAGGAAAACCGAGGGAACAGTGGATGGATGAAATGAGAAGAAACATGATCAGCAGAGAACTCAAAAAACAAGATGCTGAGGATAGAAATCTTTGGCGGAGCGAAATACATTTGAGCTGAAGGATAACTATTGTAATCTAGAAAAAAATCCTAAATAAAACAAATTGTATACTTGTAAATAAAAAATCTAAATATAGATGTTCATTCATGTATGAAATTAACTAAAAAAATAAGATCAGATTTGATAATGAAATACAGACACGTTATTTGATATGTTATACTGCCCTTACCACTTTTACGAAAATTAGTTGTTTGGGGGAAGGGTAATAGCTCACGGTGATTTTATAACCAGCCACGGTAATCGGTTAGATATCTGTGTAAAAACACCACGTGCCTCCGCTTACTGTCATTTTGCAAACGCTTTCAAGCATTATACAGGATTGTTCTACAATTAATGTGAATTTTGTTATCTTCTTCTTCTTCACTTCACGGGCTAGGCAAATTGCCTGTTCCGCCTCACAGTTGTTCTGTCCATTTTTCACTGGCCTTCCTACATTCCTTGAACCTCTTGGCTTGTAGTTGAATGCTGCTCTTGGTAATCTTGATACATTCATTCTTTCCACATGTGTAAACCATTTCTCTCTACATTTTCTGATTTTCTCATCCAATGGATATATATTTAACTCTGTTCTTTAATCTTCATTCCTTATCCGATCCAATCTTATGCAGCCTTTTGTTCTTCTAAGGAAGTTCATTTCTGCGCTTTGTATACTACTTTGCAATTTTTTGGTCATTACCCAAGTTTCGCTCCCATAAAGTAATGCAGGAACTGCCAATGTTTTATAAAACTCCAATCTAGTATCTCTTCTTGTTTTAATCTTTAATGTTTTATGTATAGTTCCGCATATCATTTGAAATTTCGACAGTTTCATATGTACGTCTCTTTCAGTTTTTGTGTTTATAGTAAATTTACAACCCAAATAATTAAAATTTGTTACTTGTTCCAGAGGTTTGTTGTCTATTACGATTTTTGATCTTATATGATCGTTACCCCAAAATGCAATAATTTTTGTTTTTCTTTTGATATTTTGAAATTATATTCTGGCATAACTGATTTAATTGATGTAAAGAGTACTGCAAATTATTTTCATTTTCTTGAATAATAACCACATCGTCAGCATACATTAAAACGTTTAATATTTTAAAACGGTCCATTCTTATACCTATATTAACAATACTTTTCCAATTTTGGATGATGTCATTAATATATAGATTAAAAAGAGTAGGTGATAAACTACACTCTTGTCTTAACCTCTATTTACTAAAATAGTTTTTGTTATCTTAGTGTCAATTACGCGGTATGTTGATAGTTTATTACTGTGAGTGCACTAAATTGAATCGACTTTTATAAGATTCATGATGTGTTCCGTTGAGGTTTATTCAAAATTAATATAAAATTATAGAATATTCACCTGAAAGGTCCGTCTCCTCAACTTAATTATCATTTAACTGTAGCGCTTTCGGGACTTGTCCCATCATCGGCAGGATTCAAAACTGGTGTTTCACTGAAGATCTGGTAGAGGGGGTTGCATGTATTGGGTTCGTTTTGTTTATCAGGCTGTCGTTGTGAGCTGCTTTCATGATTTCCATCTCTTCGAGTACGTACTCGAAGAGATGGAAATCATGAAAGCAGCTCACAACGACAGCCTGATAAACGAAAACGAACCCAATACATGCAACCCCCTCTACCAGATCTTCAGTGAAACACCAGTTTTAAATCCTGCCGATGATGGGACAAGTCCCGAAAGCGCTACAGTTAAATGATAATTAAGTTGAGGAGACGGACCTTTCAGGTGAATATTCTATAATTTTATATTAATTTTAAATTGAATCGAGGACATCTTTGAAAAAAGAAGAGACGACTTTTTTTTAAACATTTCTACATTCCGAAAAACTACTCTGTGTTTTTAAAATACATTACGAAACTCCGTTGAGGTCATTGTGTTAAAGTTTTAATAATTGTAAAACAATACCTGATATTTCAGTCCTCCTCAATTAAGTTATCGAAAGACCTCCTATAAAACAACACTGCAAATTATTGAGTACGGCTGAGATATCAGGTACTGTTTTACAATTATTAAAACTTTAACCTACTCTGTGCTTAAATCAATGTAAATGGAATAATTATGTACTGCATATTAACACTAGACGATCGTAATTGAAATAAATTTAATGTTATACGATATACGATTCAATTAAGAGAGAAAGATTATATAGTATCCTGCTGGAGTTCGGAATTCCTAAAACGTTAGTTAGACTTATACGAATGTGTCTAAATGGTACAAAGAATAGGGCGCGTGTAGGCAAACAGTTTTCATATTCTTTTGAAATCCACAATGGGCTGAAACAAGGATATGTACTATCTCTTCTAACATTCAATTTTGTACTAGAGCATGTCATCAATTCTTTAGAGGATAAAGAAGGCCTGCAACTCAATTGTATTAATACGCTATTGGTCTATAGTGATGATGTATTATTGGGTGATAGCGAGGGGATATCAGGGAATTAGGATAGAGAAGAAAGGGTTTCAGGCTAGAACAAACATAATTCGGAATGAAAATGGGGATATGATTGCAGATTCCAGGAGTATATTAAATAGATGGAAACGTTACTTTAATCAGCTATTAAATGCACATACAGAACAGGACATCAAGGAGGATAATTTATAGACAGCAAAAATGCTAGTCGCAGAACCAAGTGCATTAGAGGTTGAAATGGCGATTGAAAAATTGAAGATGTATAATGCATCAGGTTCAGATGAGATCCCAGCAGAACTGATAAAGTCAGAGGGAGAAAAATTGATAGACAAGATACGCTGGTTGCTTAGTATGATTTGGGAAAAAGAAGCTCTTCCAGATGAATGGAAAGAATCAATTATCATACCAATTTATAAGAAAGGAGATAAAACTGATTGCAACAACTACAGGGGCATCTCATTACTTTCAACTTCGTACAAAATTCTAACAAATATATTAGTCAGCAGATTTACTCCCTATATTGATGACATTCTAGGAGATCATCAATGTGGATTTAGAAGAAACAGGTCTACAACAGATCAGATTTTTAGTATAAGACAGATTTTAGAAAAGAAATGGAAATATAATGGTACTGTACACCAACTATATGTAGACTTCAAAAAAGCATATGATTAAATTAAGAGGAAGAGATCAGTTTTTGTAGTCGCAGAACGGGCATCATTACCCAATACTGCATACGGAAGAAGAAGAAGAAGAAGTTATATAGTTAGTATCCTGTTGGAGTTTGGAATTCCTAAAAAGTTAGTTAGACTTATACGAATGTGTCTAAATGGCACAAAGAGTAGGGTGCGTGTAGGCAAACAGTTTTCGGACACTTTTGAAATCCAGAAGCAAGGAGATGCACTATCTCCTCTACTATTTAATTTTGTACTAGAGCGTGCCATTAAATCTTTAGAGAATGAGGAAGGCTTACAACTCAATGGTATTAATAAGCTGTTAGTTTATGCTGATGATGTAAGTACTATTGGCCGATAGCGAGGAGATAGGGCCTACTAAAGGACAAAACGCACACACTATTGAGTAACACTAAGAAATTGGGACTGGAGGTGAATATCAATAAAACTAAATATATGATCACACGTAGAAATACATTATATAATGGAAATTGACAGCTAATAACAATTGTGGGATATTTTGAGGAAGTGGCTGAATTAAAATACCTAGGAACAATAATCACAAATAGGAATGAGATGCACAAAGAAATTAAACATAGGCTCAATTCTGGAAATGCGTGCTATTATGCATTGCAGAGACTCTTGATGTCCCAACTCCTTTCAAAAAACTTTAAACTGAAAATAGGCTATATAAAACTATTATTCTACCAGTTATATTATATGGATGCGAAACATGGACTCTTACTTTAAGGGAGGAAAGGAGATTACAAGTATTTGAGAGTAAAGTACTTAGGAAAATTTTTGGACCAAAGAGAGATGAAGAAACAGGTGAATGGAGAAGACTACATAACAATGAACTGCATGGTCTTTATAGGAAGCCAGATATAATAAGAACAGTCAAGTCTCGTAGACTGCGATGGGCAGGACATGTTGCACGTATGGGAAATGGAATACGTGCATGGAAGCTTCTTGTAGGAAAGCCAGAGGGAAAACGCCCAATTGGTAGACCAAGAATGAGGTGGGAAAATAACATTAACTATGATTTGAGGGAAGTAGATTAAACAGGGAATGATTGGAAAGCATTAGCTCAGGATAGGGATGTATGGAGAGCTTATGTCCGCGCGGCCATGAATCTACGGGTTCGATAGTGCCAGTGAGTAAGTAAGCGAGGAGATACTAAGAAACAACACGCACACTCTATTGAGCAACACTAATAAATTAGGATTGGAAGTAAACATCAATAAAACTAAATATGTCCACACATAGAAGTACATAATATAGGGTGATTCAAAATTGACTTTACAACTTTACAAGCTTATAGACATTTATTTAGAAGACCTACAGAATTGGTTTTAATGTCATATGATAGCACAACTCATCAAGTTTTCACCGACATAGTTTTATAGTACCTAGTTCTCTCACCGCGTGCGCTAGGGCTCCGAGCAAAGCTATCCCTCACTTGTTCAACCACAGCTTCAGCCGTACGTGGACGGCCAGTATGCTTGGAATGACTAACAGAACAGTCAGTCCTAACAAATGTTTGGTGCCAAGAATAAATTGTTGGCCTGCTAGGAGGATCCTTACCATACTGGGTATGAAATATACGCTGAACAATTGTCGCAGATTTAGTTTCTTCGAACAAAAACACACAACGAGCACGCTCGGCACCTGTGAAAGCAGGCGTTTTGATATGAACTACGTTAGCGCACGCGGTGAGAGAACTAGGTACTATAAAACTATGTCGGTGAAAACTTGATGAGTTGTGCTATCATATGGCATTCAAACCAATTCTGTAGGTCTTCTAAATAAATTTCTATAAGCTTGTAAAGTTGTAAAGTCAATTTTGAATCACTCTGTATAATGGAAGTGGAAAGCTAATGACAAATAAAGAAGTGGCTGAATTCAAATGCCTAAGAACAATAATTACAAATAGGAATGAGATACACAAATAAATTAAATATGGGCTCAATTCTGGAAATGCAGTCTATTATGCATTACAGAGACTTTTGTCGCCCCAGCTCCTTTCAAAAAAACATTAATCTGAAAATAGGCCCCTATATAAAACTATTATTCTCGCAGTTATATGACAAGGATGCGAAACGTGGACTCTTACTTTAAGGGAGGAAAGAAGATGACTAGTATTTGAGAATAAAGTACTTAGGAAACATTTTGGACCAAAGACAGATGAACAAACAGATGAATGGACAAAGCTACATAACAGTGTGCTACATGGACTTTCTAGGAAGCCAACTATATTAAGAACAGTTACGTCTCGTAGACTTGCGATGGGCAGGACATGTGTCACGAATGGGGAATGAAAGAGGTGCATGGAAGCATCTTCTAGGAAAACCAGAGGGAAAACGTCCAGATGGTAGACCATGAATGAGGTGGGAGAGTAACATTAACCATGATTTGAGGAAGTAGATTATACAGGGGATGTTTGGAAAACATTAACTCAGGAAAGGGATGTATTGAGAGCTTATGTCGCGCGGTCATGAACCTACGGATTTTATAGAGCCAGTGAGTTAGTTAGTTAAGATAATTTTGAATTTTGTTGTCAAGACAGTGTGAAGGATATTTTGATTTCCATCCATCCATAGTAATTCTGCCCGAAGGCAGGTCCTTCACTGCAATCATAGCATTTTCATGCTATGCTTGCAGCTTCACTAGGGAATTGTAGGTGTGGTAGCTTCCCGTAGCTTTCCACACCGGTAAAAGATGATGATGATGATAAGGATGATGGCCATATGATTTCGGGGACCGTTTGGGCCTTAAAGTTTTCCTGACATTTGTCTTACAGGTGAGGAAAAACCCCGATAGAAACCTCACCCAGAAAAACTGCCCCGACCGGGGATCGAACCCGGGCCCGCTGCGTGACAAGGTACCTCGAGACCACAGCGGTGGACTATTTTGATTTAATGTAACTTAAATAATCATGTGTTTATGCACTACTGGTTACCATACTTGCACCTGTCTCCAGAACTCGACAAGGGACCAGATTTTCATCAGCATGAATTAGACAAGAGAACGTATATATTATACCTAACATAGAGGCAGCCTAATTTAGACTTGTTAGTCCGCTTCGATCATCCCGCACCGTAGCCGAGTGGTTAAGGCGCAGAGCTATGGGACTTGCGCTGGTTCGAGTCTCCATGAGGGAAGAAATTTTCTCATGTTATTTCTGCCAGTATGGGACCGGAGCCCCACCCAGCATCGTGAGGCATTTGGGTAGCTACAATAAGTAGTGGTTCCAGGTTGAGAAAACAAGCTATAACGGCTGGGGGATCCGACATGTTGACCACATGTCACCCCTACACTGTCTAGATTATCATCTATCTCTGTGATTGATACATGTGCATGTGAGGCAAGCAGCCAACTGGTAGGTTAAAAGCCTTTCAGGCCTGTCGCGTCATGGAAAAAAAAAAGTCTGTTTCGATCTCAAAGTACACTTAGTATTGATTTCGAACATTTCAAGTTTTAACGCGCGATTCACACAAGCAAAC
This sequence comes from Diploptera punctata, assembly GCA_030220185.1. Classification (NCBI taxonomy): domain Eukaryota; kingdom Metazoa; phylum Arthropoda; class Insecta; order Blattodea; family Blaberidae; genus Diploptera; species Diploptera punctata. The sequence continues at coordinate 1,635,463 of JASPKZ010008359.1, read as the reverse complement.
TAATTGCACAGTAGAGTTATTGTAGCCTCACTATGATGGTTGTCCAGCGGCTCGCTTTGTTTCCACGCAGCTGTTATATATAATTAAATACAAAGATGCCGACCACTGCCACTATAATAATTTCTAATGTTAACCATTGTCAAGGTACAATAGCTGTACATATATCTTCTTCCAATGAAGAACATTATTTTAGGCACAGTAAGCCAGCGAAGCTTAGTTCAATGCATTATGGCTTGCTTCGTATAGAAGAGGTCACAGTTCGATTTCCGATGATGTTAAGTTTTTTAATTGTTACAATGCTTTCTATTTCATTCTGTCTGTCCACTCTTAAAGAAAAAACGAACTAACTATTTGGAAGTATTATTATTATTATTATTATTATTTTTATTATTATTATTATTATTATTATTATTATTATTATTATTATTATTATTATACCCTCAGGGGTCCTCATGTGGATGGCGACCACAAGGTGCCCAAGCTGAGCAAAACATTCCTTCCACTTACTTGTGTTTTGCACTCTTTTAACTTTAATATCTAACCTCTCTTGGTTAACTCTTGTTTTTTCGACCCCGACGCTATTAGGGCATCCGAGGGCTAGGGAGTCTTTCCTTTCTTCCATTTCTTCTTTCCTTTATTTTATTTTCTTCTCCAGAAAAGCCTGACCAGAGACTATAAGATGGCAGCCCATCACTGGTCTTGCCTTCCTTTGGCCAGCAACCAATCGAAGGGACTATTATTATGCTTTCAAGTCTTATACGAGAATTTCCTGGAAGGTGAAACGCTGGAGGGAAAATTTTCTATAGGATCGTAACAGGCCTTGGCCTAATACTTGGAAGGAAGAAGAAGAAGAAGATTATCATTATTATTATTGTTATTATTATTATTATTGTTCTACATCTATGGGCTATTATTAGGCTGCACTTGACCCATAAACTAAATAATTTAACTCAAGGGTGAAATTGTTTTTCTTCACTAATACGTAATACATAAATACATACATAAATATATGAAGCTATATTATCTTTTATTATGTATTTATAGTATTATTATTAAAATGTGGTACTGCATACACAATTAAATTTATACCGGTAGCTAAATAGTGTTATAGAGTTTATGAAGGAAGGAATATTACTTAAAATAGTGTAACGTGGACGTAGATTACGTGGCTGGAATTAAATGTTATAGGGTGTATTTAGGGAAATACAAATAAATAACAAAAAAATCATTGTCGAAAGATTTGAAGCCTGGCTGTCATACATTTTTTTTTCGTAATTGGTTTAATGACCTACGCTACTCAAACGTCGGACACTAGTCTCTAAATGTTGGTTGTCTTTTTTACTTTTACACTATGCACGAGAGTTGAACTTTATGCGAAATGTCGCTATTTGAGTAATATTGTATACGTCGAACACTCGTAAACATCTAGGAACATGTTTCTTTCATTGCTCCTTAACTATTTAAGACCATTAAAACAAAATACAGAGTATTAAAAACATTTTACAATGCGTTACCTCGTGAACCACAGCTTTAGCTCTTCGAGCATGCGCAGTGGGTCGTAACAGGGATTCTGCCACTGAAACCACTCATTTTTTGTCAAGTTTACATCGATTTGATCTAACCAAATCTTATTTAATTCGTAGGTTTGTAAAATAAAACTTTTTTTTTTTTTTTTTGGGAAGTCGGTGGTTTTCCAATCTTAAAACATGTTCGTGATATGAATTCTCGTATTTTGCTATTTTTCGTTAAGTTTGGATATGTATAACCATTTCCGATATATATGAATGATTTGGTACAATCATACATTATTTCAGTAGAATATTTTTCAGACGTATAGTACAGAATGAGATCAACTTTGGAGAGAGAAAATAAGAATACAAATAAGAATGTTGGCGTTGTTTGACCTCCGATCATAAAGTTGGGGCCCCCACGCCCACATTGTACAGCTACCAATGACCTGGCCCGGTTTACTCGTGTAATTGCTTAGCCTGTCGGCCACTCTAGATTTATCACTGCCTACCGGTAGCTTGCTCCCAATCACATAACTTATTTCTTTATTAAGTTTCCAGGGACACTCTTGCTCCCTTCGCTAATTTACTCCAGTACCACACTACTGTATAATATAGGCCTAAGCATTTTCACTATCTTTAACCTACTATATATTCATCTAAATTAGTTTATATAGGGGAAATATGAATGATTTGAGGGAAGTAGATTATACAGGGAATGATTGGAAAGCATTAGCTCAGGATAGGGATGTATGGAGAGCTTATGTCCGCGCGGCCATGAACCTACGGGGTGGACAGTGCCAATGAGTAAGTAAGTAAGTAAGTATAGGGGAAGAATGAATAATATCGCACTCACTATCAAACATCGATTAGGCCTACTTCTTTTAGAAAAACTGTACGATAACCCAACCAATGCATTTTTTCTATACAGAATAGCTAACTAACTGAAAAGAGTGAACGTCAATTTTTTAAAATATGTTTTGGACTTAATTTAAAATATTCCTAATACCGATTTCATATTAAATGTTCTGCCATTTGCCAAAAAATTCATAAGCTTTCGCCCATGCGCACTATGATTCTGCAGAATTTACAAACACCATTGAGAGATATATAGCCTACCACAATCTGCGAACTTAGAAAAATATGCAATAATATTGTAAAAAAGTTTTAAGAATCTTTGCAAAATATTTAAAATTACACGAAATGTTAGTAATAATGGAGAAAATGTACTTGGTGCAACAGTGTCAAAAGAATGTTGTATTGAAAAGCATAGAGAGCAAATCATTGTAAAGTTCAGCCCTTATCTTTAAACTATATATTTTGTTTAAATCTATTTTTTTAGGGGATGGCTGGCTAATATAGCAACCATTCTGAAAAATAACGTTAACTCTTATAAAGCATAGGGGCTACTTACATTTTTGTAGAAAATTATGTTAATATTATACTCTACCCATTTTAAAAAAATCCAACTGGTCTCGAAATATCTAGCCTATGTTGTGTGTTTCTGATTTTTCTGCATGCCCAAACCTCAGAGGCTATTAACTTTCCTTTGAATATTATGAAGCAGGCCTAATTTACAAGATTAGTAGTTATTTATGCTTCAAGGGATTATTATGGTTATATCCTTAGGGGCCGAGGCTTGGTAAGTCGGTACGAGGATATAATTAATAATTTAGCCTAAATAAAAACGAACAAATACATATTTACGCAATTTGTTAGCAGGAGAAGTAGCATAATCTAGTATTGCAGCCATTACACTCATATTGAGAGATTCATTACTTTTTTCCCGACATTATTGCGAATTTAAAATTGTTTTGTTCCAATGCCACTACACTTTTCGTGATTCGAGTTCTATTTAAATTTGTTTAAAAGGGGAAGTATATTTATTATTGGAAGTCATTAAATTTAAGAAAAAACATGACGGTTTATCTTAAAACTAAGCCTACAATTTCTTTACATTTAGGCCTATATCGAGGGAATTGTCCTTCTTATTATCCTAAGCATTCTAAACAAAGAGAGAGAATTGATTACTTATCTTAAAAAGGCTGAGGTGTACAAACGTCTCACACAATTTTCCATTTAATATTCTTATGCCACTGATGCACTAAACACTTTTCAACCATTTATAACAACGTTTGGTACCATTTTATAAACATTTCTTACGATTTTTAAATATTTCTAAATTACGCGAATATTGCACATCGAGTTCTAAAGGCGTGGATATGCTACATGTAACATCCGCTAGGCGAATCTCACATCGCAGTAACCAACATTTGAAGAGAATAATAAAGTGTGTTAGTGTACGTAAAATTATTTTATAGTTCATCAAATAATATGCATGTAAATTTTCTTGTTAGGTTAGGAAATGGGAAGTTAGTTTACGTCCATTTTAATGTTTGTATTTGGGAATAAATAATATGCATGTAAATTGTTTTGCTAGGTTAGGAATTGGTAAGTTAGTTTACGTTTATTTTTTTTTTAGCATTTGGGAATTTATTCCCAAAGTTGGTAACGTCGACTTCAGAGCCATCTACCGGAAGCTACATTAACCATTACAGCACATCCCGCAACTTGCGCATGCGCACTGCGATTCTGTAGAACTTAGAAGAATTCATGTGTGACGGTTTCTACACCTTATCCCTTAAAAATTATTATTCAAGTAATTTCTAGGGGTTTGTGGTGAATATCACTATTATTTCAAGTAAATTGATTGCTTCTATTGAAGACTAGCTGCATATAATACGACTGATTAATCTTAAAAATATAGTTTAAATTTTCATTCGACATACAATTTTAACGTAGAAAAGTAGCCTATTTTTATTATATAATTAATTCCAAAATAAAGCAAGACAAACCATATCTAACTAATTCACTGGCACTATCAAACTCGTAGGTTCATGACCGCACGGACATAAGCTCTCCATACATCCCTGTCCTGAGCTAATGTTTTCCAATCATCCCCTGTATACTCTACTTCCCTCAAATCGTGGATAATGTTATTCTCCCACCTCATTCATGGTCTACCAACTGAGCGTTTTCCCTCTCGTTTTCCTAAAAGAAGCTTCCGTGCACCTCTTTCACCCCCATACGTGCCACATGTACTGCCCATCGCGGTCTACGAGACTTAACTATTCTTATTATATCTGGCTTCTTATACATATCATGTGGCTCACTATTATGTAGTTTTCTGCATTCACCTGTTCATTCATCTCTTTTTTGGCCCAAAAATGTTCCTAAGACCTTTATTCTCAAATACCCTTCTTTCCTCCCTTAAAATAAGAGTCCATGTTTCGCATCCATATAATATAACCGGAAGAATAACTGTTTTATATATTTTCAGTTTAACGTTTTTTTAAGGGAGTTGGATGACAAGAGTCCCTGTAATGCATAATAGCATGCATTTCCCGAACTTAGTTTATGTTTGATTTCTTTGTGCCATTCCTATTTGTAATTATTGTTCATAAATACTAGAAGTCAGCCACTTCTTCAAAATTTCCTTCATTTGTCATTAATTGTCTATTTCCATTATATAATGCATTTCTATGTGTAAATATATATTTAGTTTTATTGATGCTTACTTCTAGTCCCAATTTCTTAGTGTTGCTCAACCGAGTGTGCGAGTTGGCCCTTAGCATTTCCGGCAAGACAAACCATATTTAATATTATTATCTACGGGAATATAAGAAAGCAAATGAATAACAGGTAACAGAATAACAGATTAAATCCTCCATCAAGCAAATAATGCAAACAAAATATTTTAAACAATACTAAATTTAGAAAAATAAAAATGTAAGAATAGATACAAAAATAAGAATTTAGAAATCTGTCATAAAACCAGTTTTAACATATGGTTGCAAATGCCGAACAGAAACTTAAAAAACAAAACAAATTAATGAAACAACCAAAATTAAAGTTTTAATTAAAATTGTAGGAAAATCGCTGAGAGAGAAAATTCGCAGCTCTGTTATTTAAGGAGAATCTGAAATTGAAACTATAAACCTCTGGATAAATGATAGAAGACTAAATTGGAACGAACATATAGATATCCATCCATAGTAATTCTGCCCGAAGGCAGGTCCTTCACTGCAATCATAGCATTTTTCATGCTATGCTTGCAGCTTTACTAGGGAATTGTAGGTGTGGTAGCTTCCCGTTGCTTTCCACACCGGTGAAGGATGATGATGACGATGATAATGATAAGGATGATGATGACGATGGCCATATGAACGTTTGGGCCTTAAAGTTTTCCTGACATTTATCTTACAGGTGAGAAAAATCTCCGATAAAAACCTCACCCACAAAAACTGCCCCGACCGGGGATCGAACCCGGGCAGCACGCTACCTCGAGACCACAGCGGTGGACCATGTACATATAATGGAGAACAGTAGATTAGTGAAGAAAGTAAGTGACTGGACACCTCTGCAGAAAAGGCCGTTAGGAAGACCAGAACTACGATGAAAGGACGTCAACATACCTCGGACCTCAAATGATTAAAAACGCAACAAGCTGCCAGCTTTCATGCGTAGAGGAAGAGGAAGTATAAGTGATATCGCAGACAATTCAACAAATATGATTACTTCTCTTAAAATATTTTTTTAAGTATTTGATAGCTGTTATTCGACTAACATCAATTCCATTAAAAAAAGACGATAGAGTCTATAATACAATACTGTCACATTAAAATTTACAAAAAACTGCTGCGCATCGAATCGAATTATACTGTTCAGAAAGCAGACTTGGTACCACCAAAGTTAGAGTTATGGTTTCTTGGTTAAATGTGGACATCCATTGGATTTCTTGAGGTCTAATTTCCAAATCGTGGCAGAAATTTATATGTAAAAAAAAAAAAAAAATTTTTTTTTTTTTTTCCAGTTTCCAAGATATTATAATAAGTGAAATATTTGGAGCAGTGAAGTATATTTTATCAAGAAGAATATATGTTATAACTTAATGTAATTGCAGCCATTTTGTTTTAGTAAGGAACTCTGCACTCGCATCAATAGAACTGTTGTCTACGTGCCCAGACTCAGTTATACGAAATACATTATTTAAAACGGCGTGCTCCGTATATCATATAAAACTAACGAATGACAGCAGATGACCATACAACTAATACATCAATTTTATTCATGTAGTGCCTAATCTGCATACATTAGTTCCTTCAAGTCATCAATAACTCTAATTCATTATTCAGATTTTTAAATAGTTGACTACATAAATATTGTATCTTATAATTTTGTGAATTGAAATATCAATTCAATACAACATGTTTCTAACAACTGCTATGTCTATACATTAGAGGAATTCTACTTTTTCTTTCTCATTTACAGTACAGACGCTTTAAAATAGTCATGTCAGGTCTAACAGGATCTTAGGTGTATCGACTACACTCTAATTCAACCCAGGAAGTTACTATAGACCTTACGGGCTACGCGTGTCCCCCTACGTACAGGGGGTAGATGTTGCCAAACTCATAATAACGGTATTTGTTTGTTTAGGGAGGGGTGGAAGGGCAAGGTTAGCAGTTATTTTTCCAAATCTATGTAGGCCTACTATACATTAAAAAAACATAGTTTTTCTTTTACGGCTTGCAGACTAGTTTTATAGTAAACTAGCGTAAGACCCGTAGTTCTGCTCCAAGACTTCTTGCCTTAACCACTCGGCTACGGCGCGAGACTCTTGGTATCAATGAAAGACAAAATTGGTTATTGTGAGTTATCCGTAAGAGATAAGGGACTCTTGGTATCAATGAAAGACAAAAATGGTTTTTGTGAGTTATCCGTAGCCTAAGAGATAAACATATGCTGTCGCGGACTTTTTTGTAGAGCTTTTTGAGATATTCAATTCTGTGTACATTAATTTTGTGTATTTCTTATGGTTTAGGCATCGTAAGCCATTTAAGCGTCCAAAGAGTTATTTTTTTCACGTTTTCCACTACAAAGGGCGATTTTTAAGGGTGTAGGAGTTGAGTATCACAACTCTCTTATAGCCTATGCCCATCGCGGGAATCTCCTGAACATTTTGCAAAAAACCTCATCACAATTGGATCAACGGTATGGCCGCGATAAAGTACGAACAAACAAATATACAATCAAACATTAATTTTTATATATAAGATATGAGAGTCGACACTTTCACACAGGATAGTACAGGTCCGCACGAGCTCAGTGACAAGTGGTAACTGTTTTTTTTCTATAAGTGGGGTTGGCTCGGACGGCTACAACTTACAACTCTGTACCTGCTATGTTGCATACTTCAGTTTTATTTAAGGATTTCTCTCCAGAAAATACTGTTAAAATGGCAACTCAGTTCCCTATTCCAAACACACAGTAACTTCCTGGGTTGAATCTGACTGTAGGCTGTACGTTTCTATTACACTGTTTGTCCCGTCGGATGATAAACGGAGGACTTCTAGGACTGTCGGATCAAGGAATTATTACTAAGAAGGCTATATTTTAAAATTAGTTTTTAGTTTTTCTAAGGCGCTCCGTGGCGCAAGCGGTTAGACCCTCGCCTCTCACCGCTGGGGTCCCGAGATCGAGTCTCGGCCACTCCGTGTGGGTTTCGTGGTGGACGAAACGAAGCTTGTTCAGGTTTTTTCTCGGGGTTTTCTCCTGTTTTCCCCTGCCACAATTTCATTCCACTATTTCTCCATACTCATCTCATTAATTTCGTTCATCTGCCCCTGTGATGGTGCATCAGGCGTGGTCGGCCGGAACCCTTGTCATTCACAGACGTCTATATATAGGGATCATCTCATCTCATCCCTCGATCCGACCCTGAGTTAGACACGAGCAGAGGATATTTATTTATTTCGTTTTTTGTAGATCTTATAACCATATATTGTTCTAATTACTTTCATATCATATTAATTCGGTTTAGCGAAAAAAACGCATAGGCTAATATCCATGGGTAATCCAAATGGCAAATAAATAAATATATATGAATAAACAGTACGAATAAATAGTAGAAATAGCTGGAATATAGTCTACAATCTTCTAAACAAGTAAATATCATTAATTAATATTCACTCCGAGAGAAATAGAAAGGTTTCTCTTAGTAACAGCCCAAAATGGAACCGTAGGTTTACTTAGTCGTTAGTTTGTTGAACTTTTTATTTCTTTATGTCTATGCTATGTTTTTCTAGTAAAAAAGTATGACAACTTCAAATGGAAAAGCAAAATGTTATTCTCGTAAAAACATCAAAAGTTGTTCGACCATTTCAAGCCTTTATGGGAATGTAAGTGTAGACATGTTGCATTTATCTTCACTGCCATGCTATTTTAAACGTTGCATTGTAACATATACCAAACCATTTACGTCGCATGAGCATCAAGCTAAATTTACCTTTTAGAATAGTATTATATATTTTGTAAACAATACAAACGGATAATAAAGCATAAATAATAATAATAATATATTATTTATTCACTGGCACTATCGAACCCGTAGGTTCATGGCCGCGCGGACATAAGCTCTCCATACATCCCTATCCTGAGCTAATGCTTTCCAATCATTCCCTATATAATCTACTTCCCTCAGATCATAGTTAATGTTATTCTCCCACCTCATTCTTGGTCTACCAACTGGGCGTTTTCCTTCTGGCTTTCCTACAAGAAGTTTCCATGCACGTCTTTCATTCCCCATACGCGCAACATGTCCTGCCCATCGCAGTCTACGAGACTTAACTGTTCTTATTATATCTGGCTTCCTATAAAGACCATGTAGTTCATTGTTAAGTAGTCTTCTCCATTCACCTGTCTGTTCATCTCTCTTTGGTCCAGAAATTTTCCTAAGAACTTTATTCTCAAATACTCGTAATCTCCTTTCCTCCCTTAAAGTAAGAGTCCATGTTTCGCACCCATATAATATAACTGGTAGAATAATAGTTTTATATATTTTCAGCTTAACGGTTTTTGAAAGGAGTTGGGACATCAAAAGTCTCTGCAATGCATAATAGCATGCATTTCCAGAATTGAGCCTATGTTAAATTTCTTTGTGCATCTCATTCCTATTTGTGATTATTGTTCCTAGGTATTTGAATTCACCCACTTCCACATTTCCCTCATTTGTCATTAGCTGTCCATTTCCATTATATACTGAATTTCTACGTGTGACCATATATTTAGTTTTACTGATATAATAATAATAATAATGTTTTATATATTCTGGCCGTGCGAAACATGGACTCTTACTTTAAGGGAGGAAAGGAGATTACGAGTATTTGAGAATAAAGTACTTAGGAAAATTTTTGGACCAAAGAGAGATGAACAGACAGATGAATGGAGAAGACTTACATAACAATGAACTACATGGTCTTTGTAGGAAGCCAGATACAAAAAGAATAGTTAAGTCTCGTAGACTGCGATAGGCAGGACATGTTGAACGTATGGGGAATGAAAGACTTGCATGAAAGCTTCTTGTAGGAAAGCCAGAGGGAAAACGCCCAGTTGGTAGACCAAGAATGAGATGGGAGAATAATTTAAACTATGATTTGAGAGAAGTAGATTATACAGGGAATGATTGGAAAGCATTAGCTCAGGATAGGGATGTATGGAGAGCTTATGTCCGCGCGGCCATGACCCTACGGGTTCCATAGTGCCAGTGAGTAAGTAAGTAAGTATATTCTGGCCGATTTAAGGCCATAAGGCATTATCTTCCATTCAACCAGCACAAAGTACAAATGCATATTGAACAGTATAGATTATGTACACATTATAACTAATTATAAAGAATTAAAAAAATGCATTTAATTTTGCAATGTAATGCGATGGGCAGGACATGTTGCGCGTATGGGGAATGAAAAACGTTCATGGAAGCTTCTTGTAGGAAAGCCAGAGCGAAAACGCCCAGTTGGTAGACCAAGAATGAGGTGGAGAATAACATTAACTATGATTTGAGGAAAGTAGATTATACAGGGAATGATTGGAAAGCATTATCTCAGGATAGGGATGTATGGAGAGCTTATGTCCGCGCGGCCATGAACCTACGGGATCGATAGTTCCAGGGAGTAAGTAAGTAAAGCAAATTTTATGTACAAACAACATTTTATCCGATGATAACTAACTCACTGGCCGCGCGAACATAAGTTCTCTATACATCCCTAACCTAAGATAATGTTTTCCGATCATTCCCTGTATTATCTACTTCCCTCAAATCACAGTTAATGTTATTCTCCCACCTCATTCTCATTATATCTGGCTTCCTAAAAGACCATGAGGTTCATTGTTATGCAGTCTTCTCCATTCACCTGTCTGTTCATCCTTGGTCCAAAAATTTTCCTAAGAACTTATTCACAAATACTCGTAATCTCCTTTTCTCCTCTAAAGTAAGAGTCCATGTTTCGCATCCGAATATTATAACTGGTAGAAAGATACATTAGCAACACAAATACTAATGTATATAACATAATATCCTAACATCGATAAGTCTAGGACTCTAATGTTAATGCGTCTATAAATAAGAATACAAACATAGTCTATAATATCTCGAGTCTGTGGTTGCATCCAGCAGGGTGAATTTTTTTTACTGTTGCGTTTGGCATGCATTTGATGTAGATTAAAAAAGTCTAATCATAACTCCATGGTGTGACAGATCCTTGCCCTACTAGCCGGCTGTTTAGCTCCCATCCAGATGCGTTTATCACAGGGGTGGACGATGATCAATTTTCATAACAGACTTTAGTGATAATGATGGAAATTTAACCAAGAATTTATCTTGATAACTGAGGAAAACCAGGGATAAATATTTCAGGTTAGTCGCACACGGCGATTCAGTCCGCAAACTCCAGAGTTCTAGTTCCGGCATACAAAATTTTGTTTTATTACAATTGTTTATAAATGGCTTATAACTAAGGCTAGGATTTTTACGTCCATCCATAGTAATTCTGCCCGAAGGCAGGTCCTTCACTGCAATCATAGCATTTTCATGTTGTGCTTGCAGCTTTACTAGGGAATTGTGTAGGTGTGGTAGCTTCCCGTTGCTTTCCACACCGGTGAAGGATTATGATGATAATGATAATGGTAAGGATGATAATGATAAGGATGATGGCCATATGATTTCGGGGACCGTTTGGACCTTAAAGTTTTCCTGACATTTGTCTTACAGGTGAGGAAAAACCCCGATAAAAACCTCACCCAGAAAAACTGCCCCGACCGGGGATCGAACCCGGGCCCGCTGCGTGACAAGGCAGCATGCTACCTCGAGATACTAGCTAATACCCGGCGTGCGTTGCTACTCCTAAATAAATGTTAATGTGTTTTTACCACCAGCCGTGTGCTCTTATACTTGCCCGGGAATCTGCTTATCCCGATCTTCTTGTCATCAATGAAACACAAAAATGGTTATTGTGAGTTATCCGTAAAAGATAAACATATGCTGTCGACGACTTTTGTGTAGAGTTTTTTGAGATATTCAATTCTCTGTACATTAATTTGGTGTATTTGTTATGGTTTGGGCATCGTAAGCCATTTAAGCGTCCAAAAATCTACATTTTTCACGTTTTCCACTAAAAAGGGTGACTTCTAGGGGTGAAGGGTTGAATATCACAACTCTCTTGTAGCCTATGTTCATCCCGAGAATCACCTGAACATTTTGCAAAAAGAAAAAAACATAAAAGACGGATCAACGGTATGGCCGCGTATAGAATACGAACAAACAAACCAACAAACAAACAAACATTGCTTTTTATATATTAGATTAACATACAAAATATGTACATATTTATGTAATAAATAACATTATGTAAAATATGTAAGATTACCTAAAAATTCCTTAATATATGCAATATTAAACACATTAAAATTTCTTCTTCTTCTTCGGCTTTCCTCCACTTATAGGTTTGCCGTCTTCAGTTTCCATTTATCTCTATCATTCCAATCTCCCTCTTCCAAATTCCTATCATCCATTATAGTTCTGACCTAGGTTTTCCATTTCCATCTTGGTCTGCCACGTTTATTTCTTCCAGGGGGTGATTATTGGTATATATTTTTTGGCCATATTTAATTTTCCATTCTTTGTACATGGCCATACCATTTAAGCGTTTGATTTTCAATCCTCTTAACAACAGATGTGGTGACATTCATTTCTCTCTAAAGGAATTCATTTCTTATTTTATCCTGTCTTGTTTTTTGGAGGCTTCTTCTAAAATAATCAAATTCAACTGTTCTAATTTTATTCTTTTGTAATTCCGTCAGAGACCAAGTTTCACTTCCATATGACAAAATATTCTGTATTATGCTCTTATAAATTTTCATTTTAGTTTCCTTTGTATTATTTTATTCCAAATTATTCCATGTAATGTCTTAGTTGCATTTTTTGCCATTGCAGTTTTAGTCTGTACATCTCTCTCACAGGTACCTAAACTTGTAATTATTGACCCAAGATATTAAAAAAATTCACACTTTTTTATTTTCCCTGTTTCAAGTATGAGGTCACCCACATCCTTTCCCAAACACATATATTCCGTTTTCTGTAAATTTATATTCAGTCCCCATTTTTTATATTCTTCCGTTAGTTTATTTATCATATATTTCACATCACCTTCATCCCCTGCAAAAATAATTTGATCATCTGCAAACAACATTAAAATTTAATTTTATATAAATTCATACTATACATTAACTTTAAGATACATCAAAATTGAAGGAATGGGACAGTTAAGTGCTTGACAACGTGGTAAGAAAGGTGTTGTCATGTTTCTATCATAAAGTGATCCCACTACAGGTCTTAGGGATATTGGGAGGTTAAGGCTGCCATCCTTCTAGACAACTGGCAAGAGATATCAGGCTTGTGTTATAGCCGTCTTTACCCCCACATTAATTTTTTTATAGGCTGAGTCGAACCCAGGGTCATGATGCCGCAGAAAGATTAAACAGTTTAAAAATCCTGAACCCATCAGGTCCCGACCCCCTATTTTCCAGCATGTAAGATATTGCCTTAACCAATTATATTACGGTGTGCCCCCTATATATATTTTTACTTTTTCATTCATAAATAGAGTGGATAGTTCAGGTTTTAAAAGAGATCTTGTTATGTGGAACCTTATTCAAGTCTTCAGAGTCTTAATGCATCTATGTTTAACGTGTTTAGTAAATGCAATTCTTCTTTGATCGTTTCTAATCAGCTTTTTGTATAGGTTGGAAAAACAGTTTCAGTGCACAATCAAGTATCTGGGTTTTTAGCATAAACAAACATTGCCATAAACATTGTTTTAACCCTAAAACCACAACGTGCACACCTTGGAGCGAAAATCACAACATGGGGTCACCCATGACCCTATATTAAACAATTATTTTAAGACATTGAATTATTTTTATTTAGCTTAACATAAACAAACAACTTATATCTGTGTACAGTAAGTTTAAAAAACATAAACAATTAATGGAAATGTGAAACGATATGATTTATAGCGCACTGTAATTAAGAACGTGTTTTTTTTCGATTGTTTCGATATTATACACTTTCTATTCAATTTTTTACTGTTTGTTGCTTACTTTTTCATATTATTTATGTGGCAATGAATAAATAATATGTGCATTAGTCCATTAAAACGTAGAACGTAAAATAAAAATGTTAATATCGAACATTATTTTCAACTCAGTTCTGTTATTAACAAAATATGATTTTTCTCTCTTTTGATATTACACATTTTTGTAATTCATGCAATTCATGTCTTATTGCTTGCAATCTTCACAAACACTATTTCTGCGTCCTGCACATAGACTTCTTTAGCAGAAACAGCAACATTCTACACCTTTCCGGTCCTTGGTTCGAGGACAGAAAGCACAACGTCCAGCTGATGCCGTGATGCCACTTCACAACCCAGTACGTAGCTAATGTTGCTGTTTAGTTGCCATGGAAGTCTCTGTTCACTATTCTGAGCCTCATATGTTCTTCATATAGTCCTAGGGCAATATTGTTTAGGAAGTCAGAGCGCTTGATCCATTTTACATGTTTAGAATTGCATCTAAATATTACAAATGCATTTATTGTTGCTGTGTCCAACATCCAATAGAAAATTCGTAAGGGCCATCTTCTAGTTTCCCTAGCTGCAGTCAACGAATGAGAAAGCTAATTAAAACTGACTATTTAACTCATGCCCCAAATGGGAGTCAATGACCAATCACATTACAATGATATTTTATTTACAACCAATCACATTAGTGTTTCGCCAAGAATTTACCAACTAAAGTTTATCATAAGTAATGCCACGAGTGATTTCCAATTTATCTAGAGAATTTGGAAATAAAGAGTGGCATTGTTAGGACTATTTAACGAATAAAATTAAGCTGTTTACTCATAAATCATTATTTAACTATAGTTATTTTAAAATATTTATATATTTAATGTAAACGGCGATGTTTGAAAACAAATGAGAAACGATAGGTACGCTTCATCTGCTTCTTTTGTTTATCACTGCAACCAGATCATACTATTTATTGCCAAAGGAACGCAATATTGTAAGAGTGCTCTCTAGTGGAGAAAAACTGAAACACGTCAAACTGTATATTAATTCATTTCTGATGTCGTATGATGTAAATATGACAATTATATTGTTCTGGATTTATTACCTGGGAAAAAATACATTTAAGAAAATGCAAACAGTGATTTCTTTTTTTGGTGGTATAATAAATTGCTACAAATGTTTTATATTAAATCCTATGTGTTGACATCTATGCATTATATATACAATCTGGTAGCCGTATTTCTTACAGGCTCAGTCACTGCAAAATAATGGTCATACCTGTTCAGAATATTAAAAAGGAGGAGCTTTCTTTAATATGGTAAATTTAACACTGATAAATATTTCGTGAAACACGACTCTGATTGGTTGTAAAACAGAAATCATTGAAACGTGATTGGTCATTGATTCCCATTTGGGGCATGAGTTAAATAGTCATAATAAAGAAAGCACCTCCTTTTTAACATTCTGAATAGGTCATAGCATTATTTTGCAGTGACTGACTCACAAAGAAATACGGCTACCAGATTGTATATATATAGTGCATGAATGTCAACACATACCGCATGCGGGAGTTAATATAAAAACATTTGTAGCAATTGATTATACCACCAAAAAAAAACACACACTGTTTGCACTTTCTTAAATGTATTTTTTTCCAGAAAAATATAATTGTCATATTTACATCGTAGGACATGAAATCATAGAATTGAATCAATATACAGTTTGATGTGTTTCATTTTTTCTCCACTAGAGTGCATTCTTACAATATTGCGTTCCTTTGGCAATAAATAATATGATCTGGTTGCAGTGACGAACAAAAGAAGCAAATGAAGCGTACCAATGGTTTCTCATTTGTTTTGAAACATCGCCGTTTACATTAAATATATACATATTTTAAAATAACTATATTTAAATAATGACTTGTGAGTAAACAACTTAATTTTATTCGTTAAATAGTCCTAACAAATGCCACTCTTGATTTCCAAATTCTCTTGATAAATTCACTCCTCACTTCGTGAGTCGTGAATTTATCGATAATATGGAAATCACTCGTGGCATTACTTATGATCAACTCTTCCTTTCGTTCCATTATAGAAGATAGCCAGTTAAATATAACAAATCAATCAAGGCAGGTATTTCAACCTTGTTAGTTAGTATTAGGTAACGTTGATGAGACTCGAAGCGAGTTTTTTTTTGTCTCCCTATTTCTTCATTTGTGTGAGCTGCAATTTTTTCGCATTATAATAATTTTTTTTTATGTCTTTTTCATCTATTTCTAGCTACACCTTTCGACCAAGGAAATTGAATCTCTATTTTTCTCCAGCTTCCTGCTTGTCTTTGCATAAGATGTAGTGAATAATTTATTTCCACTTTAGTCATAAATGACTTTCTTACTAGTATTTAACATATCCTCAGAGCCCCCATCAATTCCGCCTTCATCTCCTCCTCTGCCTCAGTAGAATACCATTCACATCCTCACTCACTAAATTTTCAAGATCCGAATATTTTCCACTACTACACTAATTATCTGATCCAACTTACATGCAGCTTCTTTTCCAGTCAATTGGCATTTATACTCCACCATAACTGTTTAAATTTCCCTACAGATCATTCTCATATAAAAAACTAATATTATAAAATACTATAGGCCCCTACACTAACCACAACGTGGGGTCATATGTGACCCAAAAGCCTATAAATCTGATTATAAATAGGAGGACAAAATAGTACAACCGCTCCTTCTAAGAACTCACCAAGCACCGAAGGTACTAGAAACAACAGCTTACTTTACCTTAGCATTTCATGTGCAGAAATAAATTATTATTCTCCGGGTCACCCGTAACCCCACGTTGTGGTTCTAGGGTCAAATTATTTTCCGCTTATTATATTAATTATTTTATTTAAGGACCATATTATGTAAATTTACATAAAAATCTTTAAAATATGTAAAAATGTGTAATTATGATCAATATGTAAAAATATGTAATGATAAATTTTCTTATATTATGATATTGGGGGGGGGCACGCCATAGCGTAGTGGTTAAGGCACTGCGCTACAAGCCGGAAGGTCGAGGGTTCAAGTCCCGTTGGGGTCAGGATTTTTAAACTGACCCAAACCTTCTGGCGGCACTATGGCCCTGGGGTCGACTCAGCCTCTAACGGAAATGAGTACCAGACGCTTGTTCTGGGGGTAAAGGCGGCCGTCACGCAGGGCTGACAACCCGGCTGACATAAAGTGCCGATTGTCTAGAAAAAGTCGGAGCCTTAACCTCCCACTACCCCAAGGGCCTCCTGAGGCCTGTTGTGGGATCACTTTACTTTACTTTACTTTTATATTATGATATGGACATTTATCAATTTTTTCCACGTATAAGCAAAGGGAAAGAATATGTAATTACATACAAATCCTACCTAGCCTTACTTATAACAAAACTGACATTTTTACGAAAATGAAAAAAAAAAAAATCGATACATAATATACATCTCAAAATATAACTGTGTCAAACGCAAGTTTTAGACTTAGTATTAAATTGTGGTTATTTGTCTAATTAATAAATTATTTCTACATGCGATTTGTACATTGTGAAGGTTGAACACGGTCCATGACCTATGTGCAACCAATTTTACCTTTCACTGTCACAGAAAGACGCCCACACCAATAACCAATATATGTTTTTTTTAGTATTATAATCATGCCTAAAAATGGAGCTAAAGACTTTATAATGAAGTTGTAAGTAAGCGGAGACATTTTTTGTGAGTGGAGACAAGCTTAGCTTAGAGATCGGGGCATTAAATCACAAGACATGTTGTAAATATAGCCTGGACAACTAGAGCAACGTTATAAAGTAGCAACTGCTTTTTTACTGGCAGGTAAAAAGTGAGGGTGCCTCAATGATACGTTATTAGCGTACTGCATGGATATAAATGCAACTGCAGCAGTTATAAAACCATCCCCTTAACGTCTGTATATGCATCTTGACAGTTATTGATGAGTCTAAGAAAATGTGCAATGTTTCTTCATTTCTCTTTAAAAATAGAGGAACGTTTAATATTGCAATGTTTCCTGACTCTTCTGACTTTCTACAATGAAAAGTCGTATTTCTAACATACTAGCTAACACCCGGCATGCGCTGCTACGCCTAAATAAATGAAAATTAGTGTGTTTTATGTTTAATTGAATATATCATCATCATCATCACTCCAGGGATTAGGCAATTGCCCGTTCCGACTTCATAATGCATCAGCCCAACGTCTTCTAGGTCTTCCAACATCACGTCTTCCTCTTGCTTGATAATTTCTTGCTAACAATGGATATCTCTCCTTACTCATTCCATCCATCTGTCTGTAATTCGTGACCTTATCCAGTAAAGGCTGTACTTTCAATTCTTCTCTTATATCCTCATTTCTTATTCTATCAAGTCTTATACATCCTTTAACTTGTCTTAGGAACCTCATCTCCGCCATCTGTATTCTATCCTTCTGTTTTTTCAGTGGAGCCCAAGTTTCACATCCATACAATATTGTGGGAACCGCCATAACATTATACATTTTATCTTGGTTTCTTTTCTAATTTTATTTTTGAAGGTTCTCTGTATTGTTCCACACACTGTCTGAAATTTATTTATTTTGGAGTCAATATCTCTTTCCATATTGTAGCCAACATCACAGCCCAAATATTTGAAACTAGACACCTGTTCTATACTTTGATTTTCTAAAATAATTTTGGATCTCACTGGATCTCTTCCTCTAAAAGCCATGGTCTTCGTTTTCCTCACAGAAATCTTTATATCATATAATTTACATATTTCATTTAATGCATGTATAGATTTCTGTAAGTCGTCTTCATTTTTCTGTATTATGATTACATCGTCAGCAAATAGAAGATTATTTATGCACACTTTATTATCTATTCTTATTCCTGGATTCACTAAAACTTTCCATTTATTTAAAATATCGTCTATATATATATATATATATATATATATATATTAAACAAAGTGGGCGATAAACTACATCCTTGTCGTAATCCAGTATTTGTTTTGATTGTATCTGTTCTTTTGAATCCGGTATCTATAATTATATTTGTGTATTCATATAATTTCTTTATTGTTTCAACAAGGCACAGCGCGTATCCTTTCATTCGTAATATTTCCCATAATTTTTGTCTGTTTACTCGATCGAAGGCCTTATACAAATCTATAAATCCTATGTGAGTTTCTAAGTTATGTTCTCTTCTCTTTTCTATGAGTTGTTTCAGTGTAAAGGCATTGTCTATACATGACCTTCCCTTTCTGAATCCACTTTGATTTAATTAATTGAATATATAAAAGGAAAAATATTTAACCCCAGAGGTTAAATATCAGTTCCATCAGGGTTTTTGACCAGATCAATGATCCGCAAATCCCAATTAGCCTAATCCCCATATATATATATATATATATATATATAAAAGATAAATAATTATTTCTATACCAATGTAAAATTGTGTATTTAATCACATCTATATATAGGGCCTATATATATATATATATATATATATATATACATACATAATTTTACATTAATATAGAAATAATTTTTTGTCATTCACTATACATATAAGGCAGAGACTGAAAGTACTTTTGGCATCCTTGAAGCAATTTTTTTTTCCAAATGATTTACATCAGTATTCTTGTTCTTTGTAAGTGAGTGATATATATATATATATATATATATATATATATATATATATATATATATATTGTATTGTATGCCTATGCTTTCCCTTTACAGAGATTTAGGCGCTCTCCCCCTACAGGGAAGAATTTGAACCATACTAATTTAGTTACACTTGTTTTCGTATAGATGTCATTTTGAGTGGTACGTGGTCAGCGTTCCGCCTCATACTGACATCTAGGAAACCAAGGTAGTACTAGGACGGAAAAATTCGGTAAATTTTGCTTAGAGGCCTTTTCATTCAGGCTTAAGGATTTTTTACGAGCCTGAAAATCTTCAGACTCGGGACCCACGGCTTAAAGTCCCTCCCGGAGGACTTGCTCCATCGATTTTTCCGTCCTAAAAAATCCATCGACCCCAGCCGGGTTTGAACCCGCGACCCTTGGGACCAGAGGCAAGGAGCATAACCACTAGTCACCGCGGCCGATATAAGAAAATAAACGTAATGTGTGTAAATAGTTCATTAAATTAGAAAAATCCTAATATTAGACAACAAGACAACTTACTTTCATTAACCTTATCTCTTACTTTTATATAAATAATCAGGTAATTGAAATTAATTTTTATGCAGAGCGCACAACTACAATCATTGAACAGTCTTGATCGTAGAAGTTGAATACAATCCATGGTATGTTGAACAAAGATTAGTATCGAATGTTTATTTTCAATCTTCAACTCTCTGATAGATCTAGACCACAGCCGCCCAAACTTATTTGATTCGCGGGCCAAATGGAAGAGACATGGAGGTGGCGCGGGCCATTGTCTCTATTATAGTTATTGCGGATTATCATTATTATTTATTTAGTAGGTTTCACATTGTTTCACAACATTTTCCTGCGCCCAATTATTCTATTGTTATTTTCCTCCACATCTCTCTGTGTTTCCAATATACATCGTCTAATGCTATTTTCCTAACGCTGCTCTAAACACCACCAATACACGTTATTTTTGGCCGTACATATCTTCTTCTACCATTCTAATAATCTTCTTTGGAATCAGTTTTCTGTCATTCCATTGATATGTCCACACATTTTATTATTTGCTCTTATAATAATAATAATAATAATAATAATAATAATAATAATAATAATAATAATAATAATAATAATAATAATAATAATAACAATTATTATTATTATTGTTTGTTATGTTGTTATAACAAATTTCACAAGTCCTTGTTCCATTACTGATAGACACAAATTATAGGCCTATCGTTTATTTATTTACTTTACCTGACGCAGTTAAGACCGGAAGGTCTTCTCTTCCATTTCAGCTAACTTATCGTTAGCATATTTTAATTTATTAGAATGTTACAGGACTAAAGGGGCTGAAAGAAAGTGATGGAGGGCCATTCCGGCCCGCAGTCGGTAGTTTGAACGTCCCTGGTCTAGACCGAAAAGAACATTTTTTTACATAATGTGAAGAATCTAAATGTTTTTACTACATTGGAAAAATACTCTGATGTGTTTCTACGACTTGAAATGGCGTTGGGTTCTTCCTAGCTGTCCTGAACACTTCTGCCCACTCACTCGGAATTTTGGCTTTTTCCTTTCGATTAATAAAACCCATAATATTATCTGGCTCCATGTGATAATGACCCCTAATGGGAATGCCATACGGATGCTGTGAAATCTTCTTTAACATGAACCAAATTGTGAATGAAGAGACAGATTGTTTAATTCTTATTTTACCCCGCATTTGAGTCACGAAATATGATCATATCTTTAACTTTCAATTCCAGGTGAATGTAGACAAAATGGTGAAGCATGGAACATACATTATCACATCCCTTTTTTTGCAACGGTTTGTGAATACACTCTCTCCTGATGACACTACATGGTTATTGAAAATAAAGTTTTTGGGCTATATTGCGTTTTGTCGTACTTACAGTAATGGCGACCATGATTTAAAGTTCAATTTCCTAATTTCGGAGTTACAAATCTAAATAACTATACTGTAATATTACATATTACCTACCTCGTGCGGTATGAATGAATTAATCTATTTTATTGAATGGGAAGTATGTATTTATCAATTCCACTGCCCTTTATGTATAATTCTTACAATCTGTATACACAAAAAAAATATATATCCAAAATGTAGTGTTGATATACATTATACGAAACAAATCACTACATTTTAAATGAACTGAACTTCATTTGAAACAATATAAAACAGTAAATACTAACTTGCCGACATTTTATGACTGATTGTTGTGACGGCCTACTGTAGTCTCAACTAATAAACATTGTCCACATTTATTTAACTTTCACAGGGAAAGAACACTATGAGGTTTAATTTAAGAATTAAATTAATGTTTTTTATTACCTCACCTCATATCCTTTTTTATTCTATACTGCATTTTCGGAGCTTATCTCCATCATCAGTAGCTTCTGGTCGACCGTTTCATAGCGGGTTTCTTCTTACTTCTATTGGTGGACCGATGAACCTCTGGATCAGGTCAAAATTTGCGGGAGTTTCGTAATTCATGAGTTTATCTTTCTTGGTTTTTTTTTTTTTTGGATATGGATTTTTTCCCAGACTGTGAGTTCTTTTTGTTTATCTGTGTGTTTGATTAGGCTAGCTTCTGTATCGATTAAATGCTTTTCAGAGCAAGCATGGGCTGCTACAGCTGACTTGTCCACATCACCCTTTCTTTTTTTTTTTGCCCACATTATTAACGTTAGCCAGTTGTTATAATGAACGCAAATATTTCCAACAAATATCTTATTATTTTACTATCATTTATTATTTTGAAAACACCATCGCATAACGCACGTTTGTAAAGTGTTTTACAGAATCTCGGAAATTAAAAACCTCGCTATCGCTCGGTTTTTAAACATTTCCCCACTTCTGTAAAAACCACTTTCCAACCTCGCATTGTAATATAGGACTACTATTAAGAGCTGTTGTCTGTAATAAAGTTACGTATTAGTGTTACTATTAGCGACTTGAAGATTCTTTTGAAAATCCATGCATTTGTTTTGTCCTTTCTACTTGTTATTCTAGCGGTTCTAAACCTTGAATAGAATTATTTGGCTTTCATATTGCGTACCTTATTTTCTGTTTCAATTACTTTAAGTTTACTATTTAATTCCGAAAGTAGTGATGAATCTTGTGTTTTGGATATGTTATCTATCTCTGCTTATGGTGCCTTTACTTTTTTTTAAGACTTCATTCCACTTTTTTTCTCGTTTATACTGTTTTTCCTTTTTGTTTTACCTTTTTTCTTTTCTTTTTCTTGTACCTGTTTTGTTAACTTCATTTTATGCTTACATAGACACAAGGACAGGACACACACACACACACACACACACACACACACCCCCAGAGCCAGGGTGGAGATTTAAAATCCCCTACCCCGCCAGGTATCGAAACCGGATCGCCGGAGTGGAAGGTAGGAACTCTACCGACTACGCCACGGCAACGGACTGCTTTAACGCTACTTTTACAAATATTAGGCTTAATAAATAGTATTTTAAAACCACATTTTGTACAAAAACATTCAAGATTCAAATTACATAAATCTCTCGCCCTCCCGACTTTCCTGAATGGAAGTGAAATGTGGGTTCTAAAAAAAAAAAAAAAAGAACGAAAGACATCGCCAGATTAAGGGCTGCAGAAATGAGATTCATGCGCCAAACTTCTCTACTTGACCATCAGAGGAATGGAAGTATTTTAAAGGAACTCCACATGCAACCACTAGATGAAGACGATTATTACTTTTAACATCTGAAGTTCCATCGCGTCTACGAAATTTATGTATATTCATTAGGATTTGTGCTTCCATTGTTCTGATTCTCATGTGTTTTCATAGATTTTGACTATAATAATATTACGTCCAGGACGAAATGAGTATTAATAATTGTCTTCCAACTCAGCATTTGTCCTGATGACTGAGGAAAACGCAAGAAAACATCTCTGCCAGGGGTTTGAACCTGAAATCTCCCGAATACGAACCTCATCCTGAGCAAATTCGCTCGGTAAATAGGATATTTGCTTAGTTGTTAAAGTCAATTATAGATCTCATAGGACAAAACACGCTTTCCTGAACTGTGTTAATGGCTTCCTCAGAGAATGCAAAATAAGGACAGGAACAAGTTGTTGACGTATTTACGGAATGCGTGAAAAGAATCTCTGTTGTAATTAGTGTGCAGTGAATTGTGCAGAAAGGAAGTGCACCTGTACTCCAGGTGTACATGTCTACACTCCCTTCTCTTTTAAATTAATTACACTCTATAATCAAACAGTTAACACATCTGATCCACAAATATTTCCCTTAATACAAGTTATATGTGATTAGAAAATTAGTAGATGCATTTGTATTTGAGGGACTAAAAATAAATTATATTCAAACATAATATATGACAATAGGATGAAATTCAGAAGACCTACGAATAAATCATATGGTAATTAAATGTGCTGAAGAATTTAAATATATTAGTTTTATAATAGATAAATCTGGGACTTGTGAAAAATATATTATTAACAGAGTAAATTGTGCAAGGAAGGCGATTTGATCCCTGAATAGTCTTTTATGGAATAGAAATCTGACCAGAAAAAAAAATTATACAAACAATAATGGAAAGTATACTTACATATGGATCAGAAAGCTGGACTTAAAATGAAAGGATGCAGAAAATAATCTTCGCGGCTGAAATGGACGGATTACGGAGAAGTATGAGAATATCCAGGCTACAACATATTAGAAATACATATATCAGACAAGAAAATTGATGCACAAGAGACTGTTATCGACAGGTTAACAAAGATAGTTTTACAGTGGTATGGACATGTACAACGGATGTCAGATCAGATATCAGATACCATGAAGAAGAGGGGTATGGAAGAAGGACGATGGGGAGATAGGAATCTCTGGAAAACAGAAATTAAGGACGAACTGCTGTAAAGTGGAAAGCCTGTATTAAGTAGGGTCATTCCATGTCAAGTGACCAAATCACCTTTTTGGTACCACCTTGGATCTTGATGAAATTTGGTGTTAGTGTTGAACAAGGCTTCAAGTGTTGTGAAAAATCTAAGTTTCACAAATAGTATAGAAGGGGCGCCAGGACCTCCTAAAAAAAACGTCAGCAGTGCAATGCAACCGTGTGCGTGCATAGATTGTGAAGTGTCAAGTGCTGTTGTTGTGAAACCATAGAAAGTAGCATCTTGGAAAAATTGCAACCAGGAACAACTTTTAGTGCTCTACATGAAGGTTGCAGTTCCAATGTTTATAAAATTTTACTTTTATTGCTGTTATCTCACGAAGTTGAACAAATAATCAGTCACATCAATTTGAGGCTGATATTCTCATGCTTATAACTTTGAAATAAGACGTGCTATAAACTTATTCTTTGGTAAGCTAACTAAAATCATTACTGATTTTAAGCTGCCAAAGTATCAGCTATCAAGTTTACTTTGTTGTCAAGATATATGCTATTCAATACGAGGTTCAAATTTTATGAGTCTAATTTTGTGAATTTCATACCCAAATAGCAAAACTCCTTTTGCTACAATTGAGTTATGTTTGTTACCATTGGAAGGAGCAGACGTTTTCGTTTAAAGTCATCTTATTTCACTTTTGAGACTCATCATTTAAGGCCAGAAAAATTACTTTGAAAATTGCATTTATTTAATACGAGGCAGATTTGTCATGCTTATAACGATGAAACTAAACGTTCTAGAATGTTCCTATAATATATGTGTAATTATTATAATATCTATAAAGGTTCCGGTTGGCCTCAAATTTCTTGAAAAGTTTTATCTTTAAGGGGGGTAGAATTTAAGTTGGAATATATCTAACTTGCAATTATCAACAGTAAAAAGTAAAAAATCTTATTCTTCTGAAAGTACAAACCAATAATAATAATAAAATAATAATTATAGATGTAAAAAGATTACCAAAATAATTTATCCGAAATACTGATTCTCTAACAAGAATTATTAAAACACAAATCCATATGTATGCTTTGGTAAGCTAACTAAACCTGTTATTAATTTTAAGCTGCCAAAGTATCAGCTATCAATCTCAGTTTGTATGCTATTCAATATGAGTTCAAATTTTATGCGTCAAAATTTTGTGAATTTTCAAACCCAAATATCAAAAAAACATGTTGCTCCAATCAAGTTATTTTTGTTACCATTGGAAAAGAACAGACGTTTTTCTTTTAGAGCCATCTTATTTCACGCTTGTAACTCATCATTTAAGGCCAGATAAATTACTTTGAAAATTGCATTTATTTAATTATGTCACATACATGAACGACTATACAAACAATCTGCAGGAATTTGATTGTCAGTCATACTGGAATTACCTTACTTTTGATTTTGACCAGCCTCATGGGCTAGTGACCAGCGTTTCTGACTACTGTTCATAAGGTCCCGGGTTCGATTCCCGGTTAAACCATATGAATAATTCCTGGGGTTGTCCATGCTCTGGAATTAGGTTAAGTTTAGTTTAAGAACTCTCCTGGCACTTCATTATCATTTACCACCCATCATATCATCGGGGTAACGTAACTCCGCCCAACCTCAGAAGTGGGTTACAATAACGCCATGTCAGGAGAGAATACCAGAATGTCGAAATGACAATGTGGTGGCATTGAATAAAAAAAATATTATTATAATAATAACACTCATTATTATCAACAGTGATATTGTCTAATGAAAAATTCAACCTCGCGTTGGATTTGGAGTGACTATTTAGCGAATAATACAATATCAGAAGCTAAAAATAATGTATAATATTTACCAAATGTGAGATTATGTATTCCGATCTTACTTTCGGGGGATTTGTAAGCCGGCTAGATAGTTATAAATAGCATATCTTTACTGTAAAATCTCTTTAGGCTTGGGAAAAATCAATAACAGATGATTGTATGAGAAATAACTTAACAATAATGCAGATTCATTATACAACATTTAATAATTTCTTTGAGTAAGAGAACTAACTTTTTTTTTTTGTAATTTTTGAAGTTGTTTTGTTTTGGCATTTCTTGCTGTACCATATCGATCGTATATTGTTCATTCGATATAGTTTGTCAAATAAGTTAATTTGCGGAGATATATCTCATTACGAACATGAAGAGACACGATTCTCGATCTATGAGTAAATAGTCATTATAATTGCTGCTATTATTATTATTATTATTATTATTATTATTATTATTATTATTATTATTATTATTATTATCTTAATTATTAATAGACTATTACTATTAGAAGTAGTGGTGGTGGTGGTGGTAGAAGTAGTAGTAATATTCACTTAATCAAATAAATAAATTCACGTATTTTAAAAATATAAGAATAATTAAATTATTTAAAATACTTGCATGGAAGCTTCTTGTAGGAAAGCCAGAGGAAAAACGCCCAGTTGGTAGACCAAGAATGAGGTGGGAGAATAACATTAACTATGATTTGAGGGAAGTAGATTATACAGGGAATGATTGGGAAGCATTAGCTCAGGATAGGGATGTATGGAGAGCTTATGTCCGCGCGGCCATGAACCTACGGGTTCGATAGTGCCAGTGAGTAAGTAAGTATTTAAAAATTAATAATAGTAATAACGTTAAAATAACAGTAACATATAATAGAGCATTTCTGATTAATATTTCCGTAATTCAAAATACATACCAGCATTTATGTTGAATGTAAGAAAGAGATTAGATGCACTTATCTAATACAATCTCTGATGGTGAATTGTAACATAACATCGTGCAGGAAACCAGAACGTCCGTAGCGATATAAATGAAAATTAGAAAATAGAGAAATAAAAAACTGGACCATGAAATTAAAGCTCGGGGCAAGTTGGGGAGGTGACCTTGTCATGACCATGTGACCGCTACCTGTTCAGACAACCACTTGCTTTGAATTTGGGAGGTCTCCAAATCGACTCCTATTGAGAATATTCTATTTCTTAAGGACATTTGGATCCATTTGTTTAAACTGGCTTCTTGCTCACATTCACTAGTACAACTGTCTCACCCTGCACTCGTCCCTAGAAAATTGTGATGTCAATCAACCATGGGGTATTAACCTCGTACATTAAGAAAAATATAGGCCTACAGTGTTTTCAATTTAAATAGTATATTTCAATGCAAGGTTAGGAAGTGGCTTTTACTGAAGTGAGGATAGGATTAAAATCCGAGCGACAGCGAGGTTTTTAATTTCCGACATTCTGTAAAACATTTCACAAACGTGCGTTGTACATTCTCTTTTGCGCGATGGTGTTTTAAAAATAATAAATAATAGTAACATTTTAAGAAGGGGCACGCCGTAGCGTAGTAGTTAAGGCACTGCGCTACAAGCCGGAAGGTCGAGGGTTCGAGTTCCAGTGGTGTCAGGATTTTTAAACTGACTCAAACCTTCTGTCGGCACTATGGCCCTGGGATCGACTCAGCCGCTAACTGAAATGAGTACCAGATGCTTGTTCTGGGGGTAAAGGCGGCCGTCACGCAGGACAGACAACCCGGCTGACATCAAGTGCCGATTGTCAAGAAAAAGTGGGAGCCTTTAACCTCCTACTACCCCAAGGGCCTCGCGAGGCCTGTAGTGGGATCACTTTACTTTACTTAGTAAAATTGTAACATATTTTTTGGAAATATTTGCGTTCATTATAAACAACTGGCTAACGTTTACAGTGTGGTCAATGTTTACACGGTAAATGCCGAAAATAATTTAGTTGAGACTACAGTAGGCCGCGACACCAATCAGTCATAAAATGGCGGCAGTACGTATTTATTGTTTTATATTGTTTCAAATAAAGTCCAGTTAATTTAAAATGCAGTGATTTGTTTTG
This sequence comes from Diploptera punctata, assembly GCA_030220185.1. NCBI lineage: Eukaryota > Metazoa > Arthropoda > Insecta > Blattodea > Blaberidae > Diploptera > Diploptera punctata. Next base: position 1,606,976 of record JASPKZ010008359.1, on the reverse strand, counting down.
TATAATGTATATGAACACTACCTTTTTTGGATATATTTTTGTATATACATTGCACGTAGTGTCCATCGCTGTGGTCTCAAGGTAGCGTGCTGCCTTGTCACGCAGCGGGCCCGGGTTCAATCCCCGGTCGGGGCAGTTTTTTTGGGTGAGGTTTTTATCGGGGTTTTTCCACACCTGTAAGACAAATGTCAGGAAAACTTTAAGGCCCAAACGGTCCCCGAAATCATATGGCCACCATTACCGTCATCATCATCATCATCATCATTATCCTCCTCCGGTGTGGAAAGGAACGGGAAGCTACCACACCTACAATTCCCTAGCAAAGCTGCAAGCACAGCATGTAAATGCCATGATTGCAGTGAAGGACCTGCCATCGGGCAGAATTACTATGGATGGATTGTACGTAGTATACATAAAGGGCAGTGGTTTTACTTCGCGCCCTAGGTAGGTAATTTGAAATAATACAGTATAGTTATTCAGTTATTTACAGGTTGGCAACCCGGAAATTTAGAAAATTGAACCTTCAATCATGGTCGCCATTGGTGTAAGTATGACAGAACGCACTATCGCGCAAAAATAACATTTTAATTGCATGACTTTTATATTTCTATCTAACTTTGCTGCGTTAGAAACACTATGGTGGTATACTTATGAGGTCACGTAGTTTAGGATCATCAAAATTAACTTTGGTTAACACAACACAACTCTGTGAAACCAGGAAATGCCAGATTTAAAAAAAAATAGAAAATGAGATTAAAGTTGAAGGCAGAACTGCCACGCATCATTTCGCGAATAATTGTAATTGAAAGTTGAATCGGCGAGAAATAATTTTCAAGTTCAGCAAACGGAACAAGCGTGTGTTTAACTCGATATGGTGCATGAATCACATCGCATGGTTTTTACTTAGTTCTGAGGCTTCCGGATGAAGAAGCCACAGTAAGATATGTTAAACTGTGCGGTTAGAAGTTCTCTTCACATTGTTGATTATAAGACAACCATTACATTAAAAAAAAACTTCAGTCCTGAAGAGAAATCATGAAATATATATACAGTAAAAGCTCTTTATTCGAGGGGGATATGTTCCGCAAGGATGCCGCGAATACAGAAACCACAAATATGGAATGGTAATTTGTATGTGTAAATAGGGGATACGTCCGAAGGTTACAAAATAAAATATAAATTATCAAAATAAAATCAATTAAAGAGAGATTTTGGACAATTTTCCTTTTACTCGACATTAAAAATTGGCAACAAAGCAGAAGAGACGCGTGTTATTCAATCAAAATTATTGCAACGAATGAGAAGTTGAAACAATAAAACATTGATTGTGGCGAGGGCGGCATTTATCAACGGATATAGCGGCACGTGAGATACAGCGGCGGTGGCTTGTAACAATGAACTTTATGCTTAGTGACAATAAGATTTGTTTTAATTTGATATTAATTTGTTCATTTGGTCATTTGGTTTGAATCACTCTTTGTAAAAGCCGCCTTGGCATGTGCCTGTAGTAAAAAAAAAAAAAAAAAATTGTCCACTAATCCTAACGCGCCGATTGGATCCGCGAATAAAGACTTTTCAGCCGCGAGTAGAGAAACTGTGTCGCAATTTTTTAACCCGCGAATAATGAAAACGCGAACAAGGGAACCGCGAATAAGGAGCTTTTACTGTATTAAACACATTACTTACTTACTCACTGGCACTATCGAACCCGTAGGTTCATGGCCGCGCGGACATACGCTCTCCATACATCCCTATCCTGAGCTAATACTTTCCAATCATTCCCTGTATAATCTACCTCCCTCAAATCATAGTTAATGTTATTCTCCCACCTCATTCTTGGTCTACCGACTGGGCGTTTTCCCTCTGGCTTTCCTACAAGAAGCTTCCATGCAAGTCTTTCATTCCCCATACGTGCAACATGTCCTGCCCATCGCAGTCTACGAGACTTAACTGTTCTTATTATATCTGGCTTCCTATAAAGACCATGTAGTTCATTGTTATGTAGTCTTCTCCATTCACCTGTCTGTTCATCTCTCTTTGGTCCAAAAATTTTCCTAAGTACTTTATTCTCAAATACTTGTAATCTCCTTTCCTCCCTTAAAGTAAGAGTCCATGTTTCGCACCCATATAATATAACTGGTAGAATAATAGTTTTATATATTTTCAGTTTAACGTTTTTTGAAAGGAGTTGGGATATCAAGAGTCTCTGCAATGCATAATAGCACGCATTTCCAGAATTGAGCCTATGTTTAATTTCTTTATGCATCTCATTCCTATTTGTGATTATTGTTCCTAGGTATTTGAATTCAGCCACTTCCTCAAAATTTCCCTCATTTGTCATTAGCTGTCCATTTCCATTACATAATGAATTTCTACAGTATTAAACACATTACATAGTATAATTATAAAAATACTAACAAGAAAACATATAGTAATATAAACTAACTTCTATAAATACTATAGTCTCTAAGAAGTAACTCAGTTTTAATTTATGGAATTTTAGATCATTTTGAGAACGTCATTTCGAAATTCTGGTATTGTATTCTGGCATGGCGTTATTGTAACCCATATCTCAGGTTAATATTATGGATTTCACTTTTTTTTGCATATTTTTTTAATTCACAATATTCATTTATAGAATTAATTTATAGAATTAATACCTGTAATGCTCAGTCTTGTTTTACTTGTTTTATTTTTATTGTTTTTTAATTCTGTACGACTTTCCAGGCGGTTCAGGATGGGGATGGGCCACATCGGGATTTTCAGATTTTTCTCGGGGTTCTTCCGTTTCCCAAATTGCATCCCACCAACACTCTCACTCCTGTTCCTTCTCCGTCTAGTCATTTCAATTAATTCGTTCATTACATATAATTTTTCACTTCATCATAATTATGTTAGTTAAAAAATAATCTGGTTTAGCAAACCACAGGTGTTTAAAATACGTGGTTGTGCTGATCAATGGAAGCACATCCATGTACTTCCTCATGACTCCGAGCCTGTGTGTCAACTTAGAGCAGGATAGAGCCAAAGGGAGAGTTGTAGGCCCTCCTTGACGCTTTGGGGCCAACCCAAACAAATAAATAGCGTTATGAGTGTAGTGTGTGGATGATTGACGTATGTCGAACCAGGAATACCTCAACAGACTACGTATCACTATAGAGTAGATTTCATCTCATTTATTACATAAAATAAGGATAGGTATTACAATGAACCAAAAATAAGGTGCCGTGTTAGGGTCTTAAAAACCCTAAATCACTTCTACTAATCTAATCTATCAGTAGCATTACAACTTTCTGCTTAAAATGGAGCCAAATTCCGAAGGCCTACAAAATTAAAGAAATACATAATAGTTTTAAAAACTAAAACAACACGCTTTATTAGAAAACCGAACAAAAACATATGAAAAATAATTTTAATTTCCAACACGCTTGGAATAAATAATTTTACCACCAAAAGCGTGGGGTGCTCTTTATCAATTAATATATTTGATAATAAACAGATATTGGTAAAAGTAAAGTCTCTAAGAAGAAAATGTAAATATCATAAAAAGCACCCCACGCTTTTGATGGTAAAATTATTTATCCCAAGCGTGTTGCAAATTAAAATTATTTTTCATTTTTCTAGTTCGGTTTTCTAATAAAGCGTGTTGTTTTTAGTTTTTTAAACTACTATTAATTTTGTATTTTTTAGTTTTAATATTTTACAGAATAAGATAAAAATGTAAATATCTTTAAATTTGATACTATTGTAGTATCAGCTGAAAGTAATACTCTTCTAAAAAAATAAACTTCCCAGTCGGATTTGAACCAGCGACCTATGGATTACTGAAATTATATATTACTAGACTGTACCGCTCTACCAACTGAGCTGTTAAAACGATTGGCTAAAATGTCGACAAGTCCGCAACCTATTATACACGAGTTTTCATCTTTTGATTTTTCTGATGATTCTGGCCAGGATTTTAGAAAATAAATATGAAATTATTATATTGTCACGGGTCCTTTACACGTATACAAAGTTTCAAGTCGATCCAATATATCTAAGTGGGTGAAAATCGTGTTCAATAATTCCGTTGCATAGATACAAAGACACTTTTTTTGATTTTATGATGATTCTGGCCATGATTTTAGAAACAAAATATGAAATTATTGTATTGTCACGGGTCCTTTATAAGTACACAAAGTTTCGAGACGATCCAATGTTTCTAAGTGGGTGAAAATCGTGATCAAAAATTCCGTTACATAGATACAAAGACACTTTTTTTTATTTTCTGACGATTTTGGTCAGGATTTTAGAAACAAAATATGAAATTATTGTATTGTCATGGGTCCTCTACAAGTATACAAAGTTTCAAGTCGATCCAATGATTTTAAGTGGGTGAAAATCGCGTTGAAAGATTCCGTTACATAGATAGATAGATACAGGTCAAGCTAATATAAAGCGTGTAAAAAACATGTTGAGCAAGACAGAACCTTACAGATATCAATAATAGCTTTATTTTAATAATAATAATAATAATAATAATAATAATAACAATAGCTTTAATTTACCTGACAGGATTAAGGCCTTGAAGCCTTGTCTACCACTTAACCAGGTTAAAAATAAAGGTACAAAAATTATTCTTAAATCTAAGTAAAACAAAAATAAATATTACATAGTATGTCTACAATATAATTATTATTTACAAAATATTTTGTTTTAATCTACATTTATCGAATGAAATATAAAATGTACAAGATAGAAAAATGAGAAAAAGCTATTAAAAACATAGAACAAATTTAACTCTCGAGAAAAATTAATTATTTAAACAATAGGTAACTGTGTAAGCGGACTTAAAAGTACCAGGTGTGCGGCAACCCCAGATATCTTGAGGAAGAAAATTCCAGGAGCGGGCAGAGGCTACTGTGAAATAAGTAGAATAAGAGGAAGTGCTAAGAAGAGGGATTGTTAGTAGACTGTTATCTTGTGAACTAGTGTCAATATTGTGGTAAGTAGATGACTTCTCAAATCTGGTTGCCACGTAACTAGGAGTGTAGGAATTCAGAAGCTTGGAAAGAAGTGAAAGAGAGTGCAACTTACGTCTGTCAGTAAGACGGAACCAAGAAAGGTTATTGAAGTGTTCGGAAATATGATTATAACGGCGGATAATTTAAAATGAATCGAACGTAAGCATTATGAACACGCAGCAGTCTCTGAGACAAGTTATAGTTTAGATTATATATTATAAGGTCACAATAATTTAAGTGTGGCAACACAAGATTCTGCACAAGGTATTAATGATAGTCCGTCGCCGTGGCGTAGTCGGTAGAGTCCCTACCTTCCAGTCCGGGGTCCCGGGTTCGATTCCTGGCGAGGTAGGGAATTTTGAATCTCCACCCTGGGTCTGGGTGTGTGTGTGTCCTGTCCTTGTGTGTATGTGAGGATGAAAGATAGTTAACAAAACAGGCAAAACAAAAAGGAAAAAAGGTAAAACAAAAAAAAAAGATAAAAAAGAGAACTTTGGGTAGCAGGAAGAAGACCTTAAGGGGACCGACTGGTGAATTAACAAAAAAAAAGTCCGTCGCCGTGGCGAAGTCGGTATAGCCCCTTCCTTCCACTCCGGGGTTCCGGGTTCGATTCGTGGCGGGGTAGGGGATTTTAAATCTCCACCTTGGGTCTGGGTGTGTGTGTCTTGTCCTTGTGTGTATGTTAGAACTAAAGAAAGTTAACAAACAGATAAAACAAAAAAGAAAAAGGTAAAACAAGAAGGGAAAAAAAAATCAGTCGCCGTGGCGTAGTCGGTAGAGACCCTACCTTCCACTCCGGCGACCCGGGTTCGATTCCCGGCGGGGGTAGGGGTTTTTTTAATCTCCACCTTGGGTCTGGGTGTGTGTCCTGTACTTGTGGCTATATGTGAGAATGAAATGTGTTAACAAAAAGGTAAAAACTATAAGGTAAAACAAATAAATAATAGTTTTAAAAAACTAAAACAACACGCTTTATTAGAAAACCGAACTCAAAAATGAAAAATAATTTTAATTTCCAACACACTTGGGATAAATTTAAAGTGGTCAACAATAAAATCATCTCCAACACATATAGAATAAAACTAGAATTATCAACAAAAAGAAAATTTTACCATCAAAAGCGTGGGGTGCTCTATATCAATTACCGGTAATATATTTGATAATAAACAGATATTGGCAAAAGTAAAGTCTCTAAGAAGAAAATGTAAAAATCATAAAAAGCACCCCACGCTTTTGATGGTAAAATTATTTTCTTTTTGTTGTTAAGATAGATAGATACAGGTCAAGCTAATATAAAGCGTGTAAAAAGGAAGAACAGTGTAAACGAAAAGGATGCAAAAAATGATATAATTGTATACCTCAACGGTGTTTTATCATGCATTTTAATAATATACCTATAAGACAGTTCGTTGCACAAAGTTGAAGTTCCCAAATAACCTTCCACTACTGGATGTTCCCTTACAAGGAAAATGAACACCAAATAAAGAATACCATTTACAGATTGTCTAACATTTGTAACAGTGGTAAATAAGAACTACCTCACCACTCTGCACATATTTCAGCGCACGAAATGAATAATAATGTTGGCGAGGAATGAGTAGGTGATTAATATTGTTGTACAGTGCATGTAACTGTTCCATAACCTCTGCGACCTTAGAGAGGTGGCTGCACTTGTTCAGTACCTTGTAAAATATCTATCTGTATCACAACTTAAATAGTAGTAAGCATTAAATCTATGTGATCATTCTAAGTATTATATTTTTTTATCGCGGAATGAACAAGGTTGCCAAGTTTTTTTCTGCTTAAAATCGGAATTTTTAAATAATACTAGTTAATACCCGGCGTGCGCTGCTACGCATAAATAAATGAACATTAATGTGCTTTTATGTTTAGTTGAATAAGTAAGAGGAAAAATAATTATAAATATATATTTTTTAGATACCCTGTGCTGAATACCCGGCGTTGACCGGGAATCTACTTATCCTGACCTTCTTGACATAATTGAGCTGAAATACGAAAATTAATGTTTTATGTTTAGTTAAATAAATAAAAGGAAACATTTTATATCGTAATTATATTTAGGTACCCCGTGATGTTTACCCGGTGTTGTCCGGGAATCTACTCATCCCGATCTTCATGGCATAAATGATCTGAAAGACGAAAATTAATATACTTCATATGATTAATTGAATAAGTAAAATGAAAAATAATTATAAATGTATATCGTAATTATTTCAAGATTCCCCGTGCTGATTACCTGGTGTTACCCGGGAATCTACTCATCTCGGTCTTCTTGGCATAAGTGAGCTAAAAAACAAAATTCGTTATTGTGAGTTATCCGTAAAAGAATACCCGTCATGCACAGGAATCTACGTACTTGTCTCGATCTTCTTGGCATCAATGAAAGACAAAAATGATTATTGTGAGTTATCCGTAAGAGATAAACATATGCTATCACGGACTCTTTTGTAGAGCTTTCTGATATATTCAATTCTGTGTACATTAATTGTGTGTATTTGTTATGGTTTAGGCAGCGTAAGCCATTTAAGCGTTCAGAGAGCTACTTTTTTACATTTTCCACTACAAAGGGCGATTTTTAAGGGTGTAAGAGTTGAGTATCACAACTTTCTTATAGCATATATTCATCCCGGGAATCTCCTGAACATTTTGCAAAAAGCCCCATCACAATCGGGTCAACGGTATGGCCGCGCATAAAATACGAACCAACAAACAAACAAACATTGATTTTTATATATTAGATAATCAGGCTCACTATAAAAAAATTAGCAAAGGATCAGTATATTTTCGCAAACACAATAATAGCTGAAACATAAAAGAATCAAAATAAAACCATATTCGCTTTATTTTAAACAAAAATAAATGAATAAAAAAATTGAGTTGAATCAAGGAGATTTAATTTTGTGTAATTCATAACACTCATTAACAACCATAAGGTAATATTTCTGTTTTACAATGTATAGTATAATGTTATAGTAAGCTACAACCCTAACATGCCTATGTGGCGAAATATCGTTTCAAAATATTTGGAGATTCAATAATAATAACAACTTACTTACTCACTGGCACTATCGAACCCGTAGGTTCATGGCCGCGCGGACATAAGCTCTCCATACATCCCTATCCTGAGCTAATGCTTTTCCAATCATTCCCTGTATAATCTACTTCCCTCAAATCATAATAATAATAATAATAATAGCTTTATTTTACCTGGCAGAGTAAAGGCCTTAAGGCCTTAAGGCCTTGTCTACCACTCAACCAGGTTTAAAAAAATACAAACAAAAAATAGTCTTAAATTTAAATTACAATATATATATATATATAAACGATTACAAGTTATGAATACAATACAATTAATATTTATAATGTATTTTGATTTACTCTAAATTTAACGAATTAAATATATAATATGTACAATATATATAAAAAACAGGAAAAGATTAATGACATAGTATAAAATTAAATAAATAGAGAAAAATTAATTATTAGACAACATGTAACTGTATAAGCGTGACTTAAAGGTACCAAGTGTGCGGCAACCCCTGATATCTTGAGGAAGGAGATTCCAGGAGCGGGCAGAGGCTACTGTGAAGGAAGTAGAATAGGAGGAAGTGCTATGAAGAGGAATTGTTAGCAGACTGCTATCTTGTGATCTAGTGTCAATATTGTGGTAAGAGGATAACTTCTCAAATCTAGACGCCAGGTAAGTAGGGATGTAGGAATTCAGAAGCTTGAAAAGTAGTGAAAGAGAGTGCAATTTACGTCTGTCAGTAAGACGGAGCCAAGAGAGGTTATTAAAGTGTTCGGAAATATGGTCATAACGGCGGATATTGAAAATGAATCGAACGCAAGCATTATGAACACGCTGCAGTCTCTGCGACAAGTCATAGTTTAGATCATTATATATAATGTCACAATAATCGAAGTGTGGTAACACAAGATTCTGCACAAGGATTTGTTTTAACGAAACTGGGAGAAAATTCTTTAAACGTCTAATAGTTAATGTTATTCTCCCACCTCATTCTTGGTCTACGAACTGGGCGTTTTCCCTCTGGCTTTCCTACAAGAAGCTTCCATGCAAGTCTTTCATTCCCTTTACGTGCAACATGTCTTGCCCATCGATAATAAAAACAATAATAATAATAATAATAATAATAATAATAATAATAATAATAATAATAATAATAATAATAATATCCGCTCTCAGACTGATCCTAACATAAACAAACGATAATTGTATATTTCCACCATTCGCACCACAATTACTGTTATATTGACAGGGAGCACGTGTGAAGTATATAAGGCATATGATCGTTGAATGGGGTAGATTATAAGAAAGCTGGTGAGATTTTTCACTGGGCTGGTGAAATACATTTAAAATAACTTTTTTATTTACCACTAGTCAACGGTTTGCCAGACTTGCATATTTAAAAATTTATATGGTGACGCAGAATAAGAAGACAGCCATTATGTTGCATCACAATCGACTCAAGCATGACTCAAATACATCATCCATATTATATAATAAACTATTTTAAATTGTACTAATTGATTAGGTATGTTTTAGAAAATTTTCTATGTTTTAAATATTATTATTTTCATTCACGAAGAATAAGAAGTATATGCAGAGAACGTATTTTTAATTTAATGAATGGGACAACTTATTCGCGTACTTATTGCTTCTACAATCGTATATCAGTGTCCATAACCAATGAGAAGCGAGCAGTTCACATGGTTTTGTTCTGATGAGAATCACTTAAAAGCGGATAGCCTTTAGAGCATGCCATAAAATATACATTTAGAGGATGAAGAAGGCCTACAACTCAATGGCATTACGGTAATAAGCTGTTAATTTGTGCTGATGATGTAGTATTATTGGGCGATAGCGAAGAGATACTAAAGGCCAACACGCACACACTATTGAATAAAACTAAGACTTTGCGACTGGAAGTAAATATCAATAAAACTAAATATATGGCCACACATAGAAATACATTCTATAATGGAAATGGAGAGTTAATGGCAAATGAGGGAAATTTTGAAGAAGTGGCTGAATTCAAATGCCTAGGAACAATAATCACAAATAGGAATGAGATGCACAAACAAATTAAAGATAGGTTCAATTCTGGAAATGCGTGCTATTATGCATTACAGGGACTCTTGACGTCCCAACTCCTTTCAAAAAACGTTTAACTGAAAATATATAAAACTATTATTCTACCAGTTATATTATACGGATGCGAAACATGGACTCTTACTTTAAGGGAGGAAAGGAGATTACAAGTATTTGCGAATCTAGTTCTTAGGAAAATTTTTATAATTAAAGAGAGATGAACATACAGGTGAATGGAGAAGACTATCTAACAGTGAACTATATGCACTTTATAGGAAGCCAGATGTAATGTGAACAGTTAAGTCTCATAAAGTGCGATTGGCAGGACATGTGGCATGAATGGGGAATGAATGACATGCATGGAAGCTTCTTGTAGGAAAACCAGAAACGCCCAGTTGGTAGACCAAGAATGATGTGGGAGAATAACATTGGCCATGATTTGAGGAAAGCAGATTATACAGGCAATGATTGAATAACTTCATATCAGGATAGGGATGAATGATTTATTAAAATAACAAAAAACTCAATCACATTACTATACGTTTTATTGTTCATTTTAGCAGAAGTTTAAGTATTAAAGTAATAATATAAAAGTTATAAACAAAGGAATTGTACATTGAACTCAGTGCTTTGGAATAGAAATATAGCTAATATACAGAACGAAGAAAACTATATTTCAAGTTCTGTTAGAAAGCATTTCATTATATGGGACCGAAACCTGGACAGTAAGTAGAAAATAAGCCAACAAGCTGTTAGCAGTAGAAATGGATTTTTGGAGGCGATCGACAAGAATTTAAAGAAGGGATAAGGTCAGAAACAGCACAATGAGGTAAATTATGCAAGTTCAAAAAAACATATTAGGAAAAATAGAAGAAAAACGTTTGAAATGGTATGGACACCTCATAAGAATGGAAGAAGAGAGAATACCTAAGAAAAATCCTTAATTGGAAAGCTAATGGAAGAAGTGGAAGTGACAAGCCTAAAGAACGATGGATGGATGGATGGATGGATGAATGGATGGATGTAGTGAAGAGACGTATGGAAGCTAGAGATTTAAGGGAAGAATTTCTTTAGACGTGAACCTCCGATTGAGGGTCTTTCCACTTTTCAGCGGTTGCCCTTTTACCAACCGGCTGCTGGCCCTTCACATCCACATGTGTCAATCAGAGAGGTAGATGATCAACAGCCAGTGTAGGGGTGACATGTGGTTAGCATGTCGAGTTCCCCAGCCGTTATAGCTGGTTCCTCAACCTGGAGCCGCTACTTGTTGTAGCTACCCAATTGCCTCACGATGCTGGGTGGGCACCGGTCCCATTCTGGCCGAAATACCATGAGAAAATTTCTTCCCTCATGGAGACTCGAACCAGCGCAAGTCCCGTAGCTCTGCGCCAAGGTTTCCTACCTTAACCGCTCGGCTACGGCGCGGGACTGACGTGAACCTCTGGCGACAAATCACTCGGGGTTGAAGGTGAAACACGGTATTGTGGAATATTCCTAAAAAAAAAAGATAATAGACCTGGAAGTAAATAATAGTTACTTATAGTAATACATATTCGACTGATATAATCACAAAATAATCTATAGGCTATATGTATATTCTATGCTAAGAGAAAGTAACTACATTGTTAAAACTTTAACAATTCTAAATTCCAACGTCACAGTAGGACAAGAATGCGTGCGCCTTTGCATTGAAATGCACAATGGCGGAGAAAGGAGGAATTATTTTTGAAGGGTTATAATTACCAATATAATGAGGCAGAACCTCTCCTTCACTTGTTTTTGTCGCTAATTACAGGGTATTGTAACTAGCTCAAGTTGGTACCACTCACTCGGCAAGCTGTCATCACGATTTGGCTACTGCATTATCAAACAACACAAAAACTCGTTATTTTTACAGCACCAAAGGGATATTTAATGTTTGTAATCAAATAGTTGGTAGGCGTGTGTTACCACAATTGGATGAGCATTCGTGAAAGCTACTATTCAATTTCCGAACATAAAGTGAAATGTTAAATGACGTAAAATCGAACAAAACGTGTTCAACATTAATGAATTAATCTGGAATAGGAAGGAATCTTACAGTCTATCAATGAAATTACAAATAATACACAACATCGAGGGAATTGGCTTAGACCAATGGTTCCCAAACTTTTTCAACTCGCGAACCCCTTCCACAATGATCTGTGTTGGGTGAACCACTGACTTTTAAATATACATACAGTAAACATGCATAAGATTTAATTCCAAGCAAAAGGTTTAATAACCCTTAAATTAACTTGACCCTTAACGGTTAAAACCTAAAGTAACTCTAATTTCGGCTTAGAAGTTAAAGTTACACAAGGTGTAGGCCTGGTTGTAGGGAAATGAAATGCATTCGTAACAGTGTTATATACCTGTAAAATCAGGCATTCGAGGTAAATATTAATTTATTGTGGAAATAATGTGACTATTTAACTCATGCCCCAAATGGGACTCAATGGCCAATTACGTTTCAATGATTTCTGTTTTACAACCAATCAGAGTCGTGTTTCACGAAATATTTATCAGTGTTATAATTACCATATTAAAGAAGGCTCCTCCTTTTTAATATTCTGAACAGGTCTGACCATTATTTTGCAGTGACTGAGCCTGTGAGAAATACGGCTACCAGATTGTATATATAGTGCATGAATGTCAACACATGCCGCATGCGGGAGTTAATATAAAAACATTTGTAGCAATTGATTATACCACCAAAAAAAGAAACCACTGTTTGCACTTTCTTAAATGTATTTTTTTCCAGGTAACAATCCAGAAAAATATAATTGTCATATTTACATCATACGACATCAGAAAGATCAGAAATGAATTAATATACAGTTTGATGTGTTTCATTTTTTCTCCTCTAGAGAGCATTCTTACAAGATTGCGTTCCTTTGGCAATAAATAGTATGATCTGGTTGTAGTGATAAAGAAAAGAAGCAGATGAAGCGTATATATCGCTTCTCATTTGTTTTCAAACATCGCCGTTTACATTAAATATAAAAATATTTTAAAATAACTATAGTTAAATAATGATTTGTGAGTAAACAGCTTAATTTTATTCGTTAAATAGTCCTAACAAATGCCACTCTTGATTTCCAAATTCTCTAGATAAATTCACTCCTCACGAAATCACTCGTGGCATTACTTATGATAAATTCCCGATGTTACACATAGGCAACAAGGAGCATTATACGGTAAATTAATTTTAAAATAATAATAATAATAATAATAATAATTATTATTATTATTGTTATTATTATTATTATTATTATTATTATTATTATTATTATTATTATTATTATTATTATTATTATTATTATTATTATTATTATTATTATGCTGCAGAAATGAAGGAAACTATAATAGACCTAAACTCGAAACCCACCATTAAGGAAAAGTTTTGGCGAACCACAGATTGGAAAACGATGGCTTAGACAATACCGGTAACTCATGAGATTCGTAATCGATTGATTAGTGTTGGATTCAAATTCCGGGCCGTAACAACTTGATAAGCATTTATGAACGTTTTATTTTTAATATCACGAATAATACTGTAATTATTTACCATTTTACATATTTAGAATTTTCAATACTCGACAAACTAGAAGAGCACAAATACCGATGGAAAGAACATTTAGACAGAATGGACAATACGAGATTACCCTAAACGATCAACATCTACAAACCGCAAGGAAAAATATCTCTGAGACGGCCAAGGAAACGATGGACTTGGGACCGGAAGAGGTCGCATTGACCTAATCCTGGCAAGGAAGAAGAAGAACAACAACAACAAGAAGAATTAAGTCCACCGCGGTGTCTCGAGGTAGCGAAATGCCTCGCCATGCAGCGGGCCCGGGTTCGATCCCCGGTCGGGATAAGTTTCGTGGGTGGTGTTCTTTTTCGAGGGTTTCCTCACCTGTAATACAAATGTCAGGAATCAACACTTTTAAAATTCAAATTGAGCACTACACAGAGATTATAACAACAAGATTAGCATCCTTGAAGACATAGAAATTCTAAAAGAAGCGAAGAATACAGAACTACTAACGAGAACACACCCGCAGACCTAAAACTATTGTTCAGCTTGTACAACAACATCAGTAGCAATTAAAATGCAGAAGATGAAACATTGTTTTTGAAAGGCCTAAATATTGGAACTACTTGATCAAGTTTAATAATTTAGTAGAGGACGACTGATTTACCAGGTGCTAATTTTGTATTTAATATCTTAAATGTCAGGAAACTTTAAGGCCTAAACGGTCCCCGAACATCATCTGACCATCATTATCATCATTAACATATTCATTAAGTTTAGGATTAAGATCTCTCCTGGCGCATCATTACCATCATCACCTATCATATATCATCGGAGCAGCGTAACTCCACCTTCCAGGCGCCCCAAGCTCAGAAGTGGGTTACAATAACGTCATGCCAGGAGAGAATACCAGAATGTCGAAATGACAACGTGGTGGCATTAAAAAAATATTTAAAAAATTAAATATGTTAATAAAATAGTGTTTAAGACTCATATTCAGAAGATCTCAGATTAAAATATTGGGCCACCCAAATTGAATTAAATTTATTACTGTTTTTGCTCAAGGCATCACACGTTTCGTTTATATTCACTTCAGAATTCAATATCTTTATAAAATATTTACATTAATTTCAAAATACACAACCAAATATAACAAGAGACATAAAAATTATATATGGGTTAGAAAACCACCTGTAAGGACTGTGGAATCCAAATGCTGACCACATGTCATCCCTATACTGACTGCAGAATTCTTCACCTCTGTGTTTAACACAAATGGGTGTGAGGGCATCAGCCGGAAGTAAGTCAATGGGCTTCAAGGCCTTTCACGACATGGAATTTGTTACATTTTTAGATCCTAGATGTGTTAGGTGCCAATATGTTTAAATGTCTTAAAATAAATACGAGTAGTACATGCCCTATATTTGAGATTTGCAGCCGAAGTCGGATTCCCGTTCCCAATCTCCATCCATTTCAAACATAGGCATCTTCTTGTTGAAGTCACATTTTTAACATTTTTGTGTCACTTCCTCGCGGGTGTACTCCAGTAACGTCCACTTGAAGTGATTTATAATTAAAGCATCCCAATTCTCTCCCACCAATGAATGCGAAAGATATTGGGAAGCAAGATGCAACATGGAGTACTAGCACAGATCTCCCTGATTAATCATTTAATGTCCATATTGTGTATAATGCGTAATATGTACAATGCCTTTGCAGATAACCATATTTTAATAGCAAAAACAGAAGGCGAATTACAAAGAATGCTATATAAACTAAGAGAAATATAAAAAAAATACAATATAGAAATATCACCAAAAAAAACAATGGCTTTCAAGGGCGCTCATCCAGTTCGGACAAACATAATATTAGAAAATAAACCAATAGAACAAGTGACAAAATATAACTTCCTAGGTTGCGAAATATCATACACAACGGAACCATAAATGACAAACTAAATATGTTTAATTATAAAACAGGAACACTAAAAGAACTTTGAAAAATAAAGCCAGGAAAACTATGATGAAATTATACAAGACAATGGCAATTCCTATAACCCAGCCATTGATTTTCCGGCCCTGACATTTTCACGACAGTGTTGCCGATATAGATAATCAGTGGGAGGGGCTGCTTTATGTATGCGGTTAGCAGACAAACAGCTGACAACATCTCAGCATTTTCAAACCTTACTTGCGCGCTATAGCTGCGTCAAGAGCAGTAATTGGTTGTGGCAGACGTCAACCATTTCCTTATTGGCAGTAGAGGGCGAGTTTCTCCCTTTACCCCTTGTATAACCTAAACTTCACAGCCAGGGATACGGCAGCTGTTGTGTATTAATAATAATAATAATAATAATAATAATAATAGTAATAATAATAATAATAATAATAATAATAATAATAATAATAATAATAATAATGCTTTATTTATTCTGGCAGAGTTAAGGCCATAAGGCCTTCTCTTCCACTCAACCAGCACAAATACAGATAAATATTTGACATATATAGATATACACTATACTAATTATAAACAGTTAAATATACATTAAATGTAGCAATGTAAATTTCATGTACAAACAACATTTTATAGGATAATAACGATAATAATACTTTCGATAATAATAATAATAATAATAATTATAATAATAATAATAATAATATAATTATGATAAATTATACGAGAAACACCAATTAATATATATACCTTACACTGGGTAATAATGAAGTCGACGTTAGAGCAAATGTAAATTTATATTTCTTTTAAAAGATGCCAATGTTCGGCAGCCCCTTATTTCTTGTGGTAAGGAATTCCAGTTGCGAGAAGTGAAGATGGTATATGACATGGAGTGATGTGATGTCCTATGTTGCGGTATATTAAGTAAGAGACTATGTTGTGATCTTGTGTTTAAGTTATGGTTTGAGGATAGATACTGGAAACGGGATGATAAATAATTGGGAATCGAGGTATGTAGGATCTTAAATAAGAGAATTAGACGTGCGATTTTCTTCTCTCTTTTAGATGTAGCCATGACAATTTGTGGAAAAATGGAGAAATGTGATCGTATTTTCGAACATTAAATATGAATCTGATACACATATTATGGACACGCTGCAGTTTGTCCGACAATCCGTCACTTATGTCAGTTAGTAGAACGTCACAATAATCAAAATGCGGCATCACTAAGGTTTGGATTAAAATTCTTTTAAGAGCTGTAGGGAGAAAATTTTTAAGACGCTTTAGGGAATGCATTATGGAGAAGATCCTTTTAGATGTTTGTTTTACTTGCACATGCCAATTTAAATTAGAATCTAAGTAAAGTCCCAAGTTTTTAACGACGTCGGTATAATGAATTTGTTCATTATCTAATATGACAGCCAGCATATTGCCATTGTTTAGAGTGTAATAGTCTTGGATGTCCGATAATTATTGCTTGCGTTTTGTTTACATTTAGTTTTAGCCCATATTGTCTGGACCATAAAGATATATGTCTGAGGTCATTGTTTACTTTGTCAATAGATTCCTTAATTTCGTCAGGCCTAAAGTGTGTGTAAATCTGTAAGTCGTCGGCGTAAAGATGATGCTTGCAGTTTTGTAGTTACTTGGTCACGTCATTAATATAAATCGAGAAGATACTTATGGATCCGAAACATGGACAGTGACAACACAACAATCTGCCAGAATACAAGCTGCTGAAATAAAATTCCTCAGACCAATAGCAGGATATCAAAGAACAGACAAGAAACACAACACAGAAATAAGACAACAACTAAAAGAAGAGGAATTAAACACAACAATAGTGAAATACAGAACAAACTGGGAAGAACACTTAGCAAGGATGACTGAGAATAGAATACCAAAAGCAGCAAGCAACTACTCAAGAAATAAGAAGTTTGGGAAGACCAAAGAAAAGCTGGAAACAGCAACAATTTGGAGCTGGAACAGGCTAGTAAATAAGCCTAAACCGTGACGAAAATGAAAAAGAATGTGTATATTTGAATATATTTTGTATATTTGTACATTCCTCATTGTGTTATCAACATGCCAACCAATACATTATCAAAAATGTATTGTTTTATTAAAGGATACATGCATCGCAATAAAAATATCTTACAAGTAATATAATATTATCTCCTGGGTCCTCAGGAGAACAACCAAAGATTCAGTGAAATAAAAAAAATATGCTAAAACCAGCTTGATCCGAAAAGTCCGAGCGCATTTTCGATCTCAAAAAGACATTTATATTTATTTTTATAAAGAAATACTCTGTTGAGTAGAGAATTCGAATTCATATCTGACTTCGATCATGTATATCAAGCTTTTTTTGCAGGATATATGACATTTAATTTAACGACTCAGGTCATTAACGTCGAAATTAAATTCTTGGCGTGAAATTATCGACAAATTTTATTCAGATATATTTTATTTCAGGATTAAATGCATTCACATACATAAATGTACTACTTGGGATCCACAGAAAGTCACGCACAGGACTTTACGCCCTAAAAGTCATGTATCGGTCGCTGTGGTCTTGTGGATACGTTCCTTGCCCGTTGTTCAAACGGTCGGGTTTCAAACCCGGCCGGGATCGACGGATCTTTTTTAGGATGGAAGAATCCAAATATAAAGTCCTCTGAGTGAGAATTTGAGCCGTGGATACCGAGTCTGAAAATTTTCAAACTCTTAATAGAACCTTAAGCCTGAAAAAAGGCCTGTAAGCAAACTTTACTGATCTTCATCACCCAATTAATAGCTTAGTTATCTACTAAATGTCTTACTGTGTCGGTTATCTGACCATATGCCGCTCATGGCATATGTAGGGAAATAAAGAGTAACTGAATTTTCTTGGTCTACAGACTCCTAACAAACAAGTCGCTATGACTAAACTTAAAGTGTCGTAAATCCAGTAAGTAAATAGGCTAAGTAAAAATCTATTCAACCCAGCGGAGTTTGAACCCGTGAACCTCTGAACGAGAAGATGAGCACGGTAACACTAGTACATGAGGTCAGACTAAATTTAGAAACAAAAACATAAAACCAGTTATTTTAGTTAATTTTTATTAATTTGCTAATTAATAGTGTAAAAGTAAAGTGATCCCACAACAGGCCTCGGGAGGCCCTTGGGGTAGTACGAGGTTAAGGCTCCCACTTTTTCTAGACAATCGGCACTTGATGTCAGCCGGGTTGTCAGCCCTGCGTGACGGCCGCCTTTACCCCCAGAACAGGCGTCTGGTACTCATTTCCGTTAGAGGCTGAGTCGACCCCAGGGCCATAGTGCCGCCAGAGGGTTTGGGTCAGTTTAAAAATCCTGATCCCAACGGGACTTGAACCCTCGACCCTCCGGCTTGTAGCTCAGTGCCTTAACCACTACGCTACGGCGTGCTCCCAAATAATCACAGAAAATACAGTGTGTACATATAATAATATAATTAGTAGTTTCAAGTAATAATATTATCATTCAGTTGAGACGTAGATAGTTGTGTGTAGACTGAAATGAAACAGAAAATAAGTGTTTCAGTTGTGTGAATGAGCGGATAGCTTTCTTTTGTTTTATTTCTATGGCAACAATAATAACACATATAGCAAGTCCTCAACAGAAAGCGTTTTGTGTTTTGCAGTTTGAGAGTTGAATATCAGTTGTGACAGTTCAACGTGCGTTTCGTAGGCAGTTTAATCGTGATCCCCCCCAATGCCAACAACATACGTTGATGGCATAATCAGTTCGAAACGACCGGTTGTCTGTGCAAAGGCAAACGTGTGGGACGACCAAGAGTGTCTGAGGAGAATGTTGCTACTGCAACATTTCAAGCCAAAAAACAGCGTAATCAGTAGGCTTTACAGCCTGTAACAATTGTAAACGGTAGGGACGCATATGTAAGCGTTTTCATAAGACCTTCCACACTGTCATTACTGGATTAGTCGTCATGGTCCAGATGACCGGGCTTATCTCCAGTGGCCTCCTAGATCACTGGATCTCACCACATGCGATTTTTTTCCTTTGGGGGTTTGTAAAAGACAGAGTCTACGTACCTCCATTGCCTGCTAACCTGCCCGAGTTAATAGACAGGTTTCGAGAAGCTGTTGCTGCCATCAATCCAGACGTGCTTATTAATGTATGGGAAAAATTAGCCTACAGGTTGGATGTGTGTCATGTAACAAACGGGGCTCACATTGAACACCTATGAACTTATAATGTAAACTGGAGATGTAACTCTTTCATTTAACATGAGTTTTGTTTTTGTTATAGTTAAAGTATAATTTAATTATATTTTTATTGAATCTGCAATAATGCGAACCCTATTTCACCATCCGGTATGTTAGGGTTTTAGTTACAATACAATTAATTATTTACAGTAATTTAGAGTATGCTTAATTTCTAGCGTTACATAATGACGTAATATGAACAAATAATAAATATGTTAACAAACCAAAAACCTAACTCAAAGTCTCTTAAAAATATGATGGATAAAGATTTCACAGCAACACTTGTTACATAAAATATATGATAAAGGCAGCTGAAATCTATTATGGCAATAACCTAATTTTTTAGTAAATTCATGTATTTTGGAATCAAACGCGGGACACTGAAATAACAGACGTGAGATAGTCTGGCTGGAGTTCTTGCAAATATGTATCTGTACCTATTTTAAATCGTTCCAAATAATGTCCAATTTTACCGTGTTTACAGTATAATTCAACACCTTTAAAATGACTATTATTTTATTTACACGCGGTTAGTTATGTTATAACTGAGCGAAACTTTTGTACGAAGTTGAGGATACTAGGTAACATGGCAGTGTTGAACGTTTTCTTGACATTGAGAAATTTGTAAAGAAAAGCATATATAATACAATACTACTTGTACGTTGATAGGAAAGCGAAGTGAGTACAAGCTAGACTTAGAAGATTCTCGGTTGATAATAGGAACGCCGATGTATTATTAATGGTAGATAATCTGGAGAAGTTTGTAATACAGTAGGCAGTGCGGGAGAGAGGCAGCTAACATAATTAGAAATAGATGAACAAGACCCCAACCCGTTTTCGCCCACCTCGTGCTCTTTCAGATTAAAAAAGCTGGCTAATGCCAACACAAACTGCGGGCGGTAAGACTGATTATTTCTATTTACTTCGTTCTTTTAGTATCTCAGTTTTAACATTATTAAAGTTTTAAATTTTCTGCAAACTAAAAACAAAACATTATTAAGCTGACTGGAAGTAAATATCTTCTTCTTCTTCTTCTTAATCATAATTTGTAGGATTTTGATCCTGTTTATTTCCAAAATCACTCCTCGGAGGAACACGTATTGAATGCGCATTCACTGTGTATCCATCTCTTGGAAGTAAATGTCAATAAAACTAAATACATGGTCACACGTAGAAATACATTATGTAATAGAAATGGATAGCTAATGACAAACGAGGGAAGTTTTGAAGAAGTGGCTGAATTCAAGTACCTAGGAACAATAATCACAAATAGGAATGAGATGCACAAAGAAATTAAACATAGCCTCAATTCTGCAAATGCGTGCTATTATACATTACAGGGACTCATGACGTCCCACCTGCTTTCAAAAAACGTTAAACTGAAAATATATAAAACTGTTATTCTACCAGTTATATTATATGGATGCGAAACATGGACTCTTACTTTAA
Organism: Diploptera punctata; assembly: GCA_030220185.1. NCBI lineage: Eukaryota > Metazoa > Arthropoda > Insecta > Blattodea > Blaberidae > Diploptera > Diploptera punctata. The sequence continues at coordinate 1,585,630 of JASPKZ010008359.1, read as the reverse complement.
GGGTGGAAAGGAGATTACGAGTATTTGCTAATAAAGTTCTTAGGACAATTTTTGGACCAAAGTGAAATGAACAGACAGGTGAATGGAGAAGACTACTTAACAGTAAACTACATAGTCTTTATAGGAAGCCAGACATAATAAGAATAGTTAAGTCTCGTAGACTGCTATGAACAGAACATGCGGCACAAATGACAATGAAATACGTGCATGGAAGCTTCTTGTAGGAAAACCAGAGAGAAATCGCCCAGCTGGTAGACCAAGAATGAGGTAGGATAGTAACATTAACCACATTAACCACATTAACCATGATTTGAGGCCGGTATATTATATAGAGCATGATTAGAAACTTTAACTCAGGATAGGGATGTATGGAGTGCTTTATGTCCGCGCGGTCATGAACCTACGGGTTCGATAGTGTCAGTGAGTAGTTGGTTATTAAGCTGTCCGGATTAATGAAAAATTAATAAATATTCAGGAAAAAATTGTAGACATTTAGATGTGTATTTTACTTAGCCATATATTTAGTAACTAAGTTTTTCTTCTTCATTATTCAATTATTATTTTCTCTTAAGATTTTTTTAACGATATTAGTGCATTCTGCAATCTCACCCGCTCTTCTTAGTCCGTAATCTCACTCCTAAACTATGTTGGTCCTTAGCCACCAGCCAATCTCACTCTAGATTGTTTTCTATTTCTTCTCGCTCTTTATATTTGTTAAAAATTATTTAAATAGATATACTACCATAATTCAAATCATATATCCAATCACTCAATCATTTTAGCCTTAATTTGAATTAGAATATTGGGTAATTTATATAGCTGATTAGCTTTTGTATTAGTGCGTATTCTGAACGAGAGACGTGCATGGAAACTTCTTGTAGGAAACCAGAGGGAAATTGTCCAGTTGGTAGACCAAGAAGGAGGTGAGAGAATAACATTAACTATGATTTGAGGAAAGTAGATTATACAGGGAATGACTGGAAAACATTAGCTCACGATAGGGATGTATGGAGAGCTTATGTCCGCGCGGCCATGAACCTACGTGTTCGATAGTGCCAGTGAGTTAGTTTATTAGTGCGTATTCTACATTTTTCCTTTCGGCACTTTGAACACTTATTCTGAAACTCCAGTAGAAACCGATTAGTAAGTATTTGCTAGGGTCGTAGATGCATGTCTCAGACACTAAGATCTTTGAAAGAGTAAGTAAAATACTATGCGCTGTTTTTATGCATGTATTGAAACTGCTAGTCGCCAATTTAAACACCTGCTGTGAGCTGCAAGTTGATTATAATGTTACTATGGAGTGCAAGTTTTTAAAGACATATAACGTAAGTATGAATTTCCGACTATTGGTCCTTTAATATCAGATTATAATAATCTGCCACGTTTAATTTTGACCCTGAAGATTTGCAACTAGTTAGCGTATGCTCTGTATATTCTGGAAATATAAAGATACATTTTGAAAGAGGGAAATCTGATCCACAATAATTTAGAAAATTGTCCACCGCTGTGGTCTCGAGGTAGCGTGCTACTTTGTCAAGCAGTGAGCCCGGGTTCGATCCCAGTCGGGGACAAGTTTCCTGGGTGAAGATTTTTCGGGGTTTCTCCTCACCTGTAAGATAAATGTCAGGAAACTTTAAGGCCCAAACGGTCCCCGAACACCAACTGGCCATATTTGTCATCAATATCATATTCGCTAGCTTAAGTTTAGTTTAAGGCCTCTCCTGGCGTATCATTACCATCATAATCAACTCTCATATGATCGGGGCAATATAACCCCGCCTTCCAGGCGCCCCAACTTCAGTAGTGGGTTACAAGTACGCCTTACCAGGAGAGAGCACCAGAAATGTCGAAAAAACAACCTGTGGCATTTAAAAAAACTGTAACATGAGTAGATATAATAGAAAATGGGGTTCTGATTAAACTGTTTAAGTATATAAATATTTCTTTAAAACGTTTTAAATACAAAAATCTCAAATAGGCCCTACCACATAAGACTATGTTCATCATCATCATAGGACATTTACGAATTTAGGCTATTTGTTGACCTGTTTCGGCCTCAAGAGAAACACCATCCAGAAGTCTTTTGAGTGGACGTCCTGGCCTTCTTCTTCCTGTAGGTTGATATCTTAACATTTGTTTTTGACGTAATAAAATATTTCTAATTTGACCAGCCTCATGGGCTAGTGGTCAGCGTTTCTCACTACAGTTCATGATGTCACGGGTTCGATCGCCGGTCAAACCATAGGGAATTATTCCTATGGTTGCCCATGGTCTGGAATTTAGGTTAAGAACTCTCCTGGCGCTTCATTATAATTTATCACCAATCATATCATTGGGGTAACGTAACTCCGCCTTACATATGCCCCAATCTAAGAAATGGATTACAATTCCGCCAATGCCAGGGGAGAAAACCAGAAATGTCATAAAAGACAACCTGGTGGATTAGACAATATATATATATATATATATATATATATATATATATATATATATATTTAACAATTTTTTAAATAATTGTACACATCTACATTTTTTCCTTCACTTCCGAAGGAATTATATAAACAAGTCTACTCCTGATTTTAAAGTAAACAAATGAGAAGAAAAGAGTTGAAGATTTATGCAAAAGATCTTCCAGCTCTGTGAGAGAGATGTGTCGAAATCTCAAATGACATGCGGAACTACACATAAAACATTAAATAACAAAACAAAAAGAGATATTAGATTGAAGTTTTATAAAACAATGGCAGTTCCTACATTACTTTATGGAAGTGAAACTTGGGTAATGACCAAACAATTACAAAGTAGAATACAAAGCGTAGAAATGAACTTCCTTAGACGAACAAAAGGCTGTACAAGATTGGATCGGATAAAGAATGGAGATATAAGAACAGAGTTAAATATATATTCACTAAATGATTCCATAGTAATTCTGCCCGAGGGCAGGTCTTTCACTGCAATAATATCATTTCCATGCTATGTTTTGCAGCTTTTATACAAAGATATCAACAAGAAGGGAAAATCATCTGAGGAGAATGACAATAAATAGACTTCCAAAATTGGCATTCCAATATACTTCAACTGGACATAGGGACCAAGGAAGACCAAAACATCGGTGGAAAGATCAAGACCATCTTCTCTAGGTTTACCGTACAGGCCACATGGCCTAAAACGAATTTGTACTTGATGATGATGATGTTTTGCAGCTTTACTAGGGAATTATAGGTGTGGTAGCTTCCCGTTGCTTTCCACACCGGTGAAGGACGATGACAATAATGATAAGAATGATAATGGTGATGATGATGGCCGGATGATTTTCGGTGATTGTTGGGCCCCAAGCTTCCTGACATTCGTCTTACAGGTGAGGAAAAAACCCCGAAAAAACTTCACCCAGGAGCCTGTCCCGACCGGGAACCGAACCCGGGCCAGCGCGTGACATGGCAGTATGCTATCTCGAGACCATAGCGGTGGACCACTAAATGATAGAATCAAAAAATATAGAAACTATTTAACTCATGCCCCAAATGGGAGTCAATGACCAATCACGTTTCAATGAATTTTGTTTTACAACTAATCAGAGTCGTGTTTCACCTCGATAATTATCGAATTTTCATTACCAAAATAAAGAAAGCTCCTCCTTTTAATATTCTCAAAAGGTCAGAGCATTATTTTGCAGTGACAGACTCTCTAACAAGTACGTTGAATATAGCAAATAATGACTTGCACATTTTATACTCGTGTGATCAATAATTGTGTTTTAAATAATGATTTTACATAGTTGTTTCCGAAAAAAAAAATTAATAATCTATAATGTTGGTTATAATATACAGTTTGATGTGTTTAATTTTTTCTTCACTAGGGTGCACTATTACAATATTGCGATCCCATTTTGTAATAAATAATATGATCAAGTTGCAGTTATGAACAAATTAAACATAACCAAACATTTCTCAGTTTTTTAAACATCGCCGTTTGCATTAAATACATTTTAAAATAACTATATTTTATTTTAAAATAACTATATTTTAATAATGATTTGTGAGCAAACAGCTTCATTTTATTCGTTAAATAGTCCTAACAAATGCCACTCTTGATTTCCAAATCTTCTAGATAATTTGTAAATCACTCCTGACATTACTTATGATAAATGACTGACATGTAGATAGAATGAATGTAATAAGATTACCAAAAGCAGCATTTAACTGCACGCCAAGAGGTTCAAGGAATGTAGGAAGGCCAGTGAAAAGATGGACAGAACTGTAAGGCGGAACAGGCAACTTGCCTAGCCCTTGAAGTGAAGAAGAAGAAGAAGAAGAAGAATCTTCCACCTCGTGTGTATTAGTTCTCATCCTCCATCACACATAGACGTGGATAGTAAGAAAAATAAACAAATAAATGGTACAATAATCTTGTTGTGTCCGGAGCACTGGGATGGGCATGTCAGTTACGGGTCACTAGCTACTGACCTCTTCGCGTAATAACTCTTCAGTTTTGCAGAATACTGCATGCTTCCATGTTGCAGCAATTAAAATCCCCCCTCCGCCATCTTTCACATTAGATTCCTTACTTCTTGCCACTGAATTATCACTTTCTGAAACAAATGAGTAGACCTATGTGTTTATACAGTAATTCTAAACATTTAATCAACTTCCACTTCAATAATTAAATTTAACATAGGAACACATGTTTGGAACTGTACCTTTTTCCGTTACACACAAAATACCACAACACATGTTGCTCTCTCCGACTCCTGCTACCTGACGTCTGGAAACACTTAAAATAATGGCTCGATGTGACGATCACTGACTTCAATACAGATGCGGTATCTCCGTACCATGTTCTGGTATATCACCAATCCCTTATACTTTTAAAATTCACTACGAAACATCGTTGAGGTTACTTGTAATATTTATAATATAAAAATAGAATACCTTTCGCCGATGATTTAGTCTTACTACACAATGATGAAGATCTGTTGCAATTGGCTGCTTACAAACTAAATGCAATATGTAGTTATTATAATTTTAAAATTTCAATAAGTAAAACAAAAGTAATGGCATTTTGTGGAAGAAATACTCTGCGTGCAAAAATAGTAATTAGAAACGAAATTATTGAACAAGTATCCCACTTTAAATATTTAGGATGTGACATCAGCTATGGGTATGATAAAGATATTGAACACAAAACACATCAGTTTCAAGCTATTTGTGGGTACAATAAATAGAACATTGAATAATAAAGCCCATAAACAAACAAAATTAAAATTTTATAAAACAATGGCTGTCCCTGTCCTTTTTGTATGGGAGTGAATCTTGTATTACCACTACCAAACAAGAAAGTAAAATCCAAGCAGCCGAGATGAAATTTTTAAGAAGAGTAAAAGGCTGCACTAGAATGGACCAGATAATAAACGAGGATGTTCGTGAAGAACTGCAGATCTACTCCATAAAAGAAAATATATTTAACAAGATACATTGGAAAGAACATGTAGAAATAATGGAAGAAAGTAGATTACCAAATAAAATCTTCCATTATTTTCCAAGAGGAAGAAGAGATGTTGGACGTTCTCGGAAGAGATGGTCTTAGATCTATTAGTGAAGACGGAACAGGCAACTCTTGCCTAAACCAGGAAGTGAAGAAGAAGAAGAAGAAGAAATAGAATACCTGAGATCTCAATCTTTCTCAACTTTGGATTTGGGGCGTGGAGTACTTTCGAAGCATATGCTTCATCTTCAGCTTGTAACTCGGTACCGACCGAGACTGAGATCTCAGGTATTCTATTTTTATATTATAAACACCAATCCCTGGTCCTCCAACATCCGCCGCAGCCATAATTCGAGCTAGTTGGTCTTCCTCGGATTGTACAGGGGTATCGTAAATTAAGGTTTTCTTGTGACCTCACAGGTAGTAGTCTATAGGGGTCAAGTCGGGAGAACGTGCAGACCAAGCAATAGGACCTGCCATTACATCGATCTTCGCCGTACAATAACATCATATTTGCGTATTATGCAAACGCGTATGTCATGGATAACAGCAACATAGTACGAATGTAGTATGTACACCTTGTACTGTCATTAAGGATCACTACTGTACTGTGCACGTGAAAACGTCTCTGAGCGGATAACAAACTCAACTGAATAGCACATAAACAAACTTGCAGTGGACATAGAACATCAAGTAAGCGAGGAATGACTATGGACTACCCTAGTCAGGACTTTCCTAGTGAGTGGCGCCGAAAAAGCATGTGAGGTGATTTTGCGTGTAGCGGAAAATCGGTACGTTTCCGGACTTGAGTTCCTATGCTAAACATAATTGCCTTTGTTCCTACTGCAAGTCCTCAAACTCTGTAAGGGAATTTAGAATCACTCTGTATATTAAGTTGGGCCATAAAATGAAAAAGTATTTTTCCTCAGTTTCCGATCCCTAATCACGACAATTGTGAAACAATGTTTTAAAAGGCTCCCTTCTACCCCGCATCATCCCTCTTACAACACACATCATACAAAAACTAGTCCACCGCTGTGGTCTCGAGGTAGCGTGCTGCCATGTCACGCAGCGGGCCCGGGTTCGATCCCCGGTCGGGGCAGTTTTTCTGGGTGGGGTTTTTTCCTCACCTGTAAGACAAATGTCAGGAAATCTTCAAGGCCCAAACGGTACCCGAAATCATATGGCCATCATCATCATCCTTATCCTTATTATAATTATCATTATCATCATCCTTCACCAGTGTGGAAAGCAACGGGAAGCTAAAACATCTACAATTCCCTAGTAAAGCTGCAAGCATTGCATGAAAATGCTATTATTACAGTGAAGGACATGCCTTCGGGCAGAATTAGTATGGATGGATACAAAAACTCATACACTGATCTTACGTTTTTCTCTGTGCTTAATTGAAGTGGGACTGTACATATCCTGCATAACTTGATATACCGAAGTGGTAAGTAAATTGAAGTTAAATTACATAAGACCCGATATGTCGAGGAAATGTCAGTCCTATACTGGATGGATAATCTCAACTTCTGTGATTAGCAAATGTGGATGTGAGACCAGTTGGTAGGCCAAGTACATTCTAGATCCATCGTGCCACAAAGTTCTTTTCTAAATGCCATCTAACCGGATAGTTAGGAACCCATCCAGTGGATAGCTATGGGAAACACATCCACACCTCTTACTGGAACCTCAATATTTTACATCTTACTGAAATGAGAAAATGGGCTCAAATGTATGTGTTATAAAACTGTGTATGAATTATTTTTTTGCGCGATAGTGTCATACTTACAGCAATGGCGACCATGATTGTAAGTTCAACTTTTTACATTTCGGGGTTGCTAATCTAAATAACTATACTGTAATAAAATAACTAGTATACTGTAATATTACATATTACAAACACGCATGTGGGAAGTAAAACCACTGCCCTCTATGTATGCAACAATGTATATACAAAAAATATCCAAAAGTTAATGTTAATATACCTTATACCAAACAAATCACTGTATATTAAATTAACTGAACTTTATTTGAAACAATATAAAACAATAAATACGTACTTGCCGCCATTTTATCACTAATACTGGTCTCACGGCCTCCTATAGTTTCAACTAATAAACATTGCCCACACTGTTAATGTTTGTCAGTTGTTTATAATGAACGCAAACATTTCCAACAAAGATATTATCTTACCATTATTTACTATTTTGGAAACACCATCGCGCAAAAAATAATGTACAACATATTTGTGAAGTGTTTTACAGTATCTCGGAAATTAAAAACCTCGATATCGCTCGGTTTTTAAACATTTTCGTCTTTGTAAAAACCACTTCCCAACCTCGCATCGTAATATACTATTTTCTAATTGAATACCACCACGTAGTCATTTCGACATTCTGGTATTCTCTCCTGGCATGATGTTATTGTAACCCACTTCTGAGGTTGGGGCTCCTGGAAGGCGGAGTTACGCTGCCCCGATGATATATGATAGGTGATGATGATGGTAATGATGTGCCAGGAGAAACCTGAATCCTAAACTTAATTAATGTGTTAATGATGATAATGATGGCCAGATGATGTTCTGGGACCGTTTAGGCCTTAAAGTTTCGTGACATTTATCATACGTGAGAGGAAAAACTCCTAAGAAAAACCATAGTCCAGGAAACGTGCCCCAACCTTGGCCCGCTGCGTGACAAGGTAACACGCTACCTCGAGACCACATCGGTAGACAATTTGTGTACCGATAATGTTTTTTTTTTTCATCATCATCATCATCAACAATCACGGATTAAGCCCATGTGGCTTGTTCCGGTCTCATAGATTCTCATTCAAAAGTTGGATCCATCTCTTCTTCGGTCTACCAACATTCCTGCGTCCTTTTGGTTTGTATTTAAGTATAATTTTGGGAATGCGATCATCTTCCATTCTTTGAACATGTTCTTTCCATTTTTTCTAGATTATTTTATTCTATCTAAGAGTTTAAAGAAATTTAGCTCATTTCTAATATCTTCACTTCTTCTCTTATCTAGAAGTTTGCAACCAGCCACACTTCTCAGAAATCTCATTTCAGCTGCATCTATGATCTTCTCTTCTCTTTTAGTTAAAACCCAAAATTCACTACCATACAATAGTAAGGGGACTGCCACTACTTTATAAAATTTTAGTTTTGTTTATTTTCTTGTGCTTTTAAATATCCTTTTGATTGTTCCACATATATAATTAAATGTATCAAGTTTGTTAAATAGATCTTCATTTTTAAAATAGGAGATTTCATAACCCAGGTATTTTAAATGGTTCACTTGTTCAATGGGTTTCCCCTCCAGAATTATTTTAGCTCTTACGGTATCTGATCCCTTGCTTTTTTTTTATAAAGTTAATTAAAGTGGAACTAGACCAAAGTTTTCCTGGATTCTTCATTTATGTGGAGTTGCATCAGTATTGCGCTGAATGTCTTATTTGTAGATACAGTTTGTTAAGTGATTATGCCCTTGTTACATCAAGAACATGCATTTTTTTTTCCAATAAACTGTTGATGCTAGGAGTGATGTTACGGTTGTTGATATATGTGGACCATCATTTGGTGTTGGTCATCCGAAACAGCCTGAAGCTATGATAGAAGCTGCTATTACATTTATCTATCCAAGTTCACGTATGCTTCTCCAAAATCACACACTTCGCTTCGTGAATTTAACAACTTTTTATTACAAGATTATTGCGCCTACAGCTAATCTGGAAACTATAAGCATCACTTGTCATGTGGTATAGCACCTGTTTTGTAAATGTATACAATCACAATTACTCTTTGGCTAGAAGACACTACGGGATTTAATATGATACAATATTTATATTCAGTCCGCCGCTGTGGTCTCGAGATAGCGTGCCGCCTTGTCACGCAACGGGCCCGGGTTCGATCCCCAGTCGGGACAGTTTCCTGGGTGAGGTTTTTATCGGGGTTTTTCCTCACCTGTAAGACAAATGTCAGGAAACTTTAAAACCCAAACGGTCCCTGAACATCATATGGCCATCGCAATCATCATCAATCATATTCATCTTAGATTAAGCTTAGGATTAAGGAATCTCCTGGCGCACCACTATCATCATCATCACCCATCATACCATCGGGGCAACGTAACCCCGCCTTCCAGGCGCCCCAACCTCAGACGTGAGTTACAATTACGCCAATGCCAAGACAGAACACCAGAAACGTCCAAAAGTGTAACATGGGGCATTAAAATATTTAAATTCATTAAGATTTATAGTACATTTGAGCATACATTCTTCCATTAGTTTAATTTTAATTGTATATAATTTAATTGTATTATTAGACGATATTTTCATTATTGTTCAGTTTGACCAGATAATTGTTTCTTGCAGTATGTAACTAAAATAAATAAATACAAGTAAAAAATAATATTTTATACTTGCTGTTATTGTTGATGTGTATCGTAATTTGACATTCCCGCTTACAATCTTGGTTGCTATGAAAACAAAATAAATCTCAATACTTTAAAAACGACCAGAATCACTAGTGAGATAAGTAAAAACATTTATTTTGAAATATTGATAATGAGATTGCAATTTGTATTAATTTCGGTATTAATTCATCACATCCAGCTTTCCACGCCTCTTCTATTTCATCATCAACTGTACACATCGCCTAAAACTTTCTCCATAATCAGAAATAAATCCCAAATCAAATTGGTTTTACATTTTTGACAAATATAAGATGGCGACAGGGCCAACAATACTTATTATTTCTCCGTAGCAACAACACATATTCACCTTCTGAAATCTAACATTTATCTTGAATTATATTTATTAATATTTTAGCTAATATCCGAGTTACTAAAATAAATACACATAATGCACTCAAGTGCTAAACACATAACGGAATCTCGGAAATTAAAAAAAAAAAAAAAAATAGAACTCGGCGCAAGCGCCTCGTTTTTTTAAAACTTTTTCCTCGATCCGTATCAAGTGTTTACCACAATAGTATCGCAATATACTATAATATGCACTACTATTGTTATTTTTTGTATTTTTTTCTTTTTTCGTTTATACTGTTTTTCCTTCTTGTTTTACCTTTTTTCCTTTTACCTGTTTTTGTTAACTTTCGTTTATCCTCACATAGACACAAGGACAAGACACACACACCCAGACCCAGGGCGGAGATTTAAAATCCCCTACCCCGCCAGGAATCGAACCCGTGTCGCCGGAGTGGAAGGTAGGGACTCTACCGACTACGCCACGGCGACGGACAGTATTTAAATGTAACATATGTTTGTTCTGGTGAGTGGAAGAGTGGCCTTAACTTCACCAGGTTAAATAAATCTATTGTCCACTGCTGTGATCTCGAGGTAGCGTGCTGCCTTGTCACGCAGCGGGGCCGGGTTCGATTCCCGGTCAGAACAGGCTCCTGGGTGAGTTTTTTCAGGGTTTTTCCTCACCTGTAAGACAAATGTCAGGAAGCTTAGGGCCCAACGGTCCCCAAAAATCATCCGGCCATCATCATCATCATCATCATCCTTATTATCATCATTATTATCATCTTTCGCCGGTGTGGAAAGCAACGGGAAGCTACCACACCTATAATTCCCTAGTAAAGCTGCAAAGCATAGCATGAAAAATGCTATGATTGCAGTGAAAGACCTGCCCTTGGGCAGAATTACTGTGTATGGATGGATATTCTAATTTGTAGGACAAGTAGTCACTGAAGTTAATAATGTAACATTAGGAGTTGCAACACACTTTTTACTTTAAAGTCACGATTATACCGTTACTTGTTAAATAATAATTTTTTTCTCCATAACTAAATCTATCCTATAACATTAATATTATTTTTTCCTCGTTTTACTGTCTTATACATTTTATATTTCAATCGTTAAATCTGGAGTAAATAAAACATTATCATCATCATCATAGTACATTCACGAATTTAGGTCATTTGTTGACCTGTTTCGGCCTCAAGAGAAACACCATCCAAAAGTCTTTTGAGTGGACGTCCTATTGTAAATAATAATTGAATTGTGATGTTGCCTACCAAGTAATAAATCTGTTTAATTTAATTTAAATGCAAATTTAAGTGTAATAGTAAATTTGGCTGAAGAACGAAACAAATTATTACATTTATATTATTAACTAGAGGATCCGATAGACATTGTCCTACCAGGAATTATTATTAGAAGGTCAATTATTCATGAATTTATCAGAAGGTTTTAACGGTCAAATATTATTTCTTTCATTTTAAAAATATTGGGGGGTATGAAATTTTGAGGTTATATGTTCTGATATGTGAAAAATCTTTAAAAAAATTATTAAAAAATAGTTTTCCATAACCCGATCGCAGTGCCACCTACTGGGTCCAATTGTGAATCCAAACCATCCAGGGACCCACTCAAACACACAAAAAAAATAATCAAAATCGATCCAGTAATATATATAGTCTTTAATCTGCGTCCTAAAGGAAACCTTCACTTATAACTGTCGGATTTCGCTCATTTTTAGACAATACCTACCTTGGTTTATTTTAATACGATATATTGAGTTTCGTCGTGAAAAATCGAAAAATCTGACCGCTAGAGCGATTTTAAAATATTCACTTCTGATGAACTCCTACACCTAATGGTTTTAGAGTGTACAATTGTGAATCTAAACGATCGAGGGACTCAATCAGATACACACAAAAAATATGCCACATTAATGCCATCTCTCCGTTTATCGCTAAACTCGAACCTTTAAAGTGCTTTGGATGACCACTGGAACACACAACATGCACTTAAAAAACTAACTTTACTATATCACAGATATGAATATTTGAAATGCAATGAGTGTCGTCATATACTGATAGTTTCTTTATAGGTGCGAATATCTAAATATAAAAAAAGTAATGAAATTACTGAAATCAAGATTAGACAGGGTTTAATTTAAATTTAAATAATAAAATGTACTCACTTTTTTAAAACCACTAATAACACTGAGCAACAAAAAATAAACTTTTTTTTGTCTCAGAAAGAAAAATATGTGATTCTGATAGTATTTTTTCTCCTGAATTCAAATATGATATCGGGTTTTCTCCATCACGCAAGGTTTCCGAGAGAGAGTAATTTATAATTTCAAACACTTTAATATTTTCTATATTCGTAACTACATAATATTCGAACATTCGGACTCACCTAAAAAGAAAGAAATGACGATTTTCTGCGCTATATTTCGCCTGTGGAGTATCCCTCTTGATGGTCCAACAATAATCGGCCAATATTTTAGGATTCCATTTGCCTTGATATCTCTTTTCTATAGCTGAAATCATTTGAGTTAGCTCATTTGGTCTTATTATTCAATGGAGAAATGGAAAAAAAGTTTATTAAAAAATAATTATGTAAATCCATTAATTGAAATTGAAATAAAACAAACTGTAGGTGATAGAGAAATTCCGAATACATATTTAAAACACGATAAAAAAAAACTGCATTAAGTACAACTATTGGTACTCATGAGACAAACATCATGTTGACCAGTTTAAATACGCGAGAGTAAGTCAATTCACATTGCTGATGCACAATTTTATTTTTGCAACAGATGTATATTGAGCAAGCAATATAATATATCATTCAATATAATATAAACTAAATAATATGATATATAAATACCTATTAGACAAAATATACAATGTATGTACAAAGTAAACAATGAACGTTCAGCATGAACATAAACAAATGAATGAGTGATACCTATAAATTCCTTAGAGACAATTTATACTCTCTGCACAATTAATATTTTATTTTGATTAATTTATTTCTAACACATATTATACATAAATTTTACTTTTCCGCACTCCTTCTCTGTATAAACTTTAATTATGCCAAATATCACACTCCTCCATGCGCGCAATGTGCTTAAAAAAGGGTACAACGTTTTTCCTTCACGTATTAATATATAGATTATTTTAACCTTCCATGCAACATATCTTCTCCAAGCGATCTGTGTTTTAATAAAAAAAGATTCGAAGTAAAAAATATAAAATAAACTCTATAGACCCGGCCTATATGCTAGCATTAGTTAAGGTACATAAAAGTAATGATGTGTATTGGTTGCTATCACTTAATTGACTGGATACGGTTCATGTGTCTCCACGGATGATGGGAGTTTATGTTCCACAGAAAATGATTTTAATTTTCCCTACGTTTGCGCGCCATTTGATGGTAATACAATACAGTACGATATTGTAATATATACTGTCAAAACATCTAATGCTACAAAAATCAGTACCGATACCAGTAATGCTTTTGTAGAAAACTAGCTAATATCCGGCTTACACTGCTACTTACTTCCTTACTCACTGGCACTATCGAATCCGTAGGTTCATGGCCGCGCGGACATAAGCTCTCCATACATCCCTATCCTGAGCTAATGCTTTCCAATCATTCCCTGTATAATCTACTTCCCTCAAATCATAGTTAATGTTGTTCTCCCACCTCATTCTTGCTCTACCAACTGGGCGTTTTCCTTCTGGCTTTCCTACAAGAAGTTTCCATGCACGTCTTTCATTCCCCATACGCGCAACATGTCCTGCCCATCGCAGTCTACGAGACTTAACTGTTCTTATTATATCTGGCTTCCTATAAAGACTATGTAGTTCATTGTTATGTAGTCTTCTCCATTCACCTGTCTCTTCATCTCTCTTTGGTCCAAAAATTTTCCTAAGAACTTTATTCTCAAATACTCGTGATCTCCTTTCCTCCCTTAATGTAAGAGTCCATGTTTCGCACCCATATAATATAACTGGTAGAATAATAGTTTTATACATTTTCAGCTTAACGTTTTTTGAAAGGAGTTGGGACATCAAAAGTCTGCAATGCGCAATAGCGTGCATTTCCAGAATTGAGCCTATGTTTAATTTCTTTGTGAATCTCATTCCTATTTGTGATTATTGTTCCTAGGTATTTGAATTCAGCCACTTCCTCAAAATTTCCCTCATTTGTCAATAGCTGTCCATTTCCATTATATACTGAATTTCTACGTGTGACCATATATTTAGTTTTACTGATATTTACTTCCAGTCCTAATTTATGAGTGTTACTCAATGGTGTGTGCGTGTTGGCCTTTAGTATCTCCTCGCTATCGGCCAGTAGTACTACATCATCAGCATAAACTAACAGCTTATTAATACCATTCAGTTGTAAACCTTCCTCATTCTCTAAAGATTTAATGGCATGCTCTAGTACAAAATTAAATAGTAGACCTAAATAAATAAAAATTAATGTGTTTTTATTTCTAGTTGAATAAGTAGAAGGAAAAATAATTGTAAATTGATATCGTAATTATTTTTAGATACCCCGTGCTGATTACCCGGCGCTGCCCGGCAATCTACTTATCCGGATCTTCTTGGCATAAATCAGCTGAAAAACGAAAATTATGTTTTTATGTTTAGTTGAATAAGTGGAAGGAAAAATTTATATCGTAATTATTTTTAGATACCCCGTGCCGATTACCCGGCGTTGCCCAGAAATCTACTTATCCCGATCTTCTTGGCATAAATAGGCTAAAAGAGAGAATTCATTATTGTGAATTATCCGTAAAAGAATGCCCGCCGTGCACTGCTATGCTTGCCCGGGAATCTACTTATCCCGATCTTCTTGGCATCAATTAAAGACAAAAATGGGGTTATTGTAAGTTATCCGTAAAACATAAACATGCTATCATGAACTTTTTTTTTATATATTCGATTATATTCACTCATTTTGTGTATTTATTATGGTTTAGGCAACATAAGCCATTTAAGCTTCCAAAAAGGCGATTTTTAAGGGTGAAGGAGTTGAGTATTACAGTTCTCTTATAGCCTATAGTCTTCCCGGGAAACTCTTGAACATTTTGCTAAAGGCCGTATCACAATCGAATGATTGGAATGGCAGTGCATAAAATACCAACAAACAAATATTAATTTTTATACAGAGTGATTAATAATTCCTATTACAAACTACTGCGGGTTGTAGAGGGGACTTAGTAGATAAAGTTCTGATAAGGAACTCATGTCCGGAAACGTACCATTTCGATTTAAAATAAGTTTGAAGATAGGAACATATTTGGCTGATATCGTGTGTCTTGTGTTTCAGTAAGTATTACAGACTTCAATAAGTATTGCAGTACTATACCTGTCGTGTCGGACGAAGATATTTCTGCACAAATTCTGGCGACAACGTCAGCCCATTGTGTCCCAATCCTCAAACTTACTTTACATCGAAATGAGTTCCTTATCAAAACTTTATCTACTAATTCATCTGTACAACCCCTTGAATTTTGTAATAGGAATTATGAATCACTCTCTATATCAGATGTCATTGCAATGACGAGGTAAAATTATTGTAATATGGATGGAGGAAAATTTTGCTGTAATTAAAATCAATAGAGAAACCGTACGTAATTAACTTTAATTTTATTTGGACAATCTGAAACATTTACAGTCACGTAGCGTCTAAAGTAGTATTCGGAATGATGACAATATCTGGATATTCAGCATGGAGCCAGTGCACACCTATTAAAGACTGGTATTTAAATATTATCATAATTGACATCCCAAGATTTAGGTCTTTTGGCCTGTACCGGTTTAAAACTGGTCACGTAATCGGTATTATAATATACATTAACTAAACTAACTCCATTGTGCGAAAGGCCTAAAGCGTCCTTGATCTACTATCCATCTGCTGGCTTCACATCCACATGTGTTAGTCACAGAGATGACCGATCATCTAGCCAGTACAGGTGTGATATGTGGTCAGAATGTCGAGTCCCCAGCCATTATAGCTGGTTTCTCAACTCGTTTTTTAATATATATATATATATGATTATAACATCGATAAAGCGTCACTGTCATAAAGTGAAACATATTCTCTTTAATTTGCTTACTTGTTATAGTTAGCTACCAGATGGCAGTGAAGATAGAGATCCCACTACATCCAGTAATAATGGAGAATATATATATATATATATATATATATATATATATATAGAAAATATAAGTGTTTTGAACTGGATTTACCCGGTGGTGTAATGAATAGCAGGCTGGGGTACCAACCCAAACGTCCGGGTTCAAATCCCATCCAGGCATTTTCTTATCATGTCATATTATGTTTTCATTGCTCAATGTCAAAAAAAAAATTATAACATCGACGAAGCGTCACTGCTATAAAATAAAAAATATCTCTTTAATTTGCTTACTTGTTGTAGTTAGCCACAAGATGGCAGTGAAGACAGAGTTCTCACTACATCTAGTTATCCATCCATAGTAATTCTGCCCGAAGGCAGGTCCTTCACTGCAATCATAGCATTTTTCATGCTATGCTTGCAGCTTTACTAGGGAATTGTAGGTGTGGTAGCTTCCGTTGCTTTCCACACCGGTGAAGGATGATGATGATGATGGCCATATGATTTCGGGGACCGTTTGGGCCTTAAAGTTTTCCTGGCATTTGTCTTACAGGTGAGGAAAAACCCCGATAAAAACCTCACCCAGAAAAACTCTCCCGAGCGGGGATCGAACCCGGGCCCGCTGCGTGACAAGGCAGCACGCTACCTCGACACCACAGCGGTGGACGCCAGATATATTAAAAACAGTTAAGTCTCGTAGAATACGATGGGCAGGACATGTGGCACGAAAGGGGAATAAAAGAGGTACATGAAGCTTCTTGTAGGAAAATCAAAGGAAAAAAGCCCAGTTGGTAGACCAAGAATGAAGTCGGAGAATAACAATATCCATGATCTGAGGGAAATATATTACACAGGGGATGATTGGAAAACATTAGCTCAGGATAGGGATGTATGGAAAACTTATGTCCGCGCGGCCATGAACCTACGGTGATAGAACCAGTGAGTTAGTTAGTTATTTACAACATACCTTAGGCGCTAGAGACTCGCGGGTTCAAACCCGTACGAACTCTGTAGATTCTTAAAGATAAGAAAATCCTTCTTCGAGAGGGAAGTATTCACGAAAAGAACCCCAGTCTTAAAATAAGATGTCTCTGAGCAAACTTTTTCGGTCCATAAATTCCCAGATTTAAATCATCATCATCAAGGTATGGGCCTCTTGGCCCGTTCCGCTCCCCGGTGCACTATATGCCAGATTTAAATTTCAGAGCTAATAACCTAAGATATTCAAGTTATTAAATAAAAGAAGTGAGCCACAAGAGAGTTTCAATACTATGTTAATGGTTACAATTTGATGTGTAGTTGGGCTAATGAAGAGCACATTGAACATTTTGTTTGTTGGATGGAAACAAGTTATTTTCATGCAACTGTCTTAATGTTTATGAAATATTTTGGAAGATATGGCTATTTCAAATCGAATTAATCACGATTGATAACGTAGACTACATTTGGAATAATGAATGAAAATTTGGTGTTCCAACCTAAACATTTTTATAGCTTAAAGATATGTCGAAGCTGAATGAATAACTTATTGGATTAAATATTAAAATATAAAATTAGTACCTGATAAATCAGTCGTCCTCAATAAACATAACGTTCTGTTATAGTTAAAATATGAAGGCCTTTCAAAACAATATTTCATCTTCTGAATTTCAACTGGAAGTCCAGTACCAGTTGAAATGCTGAAGATGAAACATTGTTTTGAAAGGCCTTCATATTTTAACTACAACAGAACTTTAATTAGTTGAGAACGACTGTTTTATCAGGCGCTGCTACGCCTAAATAAATGAAAATTAATGTACTTTTATGCTTAGTTCAATAAGTAAAAGGAAAATTAATTATAAATTTATATTTTTAGATACCCCGTGCTGATTAACCGGCGTTGTCCGGGAATCTACTTATCCCGATCTTCTTGACATAAATGAGCTGAAATACGAAAATTAATGTGTTTTATATTTAGTTAAATAAGTGAAAGGAAAAATTTATATCGTAATTATTTTTAGATACCCGTGCTGTTTACCCGGCGTTGTCCAGTAATCCACTCATCCCGATCTTCTTGGCATAAATGAGCTGAAAGGCGAAAATTAATGTACTTCTTATGATTAGTTGAATAAGTAAGATGAACAATAATTATAAATGCATATCGTAATTATTTTAAGATTCCCCGTGCTGATTAACCGGTGTTGCCCGGGAATCTACTTATCTCGATCTTCTTGGCATAAATCAGCTAAAAGACAAAATTCGTTATTGTGAATTATCCGTAAAAGAATACCGCCATGTGCTACTATGCTTGCACAGGAATCTACGTACTTGTCTCGATCTTCTTGGCATCAATGAAAGACAAAAATGGTTATTGTGAGTTATCCGTAAGAGATAAATATATGCTGCCGCAGACTTTTTTTGTAGAGATTTTTCAGATTTTAAATTCTGTATACATTAATGTTGTGTATTTGTTATGGTTTAGGGAGCGTCAGCCATTTCAGCGTCCAAAGAGCTATTCTTTTTTCACGTTTTCCACTACAAAGGGCGATTTTTAAGGGTGTAGGAGTTGAGTATCACACCTTTCTTATAGCATATGTTCATCCCGGGAATCTCCTGAACATTTTGCAAAAAGCCCCATCACAATCGGATCAATGGTATGGTCGCGCATAAAGTACAAACAAACAAACTTTTTTTATATATTAGATTAATTATGTATTTTAATATTTTATTACATAACCTCAACGGTGCTTTAGAATGCATTTCAGAAGTATTGATTATTGAATTGGAATCTAATGTAGGCTTTCGTTTCAGTTCTTCTATTGCTTTCTATTTGTGTGTCCACGTAATGAAATCGTTTTGAGTATTATCTCGCATAGCATATGGAAAAATTGTTCTCTCGGGAATGAACTAGCCCTTCTGTCTCCCGTGACTATTTCTGAGTGTCTCTGATAAGTATGTATGCCCACCCTACGTGTACACCAGATAAAAGCAAACAAACACGTTGAAAAATTACGACGTTAACTCTTTTAATTTATGATAACGATAAAAGAAATAATTTTTGGGGACTTTTTAATGTTTTGTAGATTGGGAAGTTGGTTATAATACTGTCTCCATTTGTCGCAGTCTTTTTAATTTACGTGTTATGATTCTGTTATCTCACCGTGCGTGTATTCACAACTAGGGGTTCACTACTACAGCAACCCAGCTTAAATTATATTCACAAGACCCCTTTTCTTCAACAAAACCTATTTGTACCTAAGCTGGTAGTCTTCAATTGAGACACATTGAATTTAGTGTGACTATTTAACTTATGCCCAAAATGGTAATCAATGACCAATCACGTTTCAATGAATTTTGTTTTACAACCAATGGCAGTCGTTTTCACCTCGCTCTTTATCAAATTCTCCTTATCAGCTCCTGCTTTTGCGATAAAGAAAGCTCATCCTATTTAATATTCTGAACAGATTAGAGCATTATTTTACAGTGACTGGCCGTCCAACAAATACATTGAATATATCAAATAATGCACAGATTCCTTGATTTTACTGAGTTGTTTACTAAAAAAATAAATTAATATAATAATGTTGGCTACAATATACAGTTTGATGTGTCTAATTATTTCTCCACTATGGTCCATTCTTATAATATTGCGATTCTATTTGGCAATAAATAATAAGTTCAAGTTGCAGTGAATAAACATAATTTCACATTATTTCTGATTTGTTTTCAATCATCGCCGTTTACATTAAATATATAAATATTTTAAAATACCGGTAGCTATATTTAAATAACGATTTCTGAGTAAACAATTTGATTTTATTCATTAAATAGTCCTAACAAATGCGACTATTGATTTCCAAATCCTATAGATAAATTTACTCATCACTTCCTGATTTACAAAGAGACATCTACATGTTGATTCAATTAGGATTCTATTATAATCTCAAAGTCTCAACTTCAAAAACTAAAATTATGTCTTTTCAAGAAAAAGTGCCAGAAAGAGCAAAAATAGTAATCAATAATGAAATAATAGAACAGATAGCACACTTTAACTATCTTGGTTCAGATATAACATATAGCTACGATTGGGATATACATAATAAATTAAACCGATATCGAATGATGTGTGGCACCATAAGAAGAACCCTCCGAAAGACTCGAAGAGAAGCTCAGCTCAGGTTTTATAAAATTATGGCTGTTCGTGTTCTTTCATATGGATCTGAATCTTGGGTACTTACAACAAAAAAGATATCTCACACATTCAAGCCACTGAAATGAAATTTTTAAGATCTGTAAAAGGATGTACACGCATGGATAGATTACACAATGAATCAATAAGAAATGAACTGGAGATATTTTCAATACTCGATAAACTAGACGAGGACAAATACCAATGGAAAGAACATTTAAACAGAAAGGACAATACAAGATTACCCAAAAAGATCAACGCCTACCAACCACATGGAAAAATATCTTTGGGACGGCCAAGGAAACGATGGACTTGAGACCGGAACAGGTCGCATTGACCTAATCCTGGAAAGGAAAAAAAAAAAGAAGAAGAAGAAGACTTCGTGACTCGTGAATTTATCGAAGATTTGGAAATCACTCGTGACATTACTTAAGATAAACGTTTCAAAGAAAATGATCATCAAGACAATCAGCTTGGTGAATCCGAAATCATTGTTTTAATGTTGACAAAATCAACGCAAGCATACGTTTAGTCAATCATAACGTTACATTTTGTGGAAGAAAATGAATTGCTGCACCAACATATATCAGAGAGTTCGTTTTACTATTCAATTCAAGGTCCTCTATCTTCTCAGCTCATTCTAGCGGACCCGGCAGACGTTGTCCTGCCCGAACGTTCAATTATCGTGTCATGGCCGGACGATAAAAATACCATAAAATGCACTAACTAAGACGCAATTAAATATTATTAAATAACTTCACAAGAAAACTCCTCACAGCCATCTGTTGTGGCTCAAGAAGAGTGCATGACGACGTCATATTGTTTTCGCGTGGAATAGCCTATCAATTCCAAGAATCTACTTAGTTTTATTGGAATGTGTCTAAATGGCACAAAGAGTAGGATGTGTGTAGGGAAAAAAACTATTATTGAATCAAATAACATATAAACATGATAAAGTTAAACTGCGAAATATTTATCTCGTCTATCAAACTTATTAAACAATATAATATGAAAATACAGTGATTTGTGATTTAAAATATTGAATAATGAAAATAACATATTAAAGATATACAGTTAGCAAGCAAAAGATAATTCCAACACTAAAGCCGGATATTTACCCTAAAAGTAAAGTGATCCCACAACAGGCCCGGAGGCCCTTGGGGTAGTAGGAGGTTATGGCTCCCACTTTTTCTAGACAATCGGCACTTTATGTCAGCCGGGTTGTCAGCCCTGCGTGACGGCCGCCTTTACCCCCAGAACAAGCGTCTTGTACTCATTTACGTTAGAGGCTGAGTCGACCCCAGGGCCATAATGCCGCCAGAGGGTTTGGGTCAGTTTAAAAATCCTGACCCCAACGGGACTTGAACCCTCGACCCTCCGGCTTGTAGCTCAGTGCCTTAACCACTACGCTACGGCGTGCCCCCGGATATTTACCCTATTTAATAATAATAATGGTTATTTTTTTATATATATATATATATATATATATATATATATATATATATATATATTTTATTTTTTTATATTCATAGGAAAATTAGTTAAAATGT
Organism: Diploptera punctata; assembly: GCA_030220185.1. Lineage (NCBI taxonomy): Eukaryota > Metazoa > Arthropoda > Insecta > Blattodea > Blaberidae > Diploptera > Diploptera punctata. The sequence continues at coordinate 1,563,505 of JASPKZ010008359.1, read as the reverse complement.
CATAAATATGAATATGGAGAAATTAATATTTTATATTATAAAAATATATAACTGAATAAGTTATTGTTGAGAATATTATTTGGTTCAGGAAAATTTCAAGAATCACTTAAGAATTTAAAGGAGTTTGAAATAACAACTGCCACATTATTTTGAAGATGATTGGATAACTTGGATGGGAGTCAACCAATAGCACTAATGGGCCAGGTTGGTTAACCAATCACATTTGAATGGCTTAATAAGAATATTGGATTGTGGGAAGGAGATTCTACATAATCTGACCATTGCATTGGAAGCAGTCATGGCGACAAGTTTAAACACCAAAGGCCTCACATGATTTATTTAATATCAAGCACAAATCTATTGATAAATGAAAGAATAGTGCATCATATTACTACATGTATTATGTTAAAATATATGTGCAGTTAATTTAAAATCAAAATAGTGAATTTTGAAAAATATAATTTGAGTGAACTGAGTCACCAGTTATAATTAGCTTCGCCATTAAGAGCGGTCAAAATATAACCGACGATAAGAAGTCTAAATACAAATGTTATCATACTTGAAATAATTATATTGGAAAATAAATGCTGAAACTGTATTCTTAAATTTACTCAGTGCTTTTTATTTGAGTGAAAATAATGTTTTAAGTCTTCCCTCTGTTCCCCTGAAAGGAGTCTTGTAAGCCGTGGCGAACCAAAATTGAACCCAGGACATCTAGAAGAAGTCCACCACCCAGTGCTACTACATAACCGTAGGTTGGAAGTGAAGTGATGCTACAATACCCTTATTCTTCTTCTTTAAATATCGCCCAACAAACGTGACCCTTATACACTAAATCAAATACCTTATAAAAATAAATGTTTGTTTGATGTTTTTATTATTGATTAAACATTTCTCAATGAAAGATAAATTAAATTTGAAGAGAAAAATTTTCGCCTAGACCGGGACTCGAACCCGGGACCCTTGGCTTTCCGGGCCAAGTGCTCTACCAACTGAGCTACCGAGGCGAGTTACGATCTAGACGCAAATTTTTCTCTTATATACGTTGTAATTCCCTATCGCCAAATGCTTTTGAAACCATTGTTTCTATCTTTGAAAATGGCGGCTTCTTAGTTAAGAAGACATTTATTGGGAATTTAACATTACTTTATAAAGCTAGTAAGGCTTCTAATGATGTTTTTATTATTGATTAAACATTTCTCAATGAAAGATAAATTAAATTTGAAGACAACAATTTTCTCCTAGACCGGGACTCGAACCCGGGACCCTTGGCTTTCCGGGCCAAGTGCTCTACCAACTGAGCTACCGAGGCGAGTTACGATCTAGACGCAAATTTTTCTCTTATATACGTTGTAATTCCCTATCGCCAAATGCTTTTGAAACCATTTTTTCTATCTTTGCAAATGGCGGCTTCTTAGTTAAGAAGACATTTATTGGGAATTTAACATTACTTTATAAGCTAGTAAGGCTTCTAATGATGTTTTTATTATTGATTAAACATTTCTCAATGAAAGATAAATTAAATTTTTTTCTTCAAATTTAATTTATCTTTCATTGAGAAATGTTTAATCAATAATAAAAACATCATTAGAAGCCTTACTAGCTTTATAAAGTAATGTTAAATTCCCAATAAATGTCTTCTTAACTAAGAAGCCGCCATTTGCAAAGATAGAAACAATGGTTTCAAAAGCATTTGGCGATAGGGAATTACAACGTATATAAGAGAAAAATTTGCGTCTAGATCGTAACTCGCCTCGGTAGCTCAGTTGGTAGAGCACTTGGCCCGGAAAGCCAAGGGTCCCGGGTTCGAGTCCCGGTCTAGGCGAAAATTTTTCTCTTCAAATTTAAATGTTTGTTTGTTTGTTCGTGCTTTATGCGCGGCCTTACCGTTGATCCGATTGTGATTGGGCTTTCCAAAATGTTCAGGAGATTCCCGGGATGAACATAGGCTATAAAGATAGTTATGATATTCAACTCCTACACCCTTAAAAGTCGCCAATTGTAGTGAAAAAAGTAGCTCTTTGGACGCTTAAATGGCTTACGCTGCCTAAACCATAACTACACAAAATTAATGTACACAGAATTGAATATCTCAAAAAGCTTTACAAGAAGTCCGCGACAGCATATGATTATCTCTTACGGATAACCCACAATAACCATTTTTGTCTGTCATTGATGCCAAGAAGATCGATACAAGTACGTAGATTCCTGTGCAAGCATAACAGCACATGGAGGGTATTCTTTCACGGATAACTCACAATAACGAATTTTGACCTTTAGCTCATTTATGCCAAGAAAATCGAGATAGGTAATTTCCCGGGTAATCAGCACGGGGTATCTAAAAATAATTACGATATACATTTTTCCTTTTACTTATTCCAACAAGCATAAAAACACATTAATTTTAATTTATTTAGGCGTACCAGTGCACGCCAGGTATTAGCTATATAGTAATTTAATAAAATAGTTATACATTCAACATCCTGTAGAATAATGCACTTGGTATAGTGAAACATCTGAATATTTATGTATATGTAATACTTTTATTAAATAGTATAATAATAAAATCATGTTTTTACTTTTGCATGAGTCGTGAATAAGAATAATTAATTGATATAAATGTTAGAAGACAGAGTAACATATCCTGCACGCCTGTTTATACAGTAAGAGAGAGAGAGAGAGAGAGAGCGAGAGGTTGTACTGGTGTTGTTTTATCACTCAACGTATAATTAAATATTTAACTTGAGAACGAAGATTTATATCTTTCATTAACAGTTATGTTTTGTATAATGCAATAATCCATAACAAAGATAAATACCATAATTTTAAAATCATTTTCCAACCTCTGTCATCTATTCTTACATAAAAAAATTGAACAAACATTTCTAAATAAATTACCTTAATGATACGAAAATAAATTGCAATATTTATCAAAAAATAAAATTATTAAAAAAATGGGCCCAACTTTTAATTACTGCCCTGGCTTTTACAATATGACGATATTTTCTCAAATATTTTCTATTTTCAGAAAAAAATAGACGACATTCTTGATGAATAGAAACATTTAGTTCATAAAGGATTAAAAATCGGACGAAATAAAACAGTGAATGCATTATGTTTTGCAGATGATATAATATTAATTTTTGACAGAGAAGACAGGCTACAAAAAGCAATCTACCAATTAAATAATATATCTAAGAAATATAACAATTTCAAAATTAAAAACTAAAATAATAGCGTTCCATAGAAAGTACCCAGTAAGAAAAAAATAGTAATAGAAGATAAAAAGTTGGAACGGGTTTCACACTTCCAGTATTTGGGCTGCGATATAAATTATGAAGAAGAATAAGATATAAATAAGAAAGTGCAGACATTTCAACATATTTGTGGAACAATCAGACAAACACTGAGGAACAAAGTAAGAAAGGATACGCAGCTTAAGATTTTACTCAACGATGGCACTACTAGTGGCAATATAGTGAAGTGAGGTCTGGGTCCTGAAGGAAAATGAAAAAAAGTAAAATTCAGGCAGCGGAAATGAGATCACTACGGACTATAAAAGGTTGTACAAGATAAGAACATATAACAAATGAGAATATTAGAGAGGAATTAAAAGTACAATCACTTCTTCAACAAAGAGAAGAATACAGGGACAATTAGATAGAACATCTGCAAAGAATGACAGAGGGTAGGATACCAGAGATGGCACTGATGTATAATCCTAGAGGACGAAGATCGGTAGGAAGACCAAGAAAGTGCTGGGCTGAATAGATGTGAGATCGGAACAGGCAAATACATAATCCGTGAAGGATGATGATGAGTCTCTCTTTTTTACTCTTTAATAACCTCATGGTTCCCGTCTGATATTACCCAATTGTTCTAAATGTTAATTTGCTGGGTTGAACAGATGTGAGATCGGAACAGGCAAATACCTAATCCGTAAAGGATGATGATGATATTATTTTTTTACTCTTTAATAACCTCATGGTTCCCGACTGATATTACCCAATTGTTCTAAATGTTCATTTGGCTAACGCAATCAATTAATTTTTAAAAAGGGGAAAATGCTTTTATAATAATATTATATATTATGGTTTAGAATTGATGAACTATTATTCAGAGGAAGTATTTTAAATACTGGTACGTGAAAATAGAACCCTGTGTGTACACAACATGAATATGACAAAATAAAGTCTGTCTGAAATTTCATATACATTAAATATTAGAATTAAAGTACTCAGCCATGCTGGTCGCATGCAATACAACCAAAGAGAAACATTTCTGCATAAACCAGTATTTGAAACCAAATTCTCCAGCTTTACACGCTGGTATATTAAACAACTGTATTACTAAGGAAATATGGAGTAAGTAAACAAATTTGCTCTTCTTGGATTGGCTAAGTACCATAATGGTTTAGTGCACCCTCTCGTAAAACTGGATATCTTGTGTTTAAATTCCGGTTTAACTAGAACATTTTCTGTAAATTAAAAATTAATATTTGGCTTTACTTACACTGCATTTTATATCCATTCGAACTATAAAATTCGGTGAGATTCCAATAGCTTACCTGGAAAATAGAGAACATAATCAAATCAGCTATTTTTTTATTAGCTAGATAGTAATTTATAAAAATTATACCAGAAAACTACATTACAGTGAGCTACATAGTTTTTATAGGAAGCCACATAAAATAAGAACAGTTAAGTCTCGTAGACTACCATGGGCAGGACATGTTAATCGAATAGGGAATGAAAGAGGTGCATGGAAGCTTCTTGTAAGAAAACCAGAGGGAAAACTGCCAGTTGGTAGAACAAGAATGAGGTGGGAGAATAATATAACCATGATTTGAGGGAAGTAGATTATACAGGGGATGATCGAAAAACATTAGCTCAGGATAGGGATGTATGGAAAGCTTATGCCTCGTGGCCATGAACCTACGGGTTCGATAGAGCCAGTAAGATAGTTAGTTAGGTATACTGCGTTTAGAAGGGTAACACCTCGTAAAAAAAGCTTGGTTCAGCTGGCCCGGCTGATAGTACCATGTGAGGGCCCCTTACCAGGGAACGGTGAAGACCTCAACGGCAATGAAGGCGGAGAGGGATACCCTTAATACGGCAGATTTGGCGGAAGAGGCACCCTACCCTCACTCAGGGAAAGAGAGAGGAACCGCTGCCTTGCGGAGAAGGAGAAACTTCAAAGGCTAAGGGAGCATCCCCTACAGAAAAGCATGCCTGTCCAAGAGGCATTGAGGTGGCAACCCCACCACTGGACTTACCCAACTATAGGATGGTAACCTATAATGGGAAAAACTTTAAATACTCGAAAGACTACAAGACATTTTTGTAGTCGCAGAACGGGCATCATCACCCAATACTGCATTCGGAAGAAGAAGAAGAAGCGTTTAGAAGGAATCCAAAATAAAATGTTTCAGGAATCAATATAAAAATACAAATAATTAACTTTCCTGAACTATGACCGATTAAATAACTACCTAACTCACTGGCTCTATCGAACCCGTAGGTTCATGGCCGCGCGGACATAAGCTCTCTATTCATCCCTATCTTGAGTTAATGTTTTCCAATCATCACCTGTATAATCTACTTCCCTCAAATCACGGATAATGTTATTCTCCTACCTCTTTATTGGTCTACCAACTGGGCGTTTTCCATGTGGTTTTCCTACAAGAAGATTCCATTCACCTCTTTCATCCCCCATACGTGCCACATGTCCTGCCCGTCGCAGCCTCTATGAGACTTAACTGTTCTTATTATATCTGGCTTCCTATAAAGACCATGTAGTTTACTGTTTGGTAAGCCTTCTCCATTCACCTGTCTATTCATCTCTTTTTGGCCCAAAAAGTGACCGTTTATATATCATATAAAATTATTTAATATTACCCAGCAATTAATAAAACCTAAAGATATCATGGTTTTAAAAGAAACACATGTATGTTTTAATCTAAAATTGCATCCTTTACAAAAAAAACATAAATATAAATGCTCATAAAAAGATGGAATTAAGATACATGTGAAATAATTAAGTAGGGTGTTTCATCCGATAACAACATGGCATCGGTGACAAATGGCAAACTCGCTGCAGATAATTCTACTAGAGAGCAGCAGCTGTCTCAATTCAAAATTCGGACTGTGCAGTAAGATAACAAGAACATCCATTATAATTTAACATTCAAGGAAGCTGCATTAAACAGTTTGTTTTTGTTCAATTGAAAGACAATTTAACTCATGCCCCAAATGGGACTCAATGGCCAATCACGTTTCAGTGATTTCTGTTTTACAACCAATCAGAGTCGTGTTTCACGAAATATTTATCAGTGTTATAATTACCATATTAAAGGGGGCTCCTCCTTTTTAATATTCTGAACAGGTCTGACCATTATTTTGCAGTGACTGAGCCTGTGAGAAATACGGCTACCAGATTATATATATAGTGCATGGATGTCAACACATGCCGCATGCGGGAGTTAATATAAAAACATTTGTAGCAATTGATTATACCACCAAAAAAAGAAACCACTGTTTGCACTTTCTTAAATATATGTTTTCCCAGGTAACAATCCAGAAAAATATAATTGTCATATTTACATCATACGACATCAGAAATGAATTAATATACAGTTTGATGTGTTCCATTTTTTCTCCACTAGAGAGCATTCTTACAATATTGCGTTCCTTTGGCAATAAATAGTATGATCTGGTTGCAGCGATAAACAAAAGAAGCAGATGAAGCGTACCTATCGCTTCTCATTTGTTTTCAAACATCGCCGTTTACATTAAATATATAAATATTTTAAAAAATGCCACTCACTTCGTGAGTCGTGAATTTATCGATAATTTGGAAATCACTCGTGGCATTACTTATGATTATTTCTACGAAATCCATGACACAAAATTTGACAGTACAAAATTAAATATTTGAATTCAATTTTTTTTTTCATTAATTCATTTGAAAAATTTTCCTCATCATTGAGGCTTATCTCCAACCAATCTTAGTAATTAACATGAATTAAAAAAATACATAAAGGACTACGGGTTTATAAACTATCAGTTTGCAACAAACATTCACAATTTTCCCTTAATTAAAGTTCTCCATCGTTCTCTGTGTCTTCATCTGCTACACCAAATTTCCTCATTGAATTTTGAAAGTTATTCTTCCAGGTTGTTCTTGGTCTTCCTTTTCTGTTCCTTCTTTCGATTTTTCCATGCATAGACAACCTCTGGTAGTCATCCATCCTGCATTCTTCTTACATGTCCATACCATTTTACCCTTCTGTGTTCGATCTCATCCATTATATTTCCTTCTGCATTCATGCATTTTCTAATTTCTGTATTTATAATCAATACTAATAAAATTCATTGCATTCATGTATTTATAATGTTTTCCAGTCGACATTTTCTGGCAGCTCTTCTCCAAAAATCCATTTCAACTGCAGTTATTCTGTTGATTCAATAATTTTACCATCTTTATATATTTCTGTACGCGTGTTTGTCACTCTACTCCTCCTAAACGACTGGATCGACTTTGATGACATTTTTTGTGCGTGTCTGATTGCATCCCTCGATGGTTTATAGATTCACAATTGGTCCGTCTAAAACCATTAGATGTAGGAGTTCACCAGAAGTGAAAACTTAAATATCACTCCAACGGTCACATTTTTAGATTTTTCAAAACAACTCGGTATATCACATTAAGATAAAACGAGGTAGTATTGTCCAAAAATGTGCGAAATTCGACAATTAGAAGGGACGTTTACTTGAAACCCGAAATAAAAAACTGCCTAAACGACTGGACCGATTTTGATTAAAGTTTTTGTGTGTGTTTGATTGAGTCCCTGGAACACACAATTGGACTTGATTGGTAGCGCTGCAATCGGGTTACAAGAATTTCTTTATATGTCAGATGTGTAGTCAACTGCATTACTGGCATATTCTGTCATAATGCACGCTTCTTGAATCACAACATATGATAGTGGGGAGTTTTCCGGCTAACTTATTACTTAGTGAATTTTATGGTAAAAAAGTAACTTATATTTATCTCCGGTCATGACACGAGAATTCAACGTTCAGGCAAGACAACATCTGCCGGGTCTGCTAGTATTTTTATAATATGAATATGCTTCAAAATAGTAAAATACAATTTGTTAATCGATTGTAAGAAAGAGACTAAAATTAATTATTTCTTTCAGGAATTGTAATGAATACTAAGATATTAATGATAAATTAAAATACTGATAATAACAAGGGTTTTTTTTTTTTTTTTTTTTTCCAAATACCCCAGGTTGTCATTTCGACTTTCTGGTGTTCTCTCTTGGCATGGCGTACTTGTAACCCACTTCTGAGGTTCGGACGCCCGGAAGGCGGGGTTACGCTGCCCCGATGATATAAGACTTGATGCTGATGGTAATGGTACGTCAAGAGAGGCCTTAAACTAAACTTAATATAATATGGCGAATATGATATTGATGATAATTACGGCCAGATAGAGTTCGGGGACCGTTTGGGCCTTAACTTTTCCCGACATTTATCTCACAGGTGAGGAAGAACCCCGAAAAAAACCTCACCCAGGAAACTTGTCCCAACCGCGGATCGAACCCGGGCCCGCTGCGTGACAAGGCATCACGCTACCTCGAGACCACAGCGGTGGACATAATAACCAAGGTAATAATGGCAATAATACAATCAAACTTCCGAGGATTGGGTGTTCAAATCCGGCTATCTTCTAAGGATTTTTAAGGGAGTAGGATTCCTGAAAATGACTTCCTTTGGAAGGGAAGTAAAGAAGTAGCTAGAGTGCCATATACAGTATTTACACACTTAAAAGAACATGGAATAGAAATTGTTATAATTTAAAGACATATTTTCGTCATACGAACTCAATGGCACAGAAGAACAATTAAGTTCATTACCGCATGAACATAAGCTCTCCATAAAATTCATATCCTGAGCTAATGTTTTCAAATTTGCATGGATTCCCAGAAGTAGTCCCGGTCCTGAACCGAATGGTGGACTATTTTAGCTCCTAATATTTTTACGCCACTGGAATCCATGTCCGCATTCCTTGACCAAGGTACTTTTTCGTCTGACACTTCGCCTTGTAACTCTGGGACAGGCATTTTCGTCATACAGCTAGGGTAATTACTGTCACCTCAGCACGCCACCACCTGAATTATATTCTATTTGTAGTTTCTGACGTTTTGCAATGTCTTCAAATATAGTCATTCCTTCTTCAAAATTTTCAAAAAGTTTGTTTTGTTTTTTCTTTCCAGCTCGTGAGACGACGCCGCCATGATAAAAAACATGGTGGCATTAAATTCGGGAAACGGGAGAATCTCGAGAAAACCCCGGTATGGCCCACCATCAATGCCAGTTGGAACAGCCACATGCGCTTACCACGCGTCTGCGGGGACGGCTAATTGACTGTCATAACTAACTAACTAACTCATTGGCACTATCAGACCCGTAGGTTCACGGCCGCGTGGACATAAGCTCTCCATATATTCCCTATCCTGAGTTAATGTTTTCCAATCATTCCCTGTATAATCTATTTCCCTCAAATCATGGTTAATGTTATTCTCTCACCTCATTCTTGGTCTATCAACTGGGCGTTTTCCCTCTGGTTTTCCTACAAGAAGCTTTCACGCAGGTCTTCCATTCCCCATTCGTGCCACATGTCCTGCCCATCGCAATCTACAAGAATTAACTGTTCTTATTATATCTGGCTTCCTATAAAGACCATGTAGTTCACTGTTAAGTAGTCTTCTCCATTCATCTCCCTTTAGTCCAAATTTTTTTCCTAAGAACTTTATTCTCAAATAGGATTATAATCTTCAATCTCCAAATGGAATACATATTTTTAAATAATTGACTTAATTAAAACATCCTTGTTTTTTGTCACACAACTGGTGTTTTGTGGGCCAAGGGTGATACCAAGGAACCTCACAACGGACAGATTAGAGCTGTGTAAATAGATGTATACTACATTCTAAATTCTTATATTCCGCCGATATAGACCAATTATGCAACAAAGCCATCGAAAACAGCTTTGATACCGAAAAATAACTTCCTATCTTAAAGTTATGGAATACAAATCATATGGATTGACCTCAGCTACGGAGACCTAAGCACTTTATCTAAAGTAAAAGCGAGATTCCTCAAAGCCGCAAAGGGGATCTCAAAATTTGATTCATCTTACTTACTTACTCACTGGCACTATCGAACCCATAGGTTCATGGCCGGCAAGGCGGAACATAAGCTCTCCATACCCCCCTATCCTGAGCTAATGCTTTCCAATCCTTCAAACACTGTATAATCTACTTTTCCTCAAATCAGAGTTAATGTTGTTCTCAACAACCTCATTCTTGCTCTACCAACTGGGCGTTTGTTCCTTCTGGCTTGCCTACAAGAAGTTTCACATGCACGTCTTTCATTTCCCCATAACGCGCAACATGTCCTGCCCATCGCAGTCTGATGAGACCTTAACTGTTCTTGTATTACAATCTGGCTTCCTATAAATACCCATGTAGTTCATTGTTATGTCGTTTTCTAAACTCACATTCACCTGTCTGTTCAACGCAGCTTTGGTCGCAAAATTTTTTCCTAAAAACTTTATTCTCAAATACTCCGCGATCGCCTTAATCCTCCTCCCGTAAAGTAAGAGTCCCATGTTTAACACCCATATAATATAACTGTTAGAATAATAGTTTTATATATTTTCAGCTTACCTTTTTTTTTTTGAAAGGAGTTTGGGACATCAAAAGTCTCTGCAATGCATCATAGCACGCATAATTCCAAGAATTGAGCCTAGTTGATTTAATATTGCGATATGTGCATCTCATTCCTAATTTGTGATTATTGTTCCTAGGTATTTGAATTATCCACTTCCGAAAATCCTCAAAATTTTCCCCCTCATTTGTCATTAGCTATTCATTTCAATTATATACTGAAATTTCTACATGTGACCATAAATATTTAAGATTTTAATTGAATATTTACTTTTCCAGTCCTAATTTTCTAAGTGTTACTACAATCGTGTGTGCGTATTATTGCCCTTCAGTATCATCCATCGCTATCGGCCAATATGTACTACATCATCGGCATAAACTAACAGCTTTAATTAGATACCATTCAGTTGTAAGCCTTCCTCATTCATCTAAAGAGTGTAATAGCATGATCCCGATCTAGACTTTCAATATGAGTTAGCACGGGAAACTTTCCTACGTGGAAGATCTACGGACACAAAGTACTGCTACCAGCTACTAACCAGGAAGGCTACTTTGAAGGAGATAAAAAAGAAAAAAATAAATGCCGGGGACTTTTTTTTAAGCAACAGATTGCAATGATTCAATCGGAAAATTGACTGGATCAAACAACAAGATAGCAAATGCAGTAACAAGACTGGCAGTAGTCCATGATAAATGGACATCACAAAACTCTGCACAATTTCAAACTATCATGATCTGGTCAATGGACTGCGTGTGTAAGCTCTGTGATAGACAGTGTGCAAGATACCATTTCAATGTTTGTTTAAAGATAAAATCGTTGCTGGCATACAGCAGAGACCTAATCTAATGCACATTTGTGCGCGTTTTTCTCCCCCTGTTATTATATTCCGCCGATACATTTTATATATTTTATTTTCGTGTCTTGGAAAATCCTTGCTTTAAAATACTTTCATTTTCCGTATACGACACAGTCAAGAGATCAAAACTCTTAAATATATTGGACTACAGAAATATACCTATTTACTTCTAAAGATATCTATCAGAATCATACGAAATATTTACAAAAGACAAACCCATAAATTGATATAGAATTAAGTAACATATTTTCTGAAGAATGGAAAAAAATAATCTGGGTGTGAGACAAGGCTGCCCCCTCTCCCCAACACTGTTTGCAATTTAATATCAATAAAGTAATATGTTCGCTGGAACACAGGCCGATAAATTTTTGAATAAGAATATCAGAAAAAGAACAATAAATAAAAAACACCCTAGTTGTTTGCAGATGACCAAATAATAATAGAAAATTCAGAAGATAATCTACAGAAAGGTCTGTATGAACCTAACAAAATTACAGAAGAATATGGTTATGGCATTTCAAGGTGTAGATCCTATCAGAAGTAAAATTGTACTGGACAATAACATTTTGGAGCAGGTGAATAATTTTACATATCTAGGATGAAATATCTCATATGAAGAACAAAAGGATGTAAATGCAAAAATATCTAAATTTTTAAGAATTTTAGGGTTAATAAATTCTATCTTCAAGCCACAGTTAGTCCAAAAGCATTCAAGATTAAAAGTGTATGAAACACTGACTCTTCCAACTCTTTTGTATGGTAGCGAAGTATGGACGTTGAAACAGAAGGATATACAGAGACTTAGATCTGCTGAAATGAGATACCTTCGGAGGACTGCAGGATACACACTACTAGATCACAAAAAAAATGAAGACATCTTAGAAGAATTACACATGGAATCTTCAGAAAACAAAATTTCTGATTATAAGTCAAGATGGATGCAACATGTTCATCGAATGGAAGATCACAGAATACCCAAACAAATGTTAAGATATAGACCTGCAGGAAGAAGACCAGGATGTCCACTCAAAAGACTTTTGGATGGTGTTTCTCTTGAGACCGAAACAGGTCAACAAATGGCCTAAATTCGTGAATGTACTATGATGATGATGATTTTCCGTATATTTATTTTATTTTATTTTATTTTTTTGCACCAACTAATACTATATACTACTTTTATTGTTGATGTGTATCGTAATTTGACATTCCCGCATACAATCTTGGTTGCTATGAAAACAAAATAAATCTCAATAAATTAAAAACGACCAAAATCACTAGTGAGATAAGTAAAAACATTTATTTTGAAATATTAATAGTGAGACTGCAATTTGTATTAATTTCGGCATTAATTCATCACATCCAGCTTTCCACGCCTCTTCTATTTCATCATCAACTGTACACATCGCCTAAAACTATCTCCATAATCAGAAATAAATCCCAAATCAAATTGGTTTACATTTTTAACAAATATAAGATGGCGACATGGCCAACAATACTTATTATTTCTCCGTAGCAACAACACATATTCACCTTCTGAAATCTAACATTTATCTTGAATTATATTTATTAATATTTTAGCTGATGATATTGATATTAAATTAAATAAATTTTATAGACAGTGTGACCCTATAAAACGGACACTGGAAAATAAAACTTTGAGGAGCACACAAATAAAATTTTATTAAATTATTGCAGTGCCTGTCTTAACATATTCAAGTGAAAATTGGACTCTTAACCGTTCAGACAGAAGAAAAATATAAACTGTAGAAAATAAGTTCTTACGTTCAGTAGCAAGTGTGACAACTTTGGACAGAAAAAGAAATGAAGATATTAATAATTACTTAAATATTTTTAGTGGTATTGTCATGTCAAACGAATGCCAGAGCAAAGATTGCCAAAAATTGTTATGGAATGGATCCCAATGGAAAGGAGGAAGAGAGGAAGACCGAAGAAACTTGGATAGAAGGGGTACAAGCAGCTATGAATATCAGAGGAATGGAGGAAGATCAATGGATGGATAGAGAGGAATGGCGTTTGGTTTCCGGAAGACGGCGGCAGCTGCCATGATACCGGATGATGATGATGATGATGAAATATTTTTAATTTAACAAATAGAATTGACAAAATGAGAAACAACTGGTATATACAAGTTAAAAGAAAGTGCCTACAGATAGAATCAGTCAGCTGTTATTAAAGTACAAACCAATAGAACATAGAAGTGTTGGACGCCCATTTACTAGATGGGAAGATTCATTAAATCCCACTTGATGTGAAAACAGGTCAAAAGGCCTTATTTCATTATGTAGAAGGAGAGGAATATAATAAGCTAATATCCTAACTACTCAAATAAATACACATAGTGCTAAAAATAGCATACAATACTCATGTGATAAAAACATAACGGAATCTCGGAAATAAAAAAAAAAACTCGCAAGCGCCTGGTTTTTACACGCTTTATATTAGCTTGACCTGTATCTATCTATCTATCTATCTATGTAACGGAATCTTTCAACGCGATTTTCACCCACTTAAAATCATTGGATCGACTTGAAAGTTTGTATACTTGTAAAGGATCCGTGACAATACAATAGTTTCATTTTTTCTAAGATCCTGGCCAGGATCATCAGGACATCAAAAAAATAATACCGGTTTAATAGGTTGCGGACGTATCGACTTTTTTGTCCATCGTTGTAAGAAATTAATATTATACCCTTTGGTAGCTCAGTTGGTAGAGCGGTGGACTGTAGTGGTATATAATTTCAGTAATCTATAGGTCGCTGGTTCAAATCCGGCCCGGAGGATGTTCTTTAGAAGAGTATTACTTTTAGCTCATACTACAATAATATCGAATTTAAAGATATTTACATTTTTATCTTATTTTGTAAAATATTAATGACAATTTTGTAAACGTACCACATTGTAATTTATTTAAAAAAATATGACAAGGATACGATTAACTGTAACTATTTATCTATATCAAAATATTCTAAAATATTATAATAATGTTAGATAATAATAATTAAAAAAATATAATTATATTCGTGCGTAGACACTAAAAATGTCATGAGTAATTAAATTTTCATGGGATTCCGGTTTATGACAATCAATCAAACTAAAAAAATAAATAATAGTTTAAAAACTAAAACAATACGCTTTATTAGAAAACCAAACTAAAAAATGAAAAATAATTTTAATTTCCAACGCGCTTGGGATAGAATTAAAGTGGTCAACAAAAACATCATCTCCAACACATCTAGAATAAAACTAAAGTTATCTACAAAAAAAATAATTTTACCATGAAAAGCGTGGGGTGCTTTTATGGTTTTTACGTTTTCTTCTTAGAGACTTTACTTTTACCAATATCTGTTTATTGTCAAATATGTTAATTGATATAGAGCACCCCACGCTTTTGATGGTAAAATTATTTATTTTTTGTAGACTATTTAACTCATGCCACAAATGCTAGTCAGTGACCAATCACGTTTCAATGAATGTTGTTTTACAACCAGTGACAGTCGTGTTTCACCTCGCTCTTTATCGATTTCTCTTTATTAGCTCCTGCTTTTGTGATAAAGAAAGCTCCTCCTTTTTAATGTTCCGAACAGGTCAAAGCATTATTTTTCTCCAACATATACATTGGATATAGCAAATAATGAAAAGATTCCTTGATTTTACTGAGTTGTTTACTAAAAAAATACATGAATAATCCGTAATGTTGATTATGATATATAGTTTGATGTGTTTCATTAATTCTCCACTTGGGTGCACTCTTACATTATTGCGATCTTATTTGGCAATAAATAATATGAATAAAGAAGCCGTGAAAGAGAAGTTTACATAAAATATACATATATAGATGTTTAAAAATAACTATAGTCTTTTTTAAAACACATGATTTGTGAGTAAACAGGCTTAATTTTATTCGTTAAATAGTCCTAACAAATAGCAGGAGTGATTTCCAAATTATCGATAAATCTGACGACTCACGAATGTGAATCGTGAATTGATCGATAATTTGGAAATCCAATCGTGGCATTACTTATGAATATTTAACTCATGCCCCAAATGGGAGTCAATGACAAATCACGTTTTCAATGATTTCTGTTTTACAACCAATCAGGAGTAGGGTTTCACGAAATATTTATAAGTGTGTTATAATTACAATATTAAAGAAAAAGGATTCCTCTTTTTAATATTCTGAACAGGTCTGACCATTATTTGCAGCCATGAAGTGACTGAGCCTGGTGAGAAATACGGCTACCAGATGATATATATATAGTTCATGAATGTCAACACATGCCGCATGCGGGAGTTAATATGAAGAACATTTGTAGCACTGTATTTATTCGAACAAATAAAAAGAGACGAAATAACAATGTTTTGCACTTTCTTAAATGTATTTTTTCCCCATCGTACCTAGTTAATATAAAAACATGGTGTAGAAATTGAGTATCTCACAAAAAAAAGGAAACCACTCGTTTGCACTTGTTCTTAAATGTATTTGTTTTTTTTCCCAGGGAATAAATACAGAAATAATAGAATTTGTCATAGTTTACATCATATCGACATCAGAAATGTAATTAATATACATGTGATATATGTTTCATTTTTCTCCACTAGAGTAGCATTCTAACAGTATTGCGTTCCCTTTGGGCATAAAATAATATGATAAGGTTGCAGTGATGAAACAAACAGAAGCAGATGAAGCGTACCTATCGTCTTCTCATTTGTTTTCAAACATTCGCCGCGTTACATCTTAAAGATATAAATATTTAAAAATAACTATAGTGAAATAATGATTTGTGAGTAAAACAGCTTAATTTTATTCGTTAAATAGTCCTAACAAATGCCACGAGCGATTTCCAAATTGTCTAGATAAATTCACGACTCACGAAGTGAGTCGTGAATTTATCGATAATTTGGAAATCACTCGTGGCATTACTTATGATTACTCTAGTTTTATTCTAGATGAGTTGCAGATGATTTTCTTGTTGACCACTTTAATTTTATCCCAAGAGTGTTGGAAATTAAAATTATTTTTCATTTTTTAGTTCGGTTTTCTAATAAAGTGTGTTGTTTTAGTTTTTTTAAACTATTATTTATTTTTAAACTTTTACTCGATCCGTATCAAGTGTTTACCACACTCGTATCTCAATATACTATAGTTACTGTACAGCACTTGAATATATGTGAGGTTGCAATTGCTTAAATGATTTATACTACGATTAAAAGTTGTATTAAAACTTGTTTTAAAAGTAAACATTAAAAGTCATGTTTATTTTCTAAGTCAGTAGAGTTGCGGTTAAAGGTGACAATGGTTCAGAGGAGGGCGGACCTTTCACTGTTCTACATTGCAGACTTATGACTACAAGTGAATCATATGACACTGATGAACGGAAACCCAACCTTCAGGTCACGGGTTCAGGGACTGCTGAGTGTCCACCTGCTTTTCTTTCTGGAACACAATCACGACTTTCATTCCAGATCTTCATGGATGACCAAATAAATAACATAACCAGAAGGCATTACTACAAAATATTCCACAGATTACAAGATTATTCTACATAACTTTACCACTTCAATTAGAGTTTTCAAAAATTAATAATAATCCATCCATAGTAATTCTGCCCGAAGGCAGGTCCTTCACTGCAATCATAGCATTTTCATGCTATGCTTGAAGCTTTACTAGGGAATTGTAGGTGTGGTGGCTTCCCGTTGCTTACCACACCGGTGAAGGATGATGATGATGGCCATATGATTTCGGGGACCGTTTGGGCCTTAAAGTTTTCCTGACATTTGTCTTACAGGTGAGGAAAAACCCCGATAAAAAACTCACCCAGAAAAGTGCCCCGACCGGGGATCGAACCCGGGCCCGCTGCGTGACAAGGCAGCACGCTACCTCGAGACCATAGAGGTGGACTTTAATAATAATAATAATAATAATAATAATAATAATAATAATAATAATAATAATAATAATAATAATAATAAATCCTTTCAAAAAACGTTAAAATGAAAATATATAAATCAGTTATTCTCCCAGTTACAGTATATGGATGCGAGACATGGAGGAAAAATATTACGAGTATTTGAGAATAAAGTTCTTAGGAATATTTTTGTGCCAAAAAGAGATGAACAGACAGGTGAATGGAGAAAATAGATAATAGTGAGCTACATGATATGTATAGGAAGCCAGATATAATAAGGACAGGTAAGTCTCGTAGACTGCGATAGACAGGACATGTGACATGTATGGGGGTTGAAAGAGGTGCACGGAAGCTTGTTGTAGTAAATCCAGAGGAAAAACGCCCAGTTAGTAGACCACGAATGAGGTGGGAGAATAACATTATCCATGATTTAAGAGAAGTAGATTATACAGGAGATGATTGGAGAACATTAGCTCAGGAGAGGGATGTATGGAGAGCTTATGTCCGCTCGGCAATGAACCTACGGGTTCGATAAAGCCAGTGAGTTAGTTTAGTTAATAATAATAATAATAATAATAATAATAATAATAATAATAATAATGATAATAATAATAATAATAATGCTTTAAAGTACAGAGTCTCTGAAGATTATTAATATTTTATTTATTCTGGCAGAATACAGCCAATCAACCAGCACCAACATACAAAATAGTATACTTCTTCTTCTTCTTCTTGTAAGCCCATGTTTCCTTTACAGAGATTTAGGCGCTCTCCCCCTACAGGGAAGAATTTGATCCATACTAATTTAGTTACACTTGTTTTCGTATAGATGTCATTTGAGTGATCCGTGGTCAGCGTTCCGCCTCATATTGACATCTATGAAACCAAGGTAGTACTAGGACGGGAAAATTCGGTAAATTTTGCTTAGAGGCCTTTTCATTCAGGGTTAAGGATCTTTTACGAGCCTGAAAATCTTCAGACTAGGGACCCACGGCTTAAAATCCCTCCCGGAGGACTTGCTCCTTGGATTTTTCCATCCTAAAAGAAATCCATCGACCCCGGCCGGGTTTGAACCTGCGACCACCGGGACCAGAGGCAAGGTGCGTAACACCAGTGCACCGCGGCCGAATAATAGTACACAGAGTATGATACATACAATTTAAAAGTTACAGTATTCTATATTCATCAACATAGGCTTCATGGATTTGATTCGTTATGCCTCCTGAATTTTTATCTGCTCTCGTCAACGCTTTTTAAGCCTTTCAATCATTCTCTTACCCTATGGCCTGTACATGTAAGATTTCAATGGAATTCGTCTGGTTGTATTCTTTGTAAATGCAAATAACATTTCTTTAACCTGTATTCATCAATTATTTCTAATATATTTTTAATGTTTAATTCCTGACGAATAGATGCACTTGTTTCGTGATCAAGGAGAGTTTCTCCTGGCAGAGGTCTCTAATTTTATCTCTGCTGCCTCGATTCTCTTCCTCTGTTATGTAGTTGTAATCCAGTTTTTAAACATAAAGAAAATAATGACTAACTATCTCACTGGCTCTATCGAACTCGTAGGTTCTTGACCGCGAGGACGTAAGCTTTCAATACATGTCTATCCTGAGCAAATGTTTTCCAATCATCCCCTGTATAATATACTTTCCTCAAATCATGTTTAATGTTATTCCACTTAATACTTGGTATACCAGCTGGACTTTTCCCTCTTGTTTCCCACAAAATGTTTCCATGCACATATTTCATTCCCCATTCGTGCGACATGTCCTGCACATCGCAATCTACGGAACACAACTCTTCTTATTTTATCTGGCTTCATATAAAGACTAGATCACTGCTGAGTAGTATTCTACATTCTCAAGTCTGTTCATCTCTCTTTGGTCCAAAAATTTTCCTAAGAAATTTATTCTCAAATACTCGTAATAAACGAAGTGGAAAAATGGTGCTCCAAGAACAAGCTGGACATTAATATATAAAAAACGGACACAATGATCTTCAGAAACGGAGAAAGAACCGCCATAAATGAAGAGATATACATAAGGGAAACTAAACTGAAAATAGTACCAGACTTCAAATGCCTAGGCATCACGCTACAATCAAGCGCAAAATGCTTCACAAAACATATCACAGAAAAGACAACCCAGGCAATAATGGCATCGCACGAAATAAGAAACATTAGATCCCTCACCTTACAGACGGCAATGCTGTTATTTAGAGCAAAAATTCGACCAATACTGACATACGGCATAGATATCATCTGGACACATTTAACAATGAAGAATCTTTCCTCTCTAGAAAGGGTAAAAGCGAGATATATAAAGGCAGTATTAGGAGTGTCAAAAGTAACGCATTCAAGACTCGCATATCTACTGGCGAAGGAAACTTTCCTCATCGACGACCTCAGAACAAGCATACTCTTACCCAGCACCAGCGCATCTGAACAGCTGCTAGCAACATTGAACAGGAAAAGAGAAGAAATACATCCAGAATTTTACAGCACTGGGACCATGGTGGACCGTGCGTGGACAAAAGAAAATTTCGAAATAAGACACGTCATCACTAGGCTGGCAATCCACGGATTCCATCACCTGATATGCAAGAACAAAAAATTCCATGAACCAAACATAGACTGTAAATGTATGCTATGCAAAAAAACATGTGACCGATATCACATTGAGCTATGCACAAAAAGAACAAAGACAATTTATGAATATGCAAAAATGTAAATTTAAAATGTATCCTACTTTAATCCTGGCTATTTGGCTGCAATAAAAATTATTAAATACTCGTAATCTCCTTTCCTCCCTTAAAGTAAGAGTCCATGTTTGGCATCCATATAATATAATTGAAGAATAACTGATTTATATATTTTCAATTTAATGTTTTTGAAAGGAGTTGGGACGATAAAAATCCCTGTAATGTATAATAGCAAGCATTTCCAGAATTGAGCCTATGTTTAATTTATTTGTGCACCTAATTCCTATTTTAATTATTGTTCCTAGGCATATGCATTCAGCCATTTCTTCAAAATTTCCCTCATTTGTCATTAGCTGTCCATTAATATCACATAATGTATGTCTATGTATGAACAGATATTTAGTTTTATTGATTACTACTTCCAATCCTTATTTCTTAGTGTTACTCAATAGAGTGTGCGTGTTGGCCCTTAGTATCCCTCGCTATCGCCCAATAGTACTACATCACCAGCATAGACTAACAGCTTACTGATACCATTGAGTTGTAAGCCTTCTTCATCCTCTAAAGATTTGATGGCATACTCTAGTATACAGTTGAATAGTACAGGTGATAGTGATAGTCCACATATAGTTGAGGTACAGTGTTATTATATTTCTATTTCTTCTCTAAAATCTAGCTTGTACTAAACATGTGATCTGTTGTAGATCTGTTTCTTCTAAATCCACATTGATGATATCCTAGAATCGCATCTATATAGGGAGTGGGTCTGCTTAGTAATATATTGTTAGAAATGTTTTATGAAGTTGAAAGTAATAAGATGTTGCTGTTGCAATCTTCAACTTGTGGTGGAATGGCTTGCATGCTTAAATGACCCCGAGACCTATGCCGGCGGTAACATTGCTGCTGAAATGGTTACCCATGCCGGACAGATTGAAGGCGATAAGACAAACGAAATAAATAATAGTTTTAAAAATCTAAAACAACGCGCTTCATTAGAAAACCGAACTAAAAAAATGAAAAATAATTTTAATTTCCAACATGCTTGGGATAAATAATTTTACCATCAAAAGCGTGGGGTGCTCTTTATCAATTAATATATTTGATAATAAACAGATATTGGTAAAAGTAATGTCTCTAAGAAGAAAACGTAAAAATCATAAAAAGCACCCCACACTTATGATGGTAAAATTATTTATCCCAAGCATGTTGGAAATTAAAATTATTTTCCTTTTTTTTAGTTCGGTTTTCTAATAAAGCGTGTTGTTTTAGTTTTTTAAAACTATTATTTATTTTTTAATTTTCAGTTTTAATATTTTACAGAATAAGATAAAAATGTAAATATCTTTAAATTCGATTCTATTGTAGTAGGGCCTATGAGCTGGAAGTAATACTTTTCTAAAAAAACCTCCCAGCCGGATTTGAACCAGCGACCTATGGATTACAGAAATTATATACCACTAGAGTGTACCGCTCTACCAACTGAGCTCTTAAAACGACTGACTAAAAAAGTCGACAAGTCCGCAACCTATTATACCAGTTTTCATTTTTTTGATTTTCTGATGATTCTGGCCAGGATTCTAGAAACAAAATATGAAATTATTGTATTGTCACGGGTCCTTTACAAGTACACAAAGTTTCAAGTCGATCCAATGTTTCTAAGTGAGTGAAAATCGTGTTCAATAATTCCGTTACATGGATACGACACTTTTTTTTATTTTCCGATGATTCTGGCCATGATTTTAGAAACAAAATATGAAATTATTATATTGTCACGAGTCTTTTACAAGTATGCAAAGTTTCAAGTCGATCCAATGATTTTAAGTGGGTGAAAATCGCGTTAAAATATTCAGTTACATAGATACAGGTCAAGATAATATAAAGCGTAAAAAATAAATATGAAATTATTGTATTGTCACGGGTCCTCTACAAGTATACAAAGTTTCAAGTCGATCCAATGTTTCTAAGTGGGTGAAAATCGCGTGGAAAGATTCCGTTACATTTATATAAAAACACTTTTTTTGATTATCTGATGATTATAGCCAGGATTTTAGAAAGTAAATATGAAATTATTGTATCGTCACGGGTCCTCTACAAGTATACAAAGTTTCAAGTCGATCCGATGATTTTAAGTGGGTGAAAATCGCGTTGAAAGATTCCGTTACATAGATAGATGGATAGATAGATAGATAGATAGATAGATAGATAGATAGATAGATAGATAGATAGATAGATAGATAGATAGATAGATAGATAGATAGAGATAGATAGATAGATAGATAGATAGATAGATAGATAGATAGATAGATAGATAGATAGATAGATAGATAGATAGATAGATAGATAGATAGATAGATAGATAGATAGATAGATAGATAGATAGATAGATAGATAGATAGATAGATAGATAGATAGATAGATAGATAGATAGATAGATAGATAGATAGATAGATAGATAGATAGATAGATAGATAGATAGATAGATAGATAGATAGATAGATAGATAGATAGATAGATAGATAGATAGATAGATAGATAGATAGATAGATAGATAGATAGATAGATAGATAGATAGATAGATAGATAGATAGATAGATAGATAGATAGATAGATAGATAGATAGATAGATAGATAGATAGATAGATAGATAGATAGATAGATAGATAGATAGATAGATAGATAGATAGATAGATAGATAGATAGATAGATAGATAGATAGATAGATAGATAGATAGATAGATAGATAGATAGATAGATAGATAGATAGATAGATAGATAGATAGATAGATAGATAGATAGATAGATAGATAGATAGATAGATAGATAGATAGATAGATAGATAGATAGATAGATAGATAGATAGATAGATAGATAGATAGATAGATAGATAGATAGATAGATAGATAGATAGATAGATAGATAGATAGATAGATAGATAGATAGATAGATAGATAGATAGATAGATACAGGTCAAGCTGATATAAAGCGTGTAAAAAGAACTTTGGTCGAAATTATGATTATCTTTCACCGTAAAAATATAACCGTCAATAGACGAGGACATGGACTGGGATAAAATTTCCGGAGGTAAAACAGTCACCCATTCGGTTCTCCCGGCAGGGACTACTTCATGGAATCCATGCCGAAGACTCAAATACAAGGACATGTTCCTACGAACATGGAATGTTAGGACATTAAAATAATAATATTGCGTAAAATATGCAGAGTAATGTTTGACCTTTAAGGTCAAAAATATATAGATGATAATTTTGACATGAGGAGTTCCAAAACAAAACCCCTAGAATATCCATCGACCCCGGCCCGGCTTGAACCCGCGACCGTCGTGTCGGGACTAGAGGCAAGGAACATAATCAATAGTTTATGGCGGTAGAGATCATTTACATCATTCTATTCCTTAGTTGTTGTCGGTAGTTATTTTTTCTTCGTTTCCCGTTTCTTCTTTTTCACTTTTTTCCTCCCTACTTCTCATATTTATTCTTATTTTGCTATTTCTTCTTCCCTTTCTCCTTCTTGTTCTCACATACTTCTTCACCACTTTCTCTTCTGTTATATTCACTTTCTACTTCTTCTCCACTTTCCCTTCTTATCCACCTGCTTCTTATCCTGTTCCTAAATTCCTCCCTCTACTTCCTTTACTCAATTTTCTTCTAATTTTACTCTTCATTATCTTCTTTGCCATCTTATAGTGAGACAGTAAAAATTCTAGGAGTATTTATTGACAACAACTTAAAAATTGGAATACACAAATAAACCATACATGCAAAACAGTCTTCTCAACAATACATTCATTAAATCGCGTAAGAAATTGTCTGCCATTCGCTCTCAGGAAAATGTCAGTAGAAACACTTGCAATGCCCCATTTTGATTATTGTGATACTCTTTTTACAGCCTTAAATACTATTTTCACTCAAAGACTTCAACGTGTTCATAATTCTTGCGCGCGTTTTGTTTGTGGTATTCGCAAATTTGACCATGTTACAACGTCCCTGGAACAATTATCGTGGCTTCACCTGAGAGATCGTAGGACTGTCCATTCCCTATCCCTCCTATAAAATACTTCACACATCATCGCCGAATTATTTATCATGCCGCTTCATCAGACTATCCGACACACATAATCTCGATCCCATCAGCACATTGTCCTTTATACCTCTCCTCATCACACTGTGTATTATTCATTATATTTTACAGTCTCACTTTCCAAAACATGGAATTCCCTTCCGCCCTATGGCAGAGACTGTCAAACTATAACATCCTTCAAAAACAAACTAAATAATTATTTAATAACAAACCTATACACCTCACTGATATAATTACTTATGAAAATAATATTAAAATTAACAAATATTTTCATTTGTTTAAATATTGTATAACCGTAAATTTAGTTTTCTATATCTCATTATTTTTCTTTTTTATATAGGTCCCTACATTAGACAGGGCCGATCTACCAACAATTTAATTTATCTTGCTAGAATACATTTTATTATTAATTTTAGTCAATCTAAACTATCATTAAATGATTGTATTATAGATCATAATGTAATAGATATTATCTAATTGGTCAAATCTTCATTTGGTATTTAATATTAGAGTTAATTAAGATTGTTATATAATACATGTTTGTCCTGGTGAGTGGAAGTGAAGGCCACATGGCCTTAACTAAACCAGGCTAAATAAATAAATGAAAAATTCATAATGTTTTCTTCATTTTGAATAAGCATCTCCTTTAGTTAAATTTGTTCAATGCAGTATATTTATCAATATTGTCTCTTAACAATGTGTCAAGCACGTTACAAATATTAAGATCTACGGTTGTAATAGCAGCTGGTACAAGTAGGCATGGAAATATGGAAAGAACAAGGTCACAACTTCTTAATGATATGCATTAAATAATTAACAGCTTGAAAATAATTTTATCGTCGTAGTTAACTTACTACAGCTGTAACATAACCATGAATTTACTGTCAACATGATATATATCTACTACCATAATAATACTTACTGTCGCCCCCGTATTTAAATATTTTTATTCATTGGCGACTAAAAAATTGCTGTCACTTTCGAATGTAAACAGAGTCAGTTATCATAAGTAATGTAACGAGTGATTTCCAAATCATCGATAAATTCTGGAGTCACGAAGTGACTTGTGAATTCATCTAGAGGAATTGGAAATCAAGAGTGGCATTTTTGTTAGGGCTATGTATTCTTCTTCTTGTAAGCCCACGTTTCCCTTAACAGAGATTTAGGCGCTCTCCCCCTACAGGGAAGAATTTGAACCATACTAATTTAGTTACACTTGTTTTCGTATAAATGACATTTGAGTGGTCCGTGGTCAGCATTCCGCCTCATACTGACATCTAGGAAACCAAGGTAGTACTAGGACGGGAAAATTCGGTAAATTTTGCTTAGAGGCCTTTTCATTCAGGCTTAAGGATCTTTTACGAGCCTGAAAATCTTCAGACTCGGGACCCACGGCTTAAAGTCGCTCCCGGAGGACTTGCTCCTTGGATATTTCCATCCTAAAAAAAATCCATCGACCCCGCCCGGGTTTGAACCCGCGACCCTCGGTACCAGAGGCAAGGAGCATAACCACTTAGGACTATGTAACGAATAAAATTAAGCTGTTTACTCAAAAATCATTATTTAAATATAGTTACCGGTATTTTAAAGTATTTATAGATTTGATGTAAATGGCGATGTTTGAAAAGAAATGAGAAATGTTTGGTTATGTTTCATTTGTTCATCACTGAAACTTGATCATATTCTTTATTGCCAAATAGGATCGCAATATTGTAAGAATGCACCCTAGTGGAGAAATAATGAAACACATGAAACTGTATATTATAATCAACATGTAGGTTATTCATTTATTTTTTTTAGTAAACAACTCAGTAAAATCACGGAATATGTTCATTATTTGCTAAATTCAATGTATTTGTTGGAGAAAAATAATGCTTTGACCTGTTCAGAATATTAAAAAAGGAGGAGCATTCTTTGTCACAAAAGCAGGAGCTGATAAGGAGAAATCGATAAAGCGCGAGGTGAAACACTTTTACATGTAAAGGCTCGTTTGCATTCTGACAAGTTCCAGGCACATGACGCGCAACGTGTGCCGGCACATGTTACTCGTCATTCTTTCTACTGTTTCCAATCTCATGCGGCATCTGCAACATTAGTATAGAGGTTTGGAGAGCAAGACTATACAGTTTCAGTTTATACAGTGAATAAGATATAGAGCTATCTAGTGTTTCTTGAGGTTCAAATATTTCAGTAATATGGATAACTCATCTACTTCAGCTTTTGTGATAATGGCAGGCACATACTATTAACTTCTAAAAAATAAGCGAAAACGACCGAGATGGTGGATTAGAAGTTTTCTAGCGAAAACAAATTCGGAAAGAATTGCTCTTTTCTATTTTAGTTTTTTCTCTCAAATATTGAGACCACAGCGAATGAAGTTTCTTCTTAACTTCTTGAAGAGTGCATTCCGTACCATCAGAAATCCGTTGCAGGGCATCGTTTCTTTCGTTACAGAAACAACAGCTCTCACACCACTAGGCCTACTACGGGTGTCAAACTTGGACCCTTACGGAAGGACAACGTAAAATCTTTGAAATACGCCAAAGAAAAAAGGAGAAGAAAATACTTGACACATCAATGAGAGACAAAATCTCACATCAGAGACTACAAAACCTCACGTCATCAGATCTATAAGTAATAATAGTAACTACCATCGTCTTGTAAAATTTCATTGTAGAGTCTTTTCTGGCTTTATTTTCAAAGTTCTTTTTAGTGTTCCTGTTATATAATTAAACTTGTTTAGTTTGTTTTTTATATCTGTTACAGTCCTGTATGATATTTCGCAACCTGGAAAGTTATATTTTGTCACTTGTTATATTGGTTTATTTTCTAGCATTATCTTTATCCGGTTCACTGCTGTGGTCTCGAGGTAGCGTGCTGCCTTATCACGCAGTGGGCCCGGGTTCCATTCCCGGTCGGGATAGGCTCCTGGGTGAGGTTTTTCCTCACCTGTAAGATAAATGTCAGGAAGCTTAGGGCCCAACGGTCCCGGAAAATCATTCGGGCATCCTTTACCGGTGTGGAAAACAACGAGAAGCTATCACAAATATAATTCCCTAGTAAAACTGCAAAGCAAAGCATGAAAATGCTATGATTCCAGTGAAAGACCTGCCTTCGGGCAGAATTACCATGGATGGATGGATCTTTGCCCGAACTTTATATCAACATGTGATATAATGTTATTATACTACTTGAGTAGTCAGCAAGTTGTTTACTGGATTTCACTTCAAATCTCACGGTAGGGTACGCCAACAGTAAAAAGTCAATTTCTCAGCTATCGCCCCCATAGGTAAAGCAAGATACACCTGGTGACCTTTCCCAGAGAGAGCAGTTGCAATTCTTTGTCTAATTTATTTACTTGTACAGTATAAAATGTAAGGACTGTTATGTTTGAGAAGCGCCTCATGTGTAAATGTTTAGTTAAAGTGTTTCTTATCCCGTCAGGTGCCGCAATATGGGTGTTTCACAGATCATCGTTATGTAAATTTTCCTTAAAACTCGCCATTCTGGGAAATATGTGAATAAATATTAACCTAAAAACCAAGCACACGAGATCTCAGTGCTTTAAAGGGATTACTTTCCAAACAATGAAGTCAATACGTGACCGAGAAAAATACACACAAATGTTCGTACAAATAGGCCTATCTCTGCATAGTTTTTTTTAATTATTTAAAAATATTTTAGCAAATATGTAGAACTCAGAGGTTAGGGTTCGCGAATAAATATTTTTTTGCGCGATAGTGCGTTTCGTCTTACTTACAGCAATGGCGATCATGATTGAAAGTTCAACTTCCTACATTTCGGGGTTGTCAACCTAAAAACTATACTGTAATAAAAATAATTATACTGTAATATTACATATTACAAAACGCGTGTGGGAAGTAAAACCACTGCTCTCTATGTATACCACATACAATGTATATACAAAAAATATCCAAAAGGAAGTGTTAATATACATTATACGAAACAAATCACTGCATTTTAAATGGACTGAAATTTATTTGAAACAATATAAAACAATAAATATGTACTTGCCGCCATTATATAATCGTATGGTATCACGGCCTGCTGTAGTCTCAACTAATAAAACACTCAACTTTTATAAGATTCATGATGTGTTCCGTTGAGGTTTATTCAAAATTAATATAAAATTATAGAATATTCACCTGAAAGCTCCGTCTCCTCAACTTAACTATCATTTAACTGTAGCGCTTTCGGGACTTGTCCCATCATCGGCAGGATTCAAAACTGGTGTTTCACTGAAGATCTGGTAGAGGGGGTTGCATGTATTGGGTTCGTTTTCGTTTATCAGGCCTTAACAGTTGAGGAGACGGACCTTTCAGGTGAATATTCTATAATTTTATATTAATTTTTAATAAAACACTGCCCACACTGTTAACATTATTCAATTGTTTATAATAAACGGAGATATTTCCAACAAAGATATTATTTTACTATTAATTATTATTTTGAAAACACCATAGCGAAAAAAATATAGGCCTACAACGCACGTTTGTGAAGTGTTTTACAGAATCTCGGAAATTAAAAAGATAGCTATTGCTCGGGGTTTAAACATCTCCCTCGGTTCTGTAAAAACCACTTCCTAGTTGGCATCGCAATATACTATTTCACTCTATCTGTAATGGTGCAGCCCATTGTTGAACCATACCTTTCCCTTTGTAAGGAGTTACTAGACCAAATTAATTCTTACTTACTTTATTTGCTTATAGATGTCATCCATGGCATGCGGTCAACACACCGACACAATGAGACATCTAACAGGCAACTAAGGTATTACTAGGACGTCGATGTCGTTAAATTTTGCTTAGAGGTCTCTTTATTCGGACTTAAGGATCTTTTATGAGCCTAAAAATCTTCACACTCAGGACCCACGGCCTAAAGTCCCTTCCGGAGGACTTGCTCCTTGGATTTTTCCATCATAAAATATCCATCGATCCCAGCCGGGTTTGAACCCGCGATCCTCGGAAGGCAAGGAACATAACCACTAGTACACTGCGGCCGACATTTTTTTTTTCACTCCTCTGGTACAAATAAATAATTATTCTGAAGACCATCACCGTGACCTAGGCTAGTTCTCATGTAGCGAGCCCGAATACGTTTACTGGTCGATTTGAATTACTTGATTGAGTTATGTAACGGGGTATCTACAATGCAACGAAAAATATTTCCATATTTTCACAGAAAAATCATTTTATCTTATTCTTATTACTACATTCCCCCCCACTTATTGTTTGCCGTCTTCAGTTTCCATTTATTTCAATCATTCCAATCTCCTTCTTACAAATTCATATCATCCATTATAGTTCTGACGTAGATTTTCAATTTCCATATTGGTCTGCCACGTTTTTTCTTCCAGGGAGTGACCATTGGTAGGCTATAATTTATATATTTTTGGTCATTTTCATTTTATATTCTTTGTACATGGACATACAATTTAAGCGTTTGATTTTCAATCCTCTTAACAACATATGTGACATTCATTTCTCTCCAAAGGAATTCATTTCTTATTTTATCCTATATTTATTATTACATTTATCACTTCTCACTTAATGACAAATTAAATTTGAAGAGAAATGTATATGCCTAAATCGGGATATGAACCCAATATCTCTGGTTCTGTACACCAGTACTTTAACGATTTAAGCTATTAGGCCTCCCAAAGATGTTCAAGATGCCTAATAGCTTAAATCGTTAAAGCACAGGTGTACAGAACCAGATATATTGGGTTCAAATCCCGATTTAGGCATATATTTTTCTCTTCAAATTTAATTTGATACTTAATCCTGTCTTGTTTTTTGAAGGCTTCTTCTAAGATAATCAAATTCAACTGTTCTAATTTTATTCTTTTGTAATTCCGTCAAAGACCAAGTTTCACTTCCATATGGCAAACTATTCTGTATTATGCTCTTATAAATTTTATTTCATTTTCCTTTCTAAAATTTTTGTTCCAAATTTTTCCATGTAATGTTTTAGTTTCATTTTTTGCCATTGAAATTTTAGTTTGTACATCTCATTCGCAGGTACCTAAACCCGTAATTACTGACCCGAGATATTAAAAAAATTAACTTTTTTTTTATTTTCCCTGTTTCGAGTATGAGGTCATCCATATTCTTTCCCAAATACATATATTCTGTTTTCTGTAAATGTATATTCAGTCCCCATTTTTCATATTCTTCCATTCACAGAAAAAAATACCATCTCATAATTGAAGGAGAATGTAAACATTAATATCTGTGAAGGAGATATAAAGGGTGTTAGAATTAATGTGATATTCACTGTTATTTATGTAATCTTCCTCAACTAACAGAGTAAGACATTGGATTTCTGCCAAGTAAGTGGCGTCATTTACAACTTTATGATGCTTGGCTATAAGATAGTGCCACATAACAATTATTTACACTCTTATAAGTTATAACTAATTAACTAACTCACTGGCACATTCGAACCCGTAGATTAATGACAGCGCGGACAATGAGCTCTCCATACATTCCTATTCTAAGTCAATATTTTCCAATCATTCCCTGTATAATCTACTTCCCTCAAATCATGGTTAATGTTATTCTACCACCTCATTCTTGGTCTACCAACTGGGCGTTTTCCTTCTAGTTTTCCTACAAGAAGCTTCCATGCACTTTTTTCATTCCCCATTCGTGCCACATCTCCTGCACTTCGCAGTATATGAGACCTAACTATTGTTATTACATCTGGCTTCCTATAAAGACCATGTAGTTCACCGTTAAGTAGTCTTCTCCATTCACCTGTCTGTTCATCTCTCTCTGGTCCAAATATTTTCCTAAGAACTTTATTCTCAAATACTCGCAATCTTCTTTCCTCCCTTAAAGTAAGAGTCTATGTTTCACATCCATATAATATAACTGGGAGAATAATAGTTTTATATATTTTCAGTTTAACTTTTTTTAAAGGAGTTGGGACGTCAAGTGCCTCTGTAATGCATAATAGCACGCATTTCCAGAATTGAGGCTATGTTTAATTTATTTGTGCATCTCATTCCTATTTGTGATTATTGTTCCTAGATATTTGAATTCAGCCACTTCCTCAAAATTTCCCTCATTGGTCATTAGCTTTCCATTTCCATTATTATAATGTATTTCCATGTGTGTCCATACATTTAGTTTTATTGATATTTACTACCAATCCCAATTTCTTATGTTACTCAATAATGTGTGAGTGTTGGCCTTTAGTATCTCTTCAATATCGTCCAATAGTACATCATCAGCATAAACTAACAGGTTATTAATTCCATTGAGTTGTAGGCCTTGTTCATCCTTTAAAGCAACTAACTAACTAATTCATTGGCACTATCGAACCCGCAGGTTCATGGCCGCGCGGACATAAGCTCTCCATATATCCAATCATCCCCTGTGTAATCTACTTCCCTCAAATCATAGTTAATCTTATTCTCCCACCTCATTCTTGGTCTACCAACTGGGCGAAGAATATTAAAATTATATTCTGAAGATATACAATTAGAAAGGAAGAAACGGTAAAATAAAATCATAAGTCGTTAAGAGATGGTGAAACAGGTGACATAAAAACAAATAGAATCATAATGATAAATATAACGGATACTAACGTCCATTTTATTATAAGCGGTTTCCTAAGTAGCTGAAAGCAGAAGGTAAACAGCAATAAAAGTCCTGCAGGAGCTAAAATAAAAACTGTGTTTGTTCTTTAGTTCATGTTGGCTGGAGTTGAATGGCAACATAAATTAAGTTTCGGAGATTTTTGTGTCAAGTTTGGCATACAGCGAACATACTTTTATTACCATAGAATAGCAGAAAACACTTGTTTCCGGCAGAGAAAGCCGCGACTATTGTCTCCTATAGCACCTCTTTGTAATTCCATGTTCAGATCGCTTATCGAGTCCGTGTCGCCGTGCCTTACCGGATTAACGTCTTCTCACTACTAAAACGATATAAGTCACATTCTGTATGAATGGTTATCTTTCGTCCTGAAATGGAATTATGACCAATTTATTTTTATATTAAAGTGATTTCTTGAGCACCAAGAAATATTAATATTGAAAGTAAAAGTTGGTTTTGATTTCTATTTTGATCCTTCACTTGACCCCAAAACTGACTCGAAGAAATATATATAAAAGTAAAGTGATCCCACAACAGGCCCGGAGGCCCTTGGGGTAGTAGGAGGTTAAGGCTCCCACTTTTTCTAAACAATCGCGGCACTTTATGTCAGCCGAGTTGTCAGCCCTGCGTGACGGCCGCCTTTACCCCCAGAACAAGCGCCTGGTACTCATTTTAGTTAGAGGCTGAGTCGACTCCAGGGCCGTAGTGCCGCCAGAGGGTTTGGGTCAGTTTAAAAATCCTGACCACAACGGGACTTGAACCCTCGACCCTCCGGCTTGTAGCTCAGTGCCTTAACCAATACGCTACGGCGTGCCCCCAAATGGAATTATGACCAATTTATTTTTATATTAAATTCGTTTCTTGAGCACAAAGAAATATTAATATTGAAAGTACAAGTTGGTCTTGGTTACTAAAATTGTGATCCTTCACTTGAGCCCAAAACTGACTCCAAGAAATAAATATATATATATATATATATATATATATAACTTATATATATAACTTATATATATATATATATATATATATATATATATATATATATATTATTTTCTTTTGGATGCGAAACATGGACTATTACTTTAAGGGAGGAAAGGAGATTACAAGTATTTGAGAATAAAGTTCTTAGCAACATTTTTGAACCAAAGAGAGATGAATACACAGGTGAATGGAGAAGATATATAACAGTGGACTACATGGTTTTTATAGAAAGCCAGATATAATAAAACAGGTCAGTCTCGTAGATTTCGATGAGCAGGAGATGTGGCACGAATGGAGAATGAAACACATGCTTGGAAGCTTCTTGTAGGAAACCAGAGGGAAAACGCCCAATTGGTAGACCAACAGTGAGGTAGGTGAATAGCATTAATAATGATTTGATTGAAGTAGATTATACATGGAATGATTGGAAACATTAGCTCAGGATATGGATGTATGGAGAGCTTATGTCCGCGCGGCCATGGACCTTTAGGTTCGATAGTGCCAGTCAGTTAATTAGTTTTATAATATATATTTTTTTCATAATATTAAGGTAAAATAGTCTAAAAGCTTAGCATCACGAAATAAGCGGAATTTATATATATATATATAGAAAAGGGGAAACTCAGCTAATTTCGTGACACGGATAATTTCGTTATTTTTTCTTTTGTTTTGTGACGTAGTTGTACTGGCAAGAAAAACAAACTACTTTTCTGTCTCGTAGATGGTAGAATGTCTACTTTCTTGCTATGTTTTCATATTTATAATAACAGCGTTGCTTGGTTATATTTTATGTTAACTTGTAGAGGAAGTGTTTCATTCATGCTAGCAGTTGTTAGGTTTAATACTAGTCTGTGTTTGTAGAACATTTTTTGAGTAGATATTTTTTCGTCACTAAAGTTGAACGGATACAATGTCCAAAATATGATCTGTGGTTCCATGAAAAGTGTCAAGGGGTTGTTTATACATGGGATTTCAAATGCATAGGATGTAACATGGAGAGTGATTAAAAAGTTTGTGACGAAATTACCCCACTTATTCAAACCTTCAGAAAAAATATATATAATGTACTTTGTGTCATATTGGTAATAAAACAGTAGTATATTAATAATAATAATAATAATAATAATAATAATAATAATAATAATAATAATACTTTATTTATTCTGGCAGAGTTAAGGCCATAAGGCCCTCTCTTCCACTCAACCAGCACAAATACAAATAAATATTTGACAAATATAGATATACACTATACTAATTATAAACAGTTAAAGATACAATAATTGTAGCAATGTAAATGTCATGTACAAACAACATTGTATAGGGTAATAACAATAATGATACGATAATAATAATAATAATAATAATAATAATAATAATAATAATAATAATATAAATATGATACATTATACGGGATATATATATATATATCTTACACTGGATAATAATGAAGTCGAGTTTAGAGCAAATTTAAATTTAGATTTCTTTTAAAAGATGCCAATGTCCGGCAGCCCCTTATTTCTTGTGGTAGGGAATTCCAGTTGCGAGAAGTGGAGATGGTATATGACATGAAGTGATGTGATGTCCTATGTTGCGGTATATTAGGTAAGAGACTATGTTGTGATCTTGTGTTTAAGTTATGGTTTGAGGATAGATACTGGAAACGGGATGATAAATAATTGGGAATCGAGGTATGTAGGATCTTAAATAGAAGAATTAGACAGTGCAATTTTCTTCTCTCTTTTAGATGTAGCCATGACAATTCGTGGAATAATGGAGAAATGTGATCGTATTTTCGAACATTAAATATGAATCTGATACACATATTATGGCCACGCTGCAGTTTGTCCGACAATCTGTCTCTTGTCAGTTAGTAGAACGTCACAGTAGTCAAAATGCGGCATCACTAAGGTTTGGATTAAAATTCTTTTAAGAGTTGTAGGAAGAAAATGTTTAAGTCGCTTTAGGGAATGCATTATGGAGAAGATCCTTTTATATATTTGTTTTACTTGCACTTGCCAATTTAAATTAAAATATATTACGATGCGAGGTTGGGAAGTGGTTTTTACAGAATCGAGGAAATGTGTTTTAATTTGCGAGATTCTGTAAAACACTTCACAAACGTGTGTTGTACATTATTTTTGCGCGATGGTGTTTTCAAAATAATAAATAATAGTAAAATAACAACATCTTTGTTGGAAATATTTGCGTTCATTATAAACAATTGTCTAACGAAAACAGTGTGGGCAATGTTTATAAGTTTAAACAACAGGAGGCCTTGAGAACAATTATTGATAACATGGCCGCAAGTACGTATTTATTGTTTTATATTGTTTAGAATAAAGTTCAGTTCAATTAAAATGCAGTGATTTGTTTCGTATAATGTATATTAACAACACCTTTTGGATATTTTTTTTGTATATACATTGTATGTAGTATACATGGAGGGCCGTGGTTTTACTTCCCGCACGTGGGTGTGAATGTAATATTACAGTATAGTTATTTAGGTTGGCAACCCCGAAATTTAGGAAGTTGAAATTTCTATCATGGTCGCCATTACTGTAAGCACGACAAAACGCACTATCGCGCAAAAAATATATATTCGACAACTCAGCGTGTATATTTCATTCATATATTCTTAACTTTAATATTCCTAAGACTTTAAACAGAAATTTCTATAATAGTCTTGTAGGTAAGTGAACCACACTACGCTACTGCTACCATTTGTGGGGGTTACGAAACCACGCATCTACTACCATTAGTGGGTTTAGAAAAGCAAACCACGCTCAGCGTAACACTTGTCCGGGATCGGGCTTTGTAATTTGCTGTATTTATTAATGTGGTCCTGATATTCAAAGAAGTTATCTGAAAGAAAGCAGCTTGCCTCGGGCCCATGAAAGGCAGCTATTAATTCATCTTTCTTTCCCTGATGAATATATATACATATATAGATACAGATTATTAAAAGCATACAGTGAGTGATTTTAGTATAGGAGAGTGAACAACTACTTATACTTGAATAATAACAGAGGGGCGTTGTTTAAAAAGATAACCTTTTAATATAAACAAGTTGGTTTTAAATAAAACAATAAATTAATAACAAAAGATGATTCTTGATCAAACGACCAAGCATAGCTGTAAAAATAACTGAATAAATAACATACCATACATAATACCACACTCACACACGTGTCCAAGGTTTAGGAATCACTTCTTCCGTACATTGCTGGACTAACTCAAAACAGACCTCTTCTCGGCCTCAATCAACTTGTCTATATAGACCACCATATTAACCTTCCAGTCGCATGGTGGGCTGGAACTGGATTCCACCTTTGAATCCGTCTTCAAATAACCAAACGCCGGTTGCTAGGCTGATCGAATGATAATGTTCGATAAGAGTACAATGTATATAAAGGTTCGCAAGTAGAGGGGATATGCGCCGTAGAGATGCGCGGCGGAAAGGATGAAAAGGGGAGGGGTAAGCACAAGGAACACAGGACATTGGCATATTTCATAAATGTTCTGTAGTAGGGAGGAGAACAAAGATACCATACTGAACCGCAGAAAAGCACTTTCGGTTCAGTGTAAAAACTTAACATCATGAAATTAGCCGAGTTTGTTATATATATATATATATATATATATGTATGTATACACACAGTGTGTTGCAAAAAAACCGACAACGGAGGTGAGGTAATATATTGAGGTATGTTGATAATTTTTAATAAGGTACCAATGTCCGGAAAAGATGCGTTTTCATACTACGAGTAGGTGACTTCTCAAAAGTTCCTTTAGTTGGATTTCAAGACTCAATATTACACATCCAAGTTAACTGTTCACGGGCGAAGGGGAAAAGTTTTAGCGCTAGTGTCGCCGATCTACTGAATCTGTGGAAGGGATGTAGGAGAAAACTGTATATCCGATCACGTATTGAAATTTTTCAACTTCAAATGCGGGGGAAGAATCTCTAAACACGTGTGAATGATCTTAACATGGTTGTCAAATTAGTCATTTAAGCACGGAACGCTCAAGCGGTCGGATCATTTAAAATCACAGTATTTGTCATCTCTCTGTTACCAGCCTCACAATAAATCACAAGTGGCAACATGTAATGAGAAGGGCAAGGAAGGGACAGCTCATTCCTAGACGTAACCCCAAAAGTAACAGGGTTGTCAAGTTAGTCATTCTGACACTGACCGCGCGGAACGACGGATCATTAAAATACATAGTAACTTAATGCTCTTTCGAGTGCCTCTTACCAACTTATTTATTTATTTATAAAATACATAGTATTTGTCAGCTCTCTACCTGTCAATCAAACAACATAATACAAAGGACAGGAAGTGGCAACATAGTAAGGAATAGAAACAGATAGACAGTTTGTTAGTTAACATATTTTCCGCCTGACAAAACACTTGGATGGGTAATACTTGACAATACTGTCACAGTCCCATCAAGTTTTCAAAATATCTACCTCCCAACTCATTATAAAGTATACATTGACGCACACGTTCAAATACGCCTGACCTCGTTTGAATGATTTCTGTAGCAGCGTGAATGTGCTGTAAGATCCATACTGACCTTAGTGGAGTCTGATAAATGATTGTTTCATGTCGTCCCACAGAAAGTAGTCGAGAGGGATAAGATCAGGTGATTTCAGAGGCCATGGGACTGGTCCATCGACCTGGATACGTGGTATCCGAAAATCTCCTCACATTGGCATCGAAGTGAGTTGGAGCTCTGTCATGTTGCAGCCACATTCCGTTGCGAAGCCACGTATCACAGGTTCCGTACCTGTGAGGTGTTGTCAAGTAATGAGTCTTCAAATCCTCCGAACTAACACTGATCTTGAAACATAATTATCCATAGTGTGAAAACGCATAATTTCCGGGTATTGGTACTTT
Organism: Diploptera punctata; assembly: GCA_030220185.1. Classification (NCBI taxonomy): domain Eukaryota; kingdom Metazoa; phylum Arthropoda; class Insecta; order Blattodea; family Blaberidae; genus Diploptera; species Diploptera punctata. The sequence goes on along the minus strand of JASPKZ010008359.1, from coordinate 1,525,675 downwards.
ATTAAAAAATTATCAACATATTTCAATATATATATACACATAGGGTGCTGCAAAAACCACCGACACCTATATATATATATATATACACAGGGTGCTGCAAAAACCACCGACACATATATATATATGTATACAGGGTGCTGAAAAAATCACCGACAACGGAGGTGAGGTAGTATATTGAAATATGTTGATTATATATATATATATATATATATATATATATATATACACACATGAGTTATGAAGTTGCAAAATAATTTACGAATTTGATGGAAGCAGTTTTTATCACGCCGTAGCGTAGTGGTTAAGGCACTCAGCTACAAGCCAGAGGGTCGAGGGTTCAAGTCCCGTTGGGGGTCAGGATTTTTAAACTGACCCAAACCCTCTGGCGGCACTATGGCCCTGGGGTCGACTCAGCCTCTAACACAAATGAGTACCAGACGCTTGTTCTGGGGGTAAAGGCGGCCGTCACGCAGGGCTGACAACCCGGCTGACATAAAGTGCCGATTGTCTAGAAAAAGTGGGAGCCCTAACCTCCTACTACCCCAAGGGCCTCCGGGTCTGTTGTGGGATTACTTTACTTTATGATATACCGTAGTAGGTTCATTTACTTCCAAACATTACTATAAATAATATAACTATTCCTTATTATTTTTCTGTCCTCGATCATGGACTATATCTGGACCCAAACTGAAACTGTCAACACAAGAAAAACACATCTGTAAATGACATTCTCCGCTTTACATTACCTTAGACACTTAAAGAAATTTATCCATGTTTCATTCAAACAAACTTTGTGTTAATATAATGCTTGTGGAATGTTTTTTCAACATAAAATGGACATCCCAGTCTACATGGAATATAAATAGAAGTATACATTAATTTAATGGCGAGAAATTCTTATGATTGCCACATACGGGAGAAGGTACTACTCGACCGCTTTAACTAGGTAGCCAATGAGGAGAAGCAAAGGCGCTAGTGGTGAAGATGTGGAAAATGTCTCCTTCCACTATTGGTACAAGCGAATTGATGGTGCAAGTGGTAAAATCAGTGGCAAAATATAGTGGTAGACCTACTTGAAATAGGAGATGAAGTTAATGAAAGAACGTCGGACTTTATATGCCTACGGGTTTCCGGTTAATGTGACGTACAAAGATATTAAATCATTTTCAGTTACTGTCTGTCAAACATAAATGTTGTAGGAAAATAAAAATTACTGGAGCATTGGATATTCATTTATTGTATTTGTTTCAAGTTAAAACGGAGAGATGATGATTATTAATATTATTCTTATTATTGTTGTTATTATTGTTATTATTATTATTATTATTATTATTGTTATTGTTAAGTTTTTTAATAGTTGGCAGGTAGACTTTTAGCCTTCGCTGTGAATATAGGGTCTAATTTTAGCACTTGACATTGTTACTAACAACAGACTATACACGACTCCATCCATCCATAGTAATTCTGCCCAAAAGCAGGTCCTTCACTGAAATCATAGCATTTTCATGCTATGCTTGCAGCTTTACTAGGGAATTGTAGGTGTGGTAGCTTCCCGTTGCTTTCCACACCGGTGAAGGATGATGATGATGTTAATAATGAGGATGATGATGATGATGGCCATATGATTTCGGGGACCGTTTGGGCCTTAAAGATTTCCTGACATGTGTCTTATAGGTGAGGAAAAACCCCGATAAAAACCTCACCCAGAAAAACTGCCCCGACTGGGGATCGAACCCGGGCCCGCTGCGTGACAAGGCAGCACGCTACCTCGAGACCACAGCAGTGGACTAACGGAAAGAAAATACTACCACTCCAACCTCCATCCCATATTTACCCTTGCCACATTCTTTTAGTTGGCATTTTTTCCGCATTGAAATTTAACGTTGTCGAGTGGTACCGTACCACTATTTACAAGTAGAAAAAACGCAACAGTTCTGTCATTATTTGAACTATTTTCATTCAAAGCGAATTTGTACAAAATGTGCCAAAACAATGATTAGTTTCGCGATTTTATAGAATCATTATCAGAAGTGCAACATACCATAAACAGGCGAATCTTGTGATCTAACAGTTACCTTCTCTGTACCCAAGGATCTCGAGTTCAAATGCAACCAGGATCGAAGGCTTCCTTCTAAAGATTAATAGAGCTGTCAGTCTAAAATAATATATCGTGGCACATAAAAGGTTATGAAGTCTAAAATTAGAATATTATCAACAAAACAGTCGGTCATTTCATGACTAACTTAAATAGAGAAGATAATCTTTTGAGTTGTTAAATAACGCCGTAATTAAAATTTCTAACTCACTAACATTATCGAATCCGAAAATTCGTGGCCGCGCGGATAAAAACTCTCCATATATCCCTATCCTGAGCTAACATTTTCAAATCATTCCCTGGATAATTCACCTATTTCAAATAATAGTTCATTATATTCTCTAGCCTCATTCTTCACTTACCTACTGGACACTTCATCTTTGAATTACCTATGTAAGTCTCTATGCCCCTCTATCATTCCCCATTCGTGTCACATGTCTTGCTCTTCGCAATATACAAGACTTAATTCCTCTTACTTCTGATTACGCATGAAGATCACATGTTGTAAACAAAATAATATTTGAAAAGTTATATTTGGAACCTTGGAACGCATCCCCATATACCCAAACAAATTTCCATTCCATATTCGCGGTTTCTGTATTCGCGGCATATTTGCGGAACATAGGGATTACCCGCGAATAAGGAGCTTTTACTGTATATATATATATATATATATATATATATATATATATTTGTATGGGTATATTGGCATACGTTCCAAGCTTCCAAATAAAATAAAAATTATCATAAGTAATGCCACGAGCGATTTCCAAATTATCGATAAATATATTTAGAGAATTTGAAAATCAAGTGTGGCATTTGTTAGGATTATTTAACGAATAAAATTAAGCTGTTTACTCACGAATCATTATTTAAATATAGTTATTTTAAATATATATATATTTATTTATTTAATGTAAAGGCAATATCAGAAAACAAATGAGAAACGTTATGTTTCATTTGTTCATCACTGCAACCAGACCATATGTATTGCTAAATAGAATCGCAATATTGTAAGAATACACCCTAGTGGAGAAAAAATGAAACACATCATTACATGTTATTAATTAATTTCTGTTGTCCTATGATATAAATATGCCAATTATATGTTTCTGCAACGTTAATTCCTGGGAAATAATACGTTCAAGAAAGTGCAAAAAGTGGTTTCTTTTTTTTTATGGTATAATCAATTGCTACGAATGTTTTTCTATTAGGCCTATATCTCGCAAGCAGGATCTGATTGCATTCGTGCATTATATATACAATCCGGGAGCCACTTGTTGGTATGAATGTGATAAAATCAAAGTGAAAAACGACTGTGATTGGTTGTAAATCAAAATTCATTGAAATGTGATTGGTCATTGACTGCCATTTGGGACATGAGTTAAATAGTCAAAATAAAATCAATTAATGAGAGAATTTAAACAATTCTCCTTTTACTCGACATTATAAATCGGCAACAAAGCAGAAGAGGCACGTGTTATTCAATCAAAATTATTGCAACGAATGGCAAGTTGATACAATAAATCACCGATCATGGCGAGGGCGACATTTATCAACGGACATAGTGGCACGTGAAATACAGTGGCGGTGGATTTTAACAACGAGCTTTAGACTTAGTGACAATAAGCTCTGTTTTACTTTAATATTAATTTGTCCATTTGGTTTGAATCATTCTTTGTAAAAGCCACCTTGGCACGTGCCTGCAGTAAAAAAGTTGCCGATGCATTAATAAAGGGTACTAATCCTTCTACTGGTTCCGCGAATAACGAATTTTTACCCGCGACTACAGGAACTGTGTCCCAATTTTTTAACCCGCGAATAATGAAAACGCGAATAACGGAACCGCGAATAAGGAGCTTTTTACTATATATATAGTAATTCTGCCCGAAGGAAGGTCCTTCACTGCAATCATAGCATTTTCATGCTATACTTGCAGCTTTACTAGGGAATTGTAGGTATGGCAGCTTCCCGTTGCTTTCTACACACCTGTGAAGGATGATGATGATAATGGTAAGGATGAGGATGATGATGATGGCCATATGATTTCGGGGACCGTTTAGGCCTTAAAGTTTTATTGACATTTGTCTTACAGGTGAGGAAAACCCCCGATAAAAACCCCATCCAGAAAAACTGTCCCGACTGGGAATCGAACCCGGGCCCGCTGCGTGACAAGGCACAGACGAAACCACAGAGGTGGACTCCATATATATATATATATATATATATATATATAGAGAGAGAGAGAGAGAGAGAGAGAAGGAGAGAGAGAGAGAGAGAGGAGAGAGAGAGAGAGAGAGAGAGAGAGTGGAAAAAAATTCTTACTCCACCTACTTCACTACCCACTTATTAAAAAATCAATGTAAAGTTGAGAACATCAGTTCAGGATCACAAAAATGGAGACGTCTTTACTTCTAGTTTTTAGTTCAGTGGGATTCAATGGAATTTGGACTTTTTCGTTGGACTGGTAAGTGAATACCAGAGATTGATATCTTGTCGGGAAGGAGCAAGGTGGTTGCCAAGGTCGAGCAATAATAACCTTAATCCAGTCACGATTATTTCTTGCATATCTAAAGTATTTCCCTTTACCAGTTAGTGACAGTAGGTAGCCAAGCTGCCAGCTACCTATCCGTCCAAATGTTGAGAGTCAGGTTCAACCAACTTTCAATTAACTAACTAAAAACTAATTTAGTGGCTCTATAGAACCTTTAAGTTCATGGCCGCGCGGACATAATCCCTCCATACATCCTTATCCTGAGCTAATGTTTTTTCAATCATCCCCTGTATAATCTACTTCCCTCAAATCATGATTAATGCTATTCTCCCACCTCATTATTGGTGTACCAACTGGCCGTTTGCCCTCTGGTTTTCCTACAAGAAGTTTCCATGCACTCCTTTCATTTCCCTATTCGAGCCACATGTTCTGCTTATCGCAGTCTACGAGAATTAACTGTTCTTATTATATCTGGCTTCCTATACATACCATGTAGCTCACTATTAATCAGTTTTCTCCATTCATCTTTCTCTTCATCTCATTTTTTTTTTTGGTCCAAATATTTTCCTAAAAACTTTATTATCTAATACTCGTAATATTCTTTCCTCCCTTAAAGTAAGAGTCCATGTTTGCATCCATATAACCGAGAGAATAACAGTTTTGTATATTTTCTGTTTAACATTTTTTGAAAGGAGTTGGGACAAGAGTTTCTGTAATGTATAATAGCATGCATTTCTAGAATTGAGCCTATGTTTATTTAATTGTACAACTCATTCCCATTTGTAATTATTGTTCCTGGCTATTTTAATTCAGCCACTTCAAAATTTCCCTCATTTGTCATCATTTGTCCATTTCCATTATATAATGCATTTCTACGTGTGAACATATGTTTTAGTTTTACAATTAAGTCTATATATTTTTTATGCTTGTAGAACAACGACCAACCTACATTATTGTAACTATTTTTTTACATTATTTTTTAACCCCTTTTAAACTCCCTCCTTTTATAAGTGTTACGTCCTTTTGAAATTTACGAGCAAATTCTTTGTGCCTGTAACTTGTAGTACATATTAGATAGGTACATACATAGATATTCAAACTTCTAGTTAATCTTCTTCTTCTTACAAGGATTAAAACTTATTGGTTCGTTCCGGCTCCAGGTATCATAGCTGTTGTGTCCATCTCTTTCGTAGGCGTCCCCGATCTCTTTTTCCTCCTCTCGGTTGATAGTTGAGGCAAATCTGTTGGTATTCATTCTGCAGACATGTTCATATCATTTTCTCCTGTACTCTTCTATTTTGTCTGTCACACTGACTAATTGTAGTTCTTTACGGATATCTTCACTTCGTTTTTTATCCCTTAAAGTATATCCTGCCACAAATAGTAAACATTTAATTTCTTCAGCTTCTGTTATTTTAATTTTCTGTTTATTGAGAGACCATATTTCTGAGCCACACAATAGGCACAGCCAATACTTAATAAAAAGTTTAATGTGTTTATTTTCTTACTTTCTTTCCCAGTGTTCTTTTAACGGTGCCACATAAATATTTAAATATTTGTAATTTATTATTTATGTGTTTTTTCTTACAACCTAAAGATACACCCAGATAATCTAAATCTTTTACGTGTTATAGCGTTTTGTCATTCAGCACTTTTTTTGTTCTTTCCATTTATTTGCCACACTGGGTCATTACTTTAGTTATTTCTAGATAACAATAAACAAATTGGCGATTTATACATGTGTGCATTTATGCTATTGGTAGTTCTGAACTACTGTACATCCAAGCGATGAGACAGATTGCGAGAACGATGTTACATGTTTTGTTTTGATGTTGGCTTGCATATAATATACTGCTGTTATATCCTGAACTAAACAGCTCCCTATAGTGGAGATAACGAACAAAAAACTAACCATATGGGTGAGCTAGTACAACTGCAAGGAAGAAATCGTAATCATTAATCCAGAAATGTTTATCTAATATATACGCTATATATAATGGTCTAAACTATGACTTGTCTCAGAGACTGCTGTGTGATCATAATGCTTACATTTGATTAATTTTCAATTATCGCCATTATGATCATATTTCCAAACTCTTCATTAACCTCTCTTGGCTTCATTTTACTGACAGACGTAAATTGCACTCTCTTCACTTCTTTTCAAGCTCCTAAATCCCTACACTCCTAGTGACCTGGCGTCCAGATTTGAGAAGTTATCTTCTTACCACAATATTGACACTAGGTCACAAGATAACAGTCTGCTAACACAATCCCTCTTCATAGAACTTTCTCTTATTCTAGGTACTTCTTTCACAGTAGCCTCTGCCAGCTCCTGGAATTTCCTTCCTCAATATATCAGGGGTTGCCGCACACTTGGTACTTTTAAGTCACGCTTAGGCCTATACATTTACCTGTTGTCAAATAATTAATTTTTCTCCAGAGTTAAATTTATTCTATTCATTTTAATCATTTTTCATTTTTTCTATCTTGCATATTTTATATTTAATTTATTAAATCTACTTTAAATTCAAAACATTTTGTAAATAATAATTATATTGTAGACATATTATGTAATATTTATTTTTAATGTAACTAGATGTAAGAGTCATTTTTTTAAACTTGGTTGAGTGGTAGACAAGTCCTTAAGGTCTTAAATCTGCCAGATAAAATAAATATATTATTATTATTATTATTATTATTATTATTATTATTATTATTATTATTATTATAATAATAAAAGCTGTCACCTTCAGTCTTACTGTTCTGAATAACGTAAGTAGTATGTCCTGAAAATGTACAGTGCTGCCGTCTGAACACGCTTACCCGATTCCTGACGTCACTTCAACAATATTACCCCTACAACAGGTTTTTGAGCTCAAGTTTTACTTGGATGGAGAAAGAAAGTTAAATTTTGTTCAGAAGCATTAATTTAGGTCTGAGGTTTTTTTACAAGCCCAAGAATCTCTGGACTCGGGGTCTACCACTTAACGTCCCTCTCGGAGTACTTGTCTCTTGGATTTTTTACAAACTAAAAATCCATCGACCCCGGTCGGATTTTATCCTGTAACCCTCGGAACTATAAGCAAGGAACGTAACCACTAAACCACTGAGACGGACAATATATTTTTCATAGTAGGCCTACAGTAAAAAATCCTTATTCGCGATTCCGTTATTCGCGTTTTCATTATTCGCGGGTTAAAAAAAAATTGCAAAACAGTTCCTGTATTCGCGGCTAAACGTTTCTTTATTCGCGAATCCAGTAGGTATATTAGAAGCATTAGCATCCTTCATTAACGCATCGGCAACTTTTTGTTTTTTTACTGCACGCAAGTGCCAAGGCAGCTTTTACAAAGAGTGATTCAAATCAAATGGACAAATTAATATCAAAGTAAAACAAACCTTATTGTCACTGAGCCTAAAGTTCGTTGTTAAAAGCCACCGCCGCCGCCATATTTCACGTGCCGCAATGTACGTTGATAAATGCCGCCCTCGCCACGATCGGAGTTTTATTGTTTCAACTTCTCATTCGTAGCAATGATTTTGATTGAATAACACGTGTCTATTCTGCCTTGTTGCCCATTTATAATGTCGAGTAAAATGAAAGAAAAATTAGTTCCGAAACGGAAAAAAAAAGTAGTGTTGCCGCTTAAAAGTAAAAATATAAATGTTTGACCGTTTATGTGTTGGCGAGTCGTCTGCATCTATATCACGCTGTTTCAATGATAATTAATCAACCGTACGATTAATCAAGGAATCCGAAGACAAAATAAGGAACAAATAGGAATTAATCAAAATCTCTCAATAAATTGAATTTATTTTGATAATTTTTATTTTTTTTAACCTTGGAACGTATCCCCTACATACCCATACAAATTACAATTCCATATTCACGGTTTCTGCATTCGCGGCATATATAAGGAACATATCCCCCGCGAATAAGGAGCTTTTACTATAGACCTATATGTAAATAATGGTACAACTGATTTTACTTCTTCTTCTTCACTTTCTGGTTTAGGCATTAGTTGCCTGTTCCGTCTTCTCTAATAGATCTAAGACCATCTCTTCCGAGGACGTCCGACATCTCTTCTTCCTCTCGGAAAATAATGTAAGATTTTATTTGGTAATCTACTTTCTTCCATTCTCTCTACAAATTCTTTCCACTGAATCTTGTTGTTAAATATATTTTCTTTTATGGAATAGATCTGCAGTTCTTCACGGATATCTTCGTTTCTTATCTGGTCCATTCTAGTGCAACATTTTGTTCTTCTTAAAAATTTCATCTCGGCTGCTTGGATTTTACTTTCTTGTTTGGTAGTGATAATCCAAGATTCACTCCCATACAAAAAACAGGGACTGACATTGTTTTATAAAATTTTAATTTTGTTTGTTTATGGGCTTTATTATTCAATGTTCTATTTATTGTGCCACAAATAGCTTGAAACTGATGAATTTTATGTTCAATATCTTTATCATAGCCATAGCTAATATCACATCCTAAATATTTAAAGTGGGATACTTGTTCAATAATTTGGTCTCTAATTACACTGGTAGACAAGTTTTCTTCACAAGAAATCTGATTAATGAACGTAGTGCATTTTTTCATACTGAATTCAAGTATGCAATCAGAATTTTTCCATCAGGCACAGTTTTTTGTGACAGCTACGTTTTTAAAATTGATTTTAGCATTCTCTTCTTCCGGACTTCTTTCCGAAAAATCTTGGGGCTGTCTCTGATGAGCACAAATTTCCACAATGGAAAAGAGGTACCAAAGCAAGTGGAGTTTTAATATGCTGGCTGACTACTGTTGGACCAAGAAGAGATATGTTCCAGATGCAATTTATGCCCGAAAATCACTATCTACCACTTTCTAGGTAAGTCAGAATGAGTTAGAGTTAGATGGATTTCATTAAAAATTATAAAAAATGTAGAGTATCACAGAAAACTTTTGCCTGATAGGAAAAAAACTGAAATGATATTTAAATTCAGGATGAAAAATACTTCTAAAATCTCATACTTTTATTCTTGTGAAAAAAAAAGTTCATTTTTGTCGAGCAGTGTTATTATTTTTGCACGCAGAGTGTTTATTCCACAAGATGCCATTACTTTTATTTTACTTACTGAAAATTTAAAATTATAATCGCTACATATTGCATTTAGTTTGTGAGGTACCAATTGCCACAGATCTTCATCATGGTGTAGTATGACTAAATCATCGGCGAAAATTAAGATATTAATACTTGTGTTACGTCCACCGCTGTAGTCTCGGGGTAGCGTGCTGCCTTGTCACGCAGCGGGCCCGGGTTCGATCCCCGGCCGGGACAGTTTTTCTAGGTGAGGTTTTTATCGGGGTTTTTCATCACCTGTAAGACAAATGCCAGGAAAACTTTAAGGCCCAAACGGTCCCCGAAATCATATGGCCATCGCAATCATCATCATTCATATTCATCTTAGGTTAAGCTTAGGATTAGGGACTCTCCTGGCGCACCATTATCATCATTATCACCCATCATATCATCGGGGCAACGTAACCCCGCCTTCCAGGCGCCCCAACCTCAGAAGTGGGTTACAAGTACGCCATGCCAGGAGAGAAACCAGGAATGTCGAAAGACAAACCTGGGGCATTTGGGGGAAAAAAAAACTTGTGTTATTGTTCAATCTAAGGCCTTTGTCTGTTATAATTTTCCATTGTTTCATAATGTCGTCAATATATATATATATATATATATATATATATATATATAATATGAAAAGAAAAAATGAATGCTTGAGTCGGGACTTGAACTCGAGTCTCTAAAGTCTGTACCTTTAGCGCTCTAACCAACTGAGCTACCCAAGAATTCCAAGACAAACATACAATTTTCTTATACATGTAGTATTCTCAATTCACACAAGAGGTAGCGGAAAGATCTTCCGACTGCCATCTAGCGGCTAACCTAACAGTTAAGCAAATTATTAAAGAGAATATTTACTTTATAGCAGTAACGCTTGTATATATAGATATTATAAATAAATAAATAAATATATATGTATATATATATATTATATATATATTAAAAAGAGTGGGCGATAGACTACACCCTTGTGTAACTCCTTGATTTATAAAAAATGTCTTCTGACAGATTTTACTATTTTCTAATAATATTTACCCTAAATTATTTTATTTTTCATATTACAGCAATTAAATATTCAAAAAACTGTGTAATTTCATTGACTTGCTGATCAACTTTCTCCACATATTCCTTCATTTCTATCAATGCTCGATATAAATAAGAGTTTCACTACATTGTTTTAAGACTAGAAGTTACTATAGCAACTGAAAGAACAAGATCTCATTGCAGGTCAGTTCGAACGTTCGACAACTTTTCAAACTAAGGAGAAGCTGCCAGTTTTTCTGACCTCTTCCACATCCGCTGGCTGCTGTCCTTCAAGCCACAAACTGCAGGGTCAGAGAGTGCGGTCACTGACATTCTTATATAGAGCACTACAGTGGCTATCACAGGACCAGTTCCCAGACTCCTTTTAACACCTTCTCCACATCAATTTTATATTTAAACTTGTTTTACAGCAGGAAAAGGTCACAACCATATGTGGGTGTGAGTCAATGTGACAACTTTTAGATTGGAAATGTAATTCTTAAACTTGTTTTTCAATATCTATTATCAAAATTGTTATAATGAAAATTTAGAAGTTTTAGATAAATTAATTATTACAAAATAAAATATCAGAATATATGGGCTTGTTCATGTTAGTGATGGGACATATTTTCGGAATTTAAAATAGATTAGTAATTACATGAACTAAGAATATTAGGCCTACTTTCTTCATCATCATCATCATCATCATTGGCGCAACAACTCATTCCTGAATCCTGGCCTCCTCAAGGAACCTCCTCCAAATAGCTCGGTCCTGTGCCTCTCTCCACCAATTTCTCAATCCCAACTCTCCTAGCATCTCCATCCACTTCATCCTTCCATCGCAGTTTCGGTCTTCCTCTTTTTCTTCTACCGTTTGGTTGAGCGGACCATATCCTTTTACATATTTCAGACTCTTCCTTTTTTCTTACATGCCCTACCCATCGTAGTCTGGTTAATTTAATGAATTTACTAATTTCCACATCTTTGAATAATGCATACAACTCCTGATTATAGCGTTTTCGCCAGACACCGTTCTCACATATAGGGCCATACACCCTCCTTAATATTTTTCTTTCAAAAAATTGCAGAGCGCATTAATTGTTTCTCCCCATTATCCATGTTTCGCATCGATATGTCAAAATGGGTCTTATTATAGTATTGTATAGTAATATCTTTACAGATCTTGACAAGACTTGATTTTGACATGTTTTAAAAGTCCATAATATTAGGCCTACTTTAATAATACTAAATTTACAAAAATATAATTATATTAGAAAAATGATTTTATACATATTAATAACCTGACAAAATACCAACAACTTTAAGGCGACCGACTGATTTTCATCTGATTATTTTGAAAATTTTATCACATGCATTATGTGCATATAGAAGTGTTTCTGTGAAGTTTGGTGTTTATAAACAGAATAGTTTTAGAATTATGATTTGTATACCTATTTTTAAATAATTTCTTAAAAAATACTCCTTACGTTGCTTTTTTAAACATTCTCTTATGAAATTTGAGATTCAGAGTCTTTATGATTCCACTAAACACATTTGCTATCCAAAAAGAATCATAAAGGGAGGATACCGCTCATTTTAAATTTTTTTGAAAAATAAATTATTATCCACTCTTATGCATTTCCATCTCAATTTAAAAGAATACGTGTGTCTTAGACTAGTAACTGCATAGTAAATTTCGATTAGCATATTACTGAGAGTCTAACCACATAATTTAATTTTGATAGCATAAAAATTGCATCGTAAGGAGCATTTTAAGTTTTGGAAAATGTCAAAAAAATGAAAAAAAAAACACTTATTAAAGTTTAAATAGTAATGCTGAACACGCGTGTAAGGGTATTTAAACTCTTACGTCACGGACTGAATTTTGCTCCTATAATAAAAAAGAAAGTACATGAAAATGATCCTAAAGAATCATAGTTATTAAAAAGCAAATAAACAAAAAATTTACTTTTTACCATTTTTTCAAAATTTTCACCATTCGGTGCCCTGCATGTTTTTCTATAAAGGAACTGAATAGTTGACCAATTTGAGTTTGAAGACTACTTCATCCTTCAATAACAATCCATTTCTTAAACTGAATCCGTGCGCCATAGCATAGTTGGTTAAAGTAATAAGCTACCCCAATCGAAAAGTCGCGGGTTGGGGTTAGGATTTTTTAAACTGCCTACATTTTTTTTTTTGGCGGCACTATAACTCTTGGGTCGACTCAGTTTCTAATTAAAAAGAGTACCATGTATTCTGGGGGTAAATATGTCTTAATCCAGGGTTGACAACCCGGCCGACTTAACGTGCCAATTGTCTAGAAGGAACTTATTACCCCTAGTGTTTTATAAGACCTGTAATGGACATGATTTTACCTTTTTTTATGTATACGAACATATTAATAATGCATAACATAATGTGACAAAGTATTGTCTCTTCAGGAATTAGTAAAATAGTAATTCAGTGGTCTAGTGGTTATGTTTCTTCCTTCTGGTCCCGAGGGTCGCGGATTCAAACCCGCCGGGGCCAATACATTTTTATAATGGAAAAATCTAACGAACAATTCCTTCGGGAGGGACTTTAAGCCGTGGGTTCCGAGTCTGTATATTTTCAATCCCGTGAATGAACTACAAGCCTAAAAAGGCCTCGAGCAAAGCTTACCGATCTTCCTATATCCAAGTAATGTCTTTAGTTATCTAAATAAATGGTTTGTATGCGAATACAAAAAAAGAGTAGCTGAGTTAAGGAAAGAGTGGAGAATGCTGAGTTTGTAGTGAAAGACCTGCTCTTGGGCAGAATACTATGTATGAATGTATGTATGTTAGGTTAATAATTTTTATTTTGGAAATTTAATTTTGTGAAGTTGCCCTGTATAGTTTTGTATTTAGATTATTTTCGGGGGGAGGTATTCATTGGTGGGAGACTGGGGGCCTACTCCAACATTTGTCTTAATGCATAATATCATGCATTTTCAGAATTGAGCCTATGCTTAATTTCTTTATGCATCTCATTCCCATTGGTAATTATTGTTCCTAGATATTTGAAATCAGCCCACTTCTTCAAAGTTTCCTTAATTTGTCATTAGTTGTCCTTTTCCATTATATAATGCATTTCTATGTGTGAACACATATTTGGTTTTATTGATGTTCACTTCCAGACCCAATTTCTTAGTGTTAATTGTGAGCATGTTGGCCCTTAGTAATATAAATTTGAAGACATGTGCAAGTTTTAATTACACAGGTCAACATGATTTTTGTCTCATGAGTACCAATAGTTGTACTTAATGCAGTTTTTTATCGTGTTTTCAAATATGTAATCGGAATTTCTCCATCACCTACAGTTTTTTTTATTTCAATTTAAATTAATGGATTTAAATCATTATTTTTTAAATAAAACGTTTTTTTCGTCCATTTGTCCATTGTAAAATAAAACCAAATGAGCTAACTCAGGAAATTTCAGCTATGGAAAAGAGATATCAAGGCAAATGGAATCCTAATATGCTGGCCGATTATAGTTGGACCATCAAGAGGGATGCTCCACAGGTGAAATATGGCATAAAATCGAAATTTCTTACTTTCTAGGTGAGTCCGAACGTTCGAATATTGTGTAGTTACGAATGTAGAAAATATTAAAATGATTGAAATTATAAATTCCTGTCTCTAGGAAACCTATTATATGTTTAACGAATTATGTTTCATAAAGCATAGAGCAAGATTCACAGGGGCTCCTTCTTTATGCATATGTTTATTTTTAAACATTCCTGACTAATAAATATGTCGATTGAAAATGTAGGATGGAATTAAAAGCAGCTGAAACATTGATGGTGTTGGCAAGACGAGGAGAGACATGCTAGAGATGACCAGTGTAATGAACTAGCGATTAAAATATAGTGGGGTGTTGCTCTCATTATATGTGGTAGCACATCTTTATAGTTGCTTATCTCCTTCCAATCTCCTACTGTAATAACTACACAAGTTGTTCTAGATACAACTCAAAACATTTTTTTTTCCTTCAAGGTAATTTAACTGGTTACCGTAAAAAAAACTAATGTTCTCATATTATCATTTATCAACTATTTCACAATAGGCATGAAATTACTTAAACATAAATTAAATTGTATGTTGTTACCTTGAAAATTAATTTCAGAAAATAAAATATATATATAGATATAAAATTAGAAAAATGTAATAAATTAAATGGCATAATAAAAAGACATTTCGAAAAATCAATATCAACAGAAACCAAATTAAGATTACAAGAAATACATTATAAAATGGAAATGGACAGCTAATGACAAATGAGGGAAATTTTGAGGAAGTGGCTGAATTCAAATACCTAGGAACAATAATGACAAATAGGAATGAGATGCACAAAGAAATTAAACATAGGCTCAATTCTGGAAATGCCTGCTATTATGCATTGCAGAGACTCTTGATGTCCCAACTCCTTTCAAAAAACGTTAAACTGAAAATATATAAAACTATTATTCTACCAGTTATATTATATGGGTTCGAAACATGAACTCTTACTTTAAGGGAGGAAAGGAGATTACAAGTATTTGAGAATAAAATACTTCGGAAAATGTTTGGACCAAAGAGAGATGAACAGACAGGTGAATGGAGGAGACTACATAACAATGAATTACATGGTATTTATAGGAAGCCAGATATAATAAGAACAGTTAAATCTTGTAGACTGCGATGGGCAGGACGTGTTGCACGTATGGGGAATGAAAGACTTGCATGGAAGCTTCTTGTAGGAATGCCAGAGGGAAAACGCCCAGTTGGTAGACCAAGAATGAGGTGGGAGAATAACATTAACTATGATTTGAGGGAAGTAGATTATACAGGGAATGATTGGAAAGCATTAGCTCAGGAGAGGGATGTATGGAGAGCTTATGTCCGCGCGGCCATGAACCTACGGGTTCGATAGTGCCAATAAGTAAGTAAGTAAGTAACATTATTTCAAAACCAGCACTTAAATATGGAAGTGAAGTTTGGGTCCTGAATCAGAGAGATAACAATAAATTGAAAGCAGGACAAATGAGATTTTTGAGACTTCTTGGATTCACAAGGTTAGTTCATCAAAGAGATATTGACATCAGAATAAAACTTAAAAGTGAAAATATATTAAATGATACACAGAAACATCAACAAAATTGGAAACAACATGTTTTGAGAATGGAAAGGAGATGATTACCCAAACTATCTCTACTATATGAACCACAGGGAAAGATAGATTTGGGAAGGCCAAGGCGTAGATGGATTCACCAAGATCACCATGAGTAAACTGCAGGCGGCAGATCCTACTAAAATGTTCATGATAATGATGATGATGCCGTTATCTTATTAAATAAACTATTATTGTATGTTATTTCTGTTCTTAAACAGTTGAAAGGTTATTTACATTTAATATTTTTTAAAATAAATTTCTATATATCTTCGGTTTTTTACAGCTGCTACCGTCTTTCCGTGCCAAACCTCCAAACCCAATTACCTTGGGCATCTTCAATGCTTAGCCCTCTTGCTTGCATTACTATCTTCATGCTTTCATTCCATGTTAACTTTGGTCTTCCTCTTTCCTTCTTTCTGCTCGGTTGTCATTGATATAGTAGTTTCGGTCATCGTTCATAATCCATTCTTAAAATATGTTCTAACCATTTTAATTCCTTCTCCTCAACTCTTTCAATTATGCTTTCTTCTGCTCCTAATATGTTTCTAATTTCCTTATTTGTGACATGCTCCAATTTTGACTTTCTGGTACTTCTGCGTAAATATTCCATTTTTAGAGCCTCTAGTCTATTCTTGTAGTACTTATTGATTGTCCATACTTCACTTTCATATACTGCAACAGATTCCACCAATGTTTTACCAATATATTTTTTTGTGTTTCCAAATATGCTTATCCCACCATATGGAATTTAACGATGGTATTTTTTTCTACTAAATTCTATTCTATGCATTATGATTTTTTTACAAAGTACTTTATTAGAAAAAATAAGTAATGAAATTAATACCGATAGAATGAGAAATATTAACTTTTATCAATGGATACAAAATAAATTAACTAAACAGATAATGAGTGTTATATAAATCGAACATACCAAGTGCTGAAGCATATTTATTATTATACTATACCACACCCTAAAAAAATGCAACAAACTTGAAAGTTGAATTAGTCTAGCTGTCAGATTATGACACAAAATTTGTATTTCTGAGATTTAATATATAATTTAATTTAAGCATTCAAACGAGGAATACGTTTTATTCGTTATTACTAATAAAATTCATATGTATTTATTTTGACTATGTAACTCATGCCCCAAATGGGAGTCAATGACCAATCACTTTTCACAGAAATTCGTTTACAACCAATGACAGTCGTGTTTCACCTCGTTCCTTATCGAATTCTCTTAACCGCCTCCTGCTTTTGTGATAAAGAAAGCTCATCCTTTTAATATTCTGAACAGGTCAGAGCATTATTTTGCAGTGCCTGACTCTCCAACGAATATATTGAATATAGCAAACAATGAACAGATTCCTTCGAAATACACATTTGAAATTGCGTGTTCAATAATTCTGTTTTTAAATAATGATTTTACTGAGTTGATTACTAAAAAAAATAATTAATCATCTATAATGTTGATTATAATTTATACAGTTTGATGTTTGAATTTTTCCTCCACTAGGGTGCATTCTTACAATATTGCGATCCTATTTGAAGTTTCCCACGGCAGATGGCAATAAATAATATGATCAAATTGAACTGGATAAACAGATGAAACATAACCACACATTTCTGATTTACTTTAACATCACCGTTTATATTAAATATACAGATATTTTAAAATAACTATATTTAAATAACGATTTTTTAGTAAACAGCTTAATTTTATCCGTTATAGTCCTAACAAATGCCACTCTTGATTTCCAAATCACTAGTGACATTACGTATGATTATTTAACTCATGCCCCAAATGGGAGTCAATGACCAATCACGTTTCAATGAATTTTTATTTACAACCAATCACAGTCGCGTTTCACCTTGAATTTATCAACTTATGTTTATCATATTAAAGAAAGCTTCTTCTTTTTAACATTCTGAATAGGTTGGAGCATTATTTTGTAGTGATTGACTCTCTAAGAAATAAGTTGAATATAGCAATTTATATATTAAGATGTAAGAATCCTAGAATGCAAGTGGCTCCTAGATTGTATATATAGTGTACGAATGTAAGCAAGTACCGTTTGCGAGATATAACATAAAAAAAATTGTAGCAATTCACAGCAGCATATGTTTATGTTTTACGGATAACTCACAATACCGGTAACCATTTTTATGTTTGATTGATGCCAAGAACATTGGCATAAGTAGATTCCCGGGCAAACATAGCAGAGCACGGCGGTTATTCTCATAATAACGAATTTTGTATTTCAGTTCATCTGGATACGCGGATTCCAGGGCAACGCCGTTTAATCAGCACAGGGTATCTAAAAATAATAACGGTATGGATTTACTTACAATACCACAATAAAAAGAAACCACTGTTTGCACTTTCTTAAACGTATTATTTCCCAGGTATTAACGTTCCAGAAAAATATAAGTGACATATTTACATCATAGGACATCAGAAATTAATTAATAACCTATAATGTTGGTTATAATATATAGTTTGATGTGTCTCATTTTTTCTCTACAATATTTATTTGGCAATTAATAATATGATCTGGTTGCAGTGATGAACGAAAGAAGCAAATGAAGCGTACCAATCGTTTTTCTCAATTGTTTTCAAACATCCCCGTTTAAATATATAGTAGGCCTACAGTCATTTGGTGCTAAAAAAAGAGGTTACCTGGAAAGTTTTCCGCGAGTCTTGAAAATGGGCAATTTTATAGATTTCGATGTGCTCTTTCCGAATATCAACTTTGCCACCTCGTATCTTTGCCGCTCGCGCCGCCATCTTGGAAAAATGACGCCTAAAAGCAGTTTTTTGATAATATCTCCTTTCCGACTCATTTTATGATAAAAACATCTATATAAAAAATTAAACTAGAGACAATTTCCTACACTTCATGTAATAACCGTTGTTTTGTAAAATCAATAGTTTCGGCGTACGAGCGCCGCAAAATGTAGTTCAACACGCGTTTAGGCCAAAAAAACTCATTTCCACACTATCTTGATGTAGAGTAAGCGGAGCGTTTTTTTTTATCGTGGTATCTCCAGTAGACCTAACCCACATGCAATTCACTATTCCAAAATTTAGCGCATTTTCCTTCGCTTCGCTGTTCTTGATGGACCAGGTGTTGCGAGTTCATTGTCTTTAGTACCGATCGAAACGTCACAGACCGAACTTTCTTCCACATCATCCTTGATGGGATTACGTATCAGTTTTATCGCAATCCTCTTCCTTCTCGATTTCATCATAAGTTTAGTCAAAAATAGTCTCAGTTTCACCCTGTTCATCGCTATCTTGTGATGGAACTTGCGAGTTATTACAGGTACCACTGCAATTCGTGCATATAACGGAGCACTTTAACCCAGCCTTTCTGCATCCACAGGATTTCTGACATCTCTTTTTGCATTCGCTGGGGGCTCGAATGTGGTGAAAGGAATTAGCCCGTTCTTGTCTCTTTTCCATTCTTATTGCTCTGCATTTTGTTTATTTCCATACCACGCTGAATCTGGTGATAGGTTGTCGTGTTGCTGCTTCTGTTGGTGGTAGCGACGCAATGTTAAATTTACTTTTACGGTATATGCTGATGTTGTGAAGCGTGCATATCTATAGCTGTTTAAAGACATACTTTTTCTTACATTTCACGTGACTGTAACTGTATAATTCAAGAAGGAAGCGTTCTCCAGGTTTAACAATGATCTCTGGATCAGCGTTAGGATTTTTTTAATACCTGGATAACCTTGTTAAAATTTCATTTTTCCTTGATTAAATAATGTCGAGGGTTCAAGTCCCGTTGGGGTCAGGATTTTTAAACTGACCCAAACCCTCTGGCGGCACTCTGGCCCTGGGGTCGACTCAGCCTCTAACGGAAATGAGTACCAGACGCTTGTTCTGGGGGTAAAGGCGGCCGTCACGCAGGGCTGACAACCCGGCTGACATAAAGTGCTGATTGTCTAGAAAAAGTGGAAGCCCTAACCTCCTACTACCCCAAGGGCCTCCGGGGTCTGTTGTGGGATCACTTTACTTTACTTTTACTTGATTAAATAATGCTGATGATGTATCACAGCCACTGAAGGCATGCAAGAATAAAACATGATCTGCGGCTGTTTTATCTAGGATACTTTTTGTGTGAATATATTTGTTGCGAAATTTTTCCTTTTCCTGATTTGAGAATATGTATGTTTCAACGCGTAGATAGAGCCGTCAAAAGAATAAGAACATATATATTAAGAATAATAAAAGCATTATCTTAAGTCAAAAGCGTAAGGTGGGTTGATCTTTTTATCATCTAAAATGAATGTGTCGGAATTTATAATTTTCTTGATGTAAGGAAGATCGATTTAGCGGGATGTTCCAGACGTTATAAAACCATATCTGGAGGTGACAATTTTGTTCAAGTTTTTGTCGCTGCTCGCTGATCCAGTTCATTGTACGCGCATTAATACTTTTACATGACCGCCTTTACATTTAATGTGCAGAAATCGTGAAACTCGCGGCTAATTACAAATGTTGCGCTGCGGCGGTGTGAACGAATCTCTAGCAATTATGGATTCCACACCAAAATTAATGTCGTACACCGATCCGTGCATGACGCTATCTACACAGGGAATAAAATGTGGATATGTAGGCCTAATCTACTGACAAACGATCAATGATTAATTTGGATATGTGATTTGATATGAGGAATTTATGATCACCAGCATTGTAATATACTATTTCCCACTACAGGTCTTTAGAGGCCCTTGTGTAATAGGAGGTTAAGGCTCCCACTTTTTCTAGACAATCGGCACTTAATGTCAGCCCTACGTGTCGGCCACCTTTACCCTCAGAACAAGCGTCTGGTACCTACTCAATTCCCTTAGAGGCTAATTCGACCCCAGGGCCACAGTGCCGCCAGAAGGTTTGGACCAGTTTAAAAATCATGACCTCGCCAGGACTCGAACCCTCGACCTTAACCGCTACGCTACGGCGTGCCCCCTAATATACTATTTATTCTTCTTGCAAGCCCATGTTTCCCTTAACAGATATTTAGGCGCTCCCCCCTACAGGGAAGAATTTGAACCATACTAATTTAGTTACACTTGTTTTCGTGTAGATGTCATTTGAATGGTCCGTGGTCAGCGTTCCGCCTCATACTGACATCTAGGATGAGAAAATTCGGTACATTTTGCTTAGAGGCCTTTTCATTCAGGCTTAAGGATCTTTTACGAGCCTGAAAATCTTCAGACTCGGGACCCACGGCTTAAAGTCCCTCCCGGGTTTGAACCCACGACCCTCGGGACCCGAGGCAAGGAGCATAACCACTAGTCCACCGCGGCCGATAATATACTATTTAAGGTGTAAAATATGAACTTAATATGTGAATGTTTTCTCGAAACGCTGTTCTGAAGAAAGCACACGAGATTGCACATGTGCCTCTGACCTTGATCGCGTGCATTTATTAGCAAGCTTGAGGTATTAAGGAATGTAACGAAGAATCGTAATAAAAAAAAACAATATCAGGTTAAAGGAATTTGCATACCATCCTCTTTAATGCAGAATGTTAATATTTCCGTAAACTCAAATATACAATTAATGCAAATAAAGTATATGAACTCATTCCGTAATATTTTGCATTCTCATTAATTAGCATGCTCATAGGCCGTTTAATAATATGCTTATAGCCTGTAAAAGTAATATAAAAAAGTTTCAAGGAATTTTCATGGATTGTAAGAACATATTCGTATTATAACCATGTACAGTTGTCTCCTTTATTTATTAACAATTTTAATGTATAATTGTAGGCTTTCACGGCCGGCATCTTCATTCATATTTGGTTTAAAGTCCACCGCTGTGGTCTCGAATTAGCGTGCTACCTTGTCACGCAGCGGGCCCGGGTTCGATCCCAGTCGGGAAAATATTTTTTCGGGATTTTTCCTCACCTGTAAGACAAATGTCATGAAACTTTAAGACCCAAAGGATCCTCGAAGATCATATGGCCATCATTATCATAAGTAATGCTAAGAGTGATTTCCAAATTTATCTAGATAATTTGGAAATCAAGAGTGGCATTTGTTAGGACTGTTTAACGAATACAATTAAGCTGTTTACTCACAAATAATTATTTAAATATAGTTATTTTAAAATATTTATATATTTAATGTAAATGGCGATGTTTGAAAACAAATTAAAAACGTTTGTTATGTTTCATTTGTTCATCACTGCAACCAGATCATATTACTTATTGCTAAAGGATCGCAATATTGTAAGAATGCACCCTAGTGGGAAAAAAATGAAACACATAAAAATGTTTATAACCAACATTATAGGTTATTAATTAATTTCTGATGTTCTATGATGTAAACATGTCAATTATATTTTTCTGGAACGTTAATATCTGGAAAATAATACGTTTAAGAAAGTGCAAACAGTGGTTTCTTTTTATTTTGGTGTCATCAATTGCTACAATTTTTTTTCTATTATATCTAGCAAGCGGCATTTGCTTTCATTCGTGCACTATATACACCGTGTTCCAAAATGATTGATGGGTTTCAGAGTTGTTTAATTTCCTTGACATGATATAGGCTATATCAGAACAAAACTTACATGGGATTAAAGAGAAACTCTTCGAGTTTTCATAACATACTTTATAAGTGTTCGATGTGAGCATCTTTCGTTACACGGCACACATCTAGCCGATAGTCAGCATATTTGGAGCAAAGGATTTAACAGCAGCAACAATCCTTTTCAAGTCTGGAAGGTCGACAGGAAGTGGTGGTACGTACACATGGTCCTTCACATACCCCCACAGGAAGAAATCACAAGATGTGAGAACGGGAGACTGTGGGGGGCCATCAGGAATAAACCATGTCATCCGAATCAGTGCGTCGTATCTATCGCCAGAGAACATTATCGTGTTCGTGGACGTCCTGGACTTTTCCTTTTACAGATACATTCAGTTGTTTCTAACTGTCTATACCATCAACGGATACTCTTATCTGTCGGAGGATCAATTCCAAATTGCCATCGGAAAGCTCGCTGCACTGCAACAATGGAACCAGACCTCGTAAGTTTCAACACACAGAATAACTTCTGTACAGGAGTCCCCATTTTCACAAATTTAACGCTGTGACGTAATAATGACAAGAATCAAATTACTGCATACATGATATGAAACTTTACAGTTTTTCTTTCATTATAGCAAATAATCACGCATCCAATTTCGTTTGTAAAGCCATACCAACTACTTAAAACCCCGTCCATCATTTTGGAACACGGTGTAAGATACAATCTGGGACCCACTTGCATTCTAGGATTCTTACATCTTTATATATAAATTGCTATATTCACTATATTTCTTAGAGAGTCAGGCTCTGCAAAATAATGCTCTGACCTATTCAGAATGTAAAAAGGAGAAGCTTCCTTTAATATGATAGAGGTGAAACACGACTGTGATTGGTTGTAAATCAAAATTCATTGAAACGTGATTGGTCATTGACATTAACATGATTTTAATAGTCATCATTAACATATTCATTAAGATCAGGTTTAAGGCCACTCCAAGCGCATCATTACCCTCATCATCACATATCAGCGCCTTCCAGGCGCCCCAACCTCAGAAGTGTGTTACAATAACGCCTTGCCAGGGGACAATACCAGAATGTCGAAATGACAATGAGGTGGCATCGAACAAAAGAAAAAGTTTGGTTTAAATAAAAAAAACAATATTCATTTGAAAATAACGTAAGTAGTACTATGTTCTTGTTCTTCTCCATCGAGATTTAAACTATCACCTTATAGATACGTAATTTTACGTTTTCCACGCCACCCGGACCTTAAAGTGACACTACCTGTCGGCGAGAGGGATTCTGAACTTTGAATCACACACATAATTTTTTGCCATAAAGGACATGCAGAGCATCCTTCGAGATAACACGCAATTCATACTAATGATGGCAAACCGTTCGAGCTTTAAAGTTCCCTGAAATCGGTTTTACAGATGAGGGAAGAAGAACTCCAACCTAAAAAAAAAGGGAAAGGAAACTTGTCCCGACTGGGAATCAAACTCCGAGTGCTCCTTTTGAGGCATCGGACCAACTACCCTCAAGGACCACAGCGGGTGGAGTAAGAGTACTATACTATTATATGCAAAACATTTAAAATAATGGTGTTTTTTCATAAAAATGGAATCTGCAGTTTACCTGGACTCTTGCTTTAAGGGAGGAAAGAAACCGCTTATGAGTATTTGAGAATAAAGTTCAGGAAGGAAACATGCATGGGTCAAAAAGCGCTGAACAGAACAGGTGCTGCATTAAGAAACCCTGCAGTAATAGTGAGCTACATGATATGTAGAGGGAAGCCAGACAGATATAATAAGGACAGTTAAGTTTCGTGACGTTGCAATGGGCGGGAAGCATGTGGTACGAATGGGGAATCAAAAAAGACGGCATGGAAGCTTCTTGTAGGAAAACCAGAGGGAAAACGCCCAGTTGGTAGGCATTAATTCAATAGATTTAGACAGATTATAGAGCAAAACAAAGCCAATGCAGTGAAACATTTAAAATTGTTTTACGTAAGATAAATTGAGACGAATATGATACGGCCCTAATAGTGATTAATGAATATAAGAAATGAATAAATAATGAAGGAATAGAATATAGTTAAAAATAAATTAAGTTTCATGTTGGTAAATAGTTCTCACAAGAAGCGGTTGAAACCCTAAGTAAAAGAGGTTCCTAAACATGTAAACTCCTCAAATTAGACCTGAAATGTTTAAGCTGGGTCTAGCTTCAAAAATCACGTTTGGGAGAAATGACAAACTCCAAATTTACAATCGCGAAAAGCCCAAGCTGGCAAACACGCTCCCTAGCCGTGAGAATAAAATCAAAAGGTAGGTGGTGGTTTAAATTAAAATAGTTACGCCCTTGGATGACATGTGATTAAATATTCTAACCAATCAAAATGAGAGTTAGGGTATAGACCATATATGGGAATAATTGGTCCTGACTTCGATACGGAACTCATGAGGACAAAATTTAATACACTAACACTTATACTCGACACTTAGAAGGAAGAAGATCTTGAATGTATAGTAAAAAATATCTTGTAACAACGATTATGGAAAATCTCCCGAACTCATAAGTCATTTGCTAGTCCTCATTAGCGAAATATCGAAGGCCAGGGACGGAAAAGTTTTATTTTTACTGTGTAACGTGCATTTAAATTGGCAGAGATTAATTAAATAAAATAATTCAAATAATTAGTGATTGTCTGTTCCCACGCAATTCTCCTTCCGAACCCGTTATAGATAGGAGTCTCAGCGGTCACCCTGAAACAGGGACCGACTAGCTACCGAGGAAGGGCAAGTAAATTCACAATTAAATTAAGAGTGATTCACGAAAGTGGGATTATCAGCCTCCTAAATATTGCCCCAAAATAAAACAAATATATCATAATATTATTATTAGCCATAGAACATAAATGAAAACATACTAAATTGTGCAAATGATTTTATGTAAATAATTTTGTATAATAACTCATGTAGTATTACTTACTTTGTAATTGAACATGATATAAATAAAACGTTACACAAGAATGGGTTAGGATTTTGATGTACTAAAGTTTGCAACAAAGTATAATAGTGAAGACTTGTGACTGTCTTTTGTCTTGGTTCCACATAAAACCAGTTGAATAATACAAAGCTATCTGTGTTGCAAATCTTAACTTTTAGCACACAAAATCCTAGCCCTACTTATCATATACAGGAAGGAAGTAACGTGTTCCAATTTGTGATGCCCTTAAAATACCACCGGTCTTTTTCATCGCGATGATCAGGTTCAGAGGACGAATTGCATAATTCATATTCTAGAAGTGCAACAAGATTTCCAAAAATCATAATGCTCATTATTACGACAACGCAGAGAGAATGCAAATAATTTTTCGAGGCAACTTGCTTCCAAGTTACTCGTGCGTTAACCAGAGTCATAACTTGGAAACTTGTGACGGTGGAACAAGCGTTTTGAGCACCAATAAATTATATCAAGCACTTTAATCTTAGCGGAGGGAAATCTTGTATTTTAAAATTCCCTCCACACTTCTCACATAACTGTATGATTTATTATTACACATATTGCAAACATACCTTTGGCAAAAATACATTCCCTATAGATAATAATTTAACACTAAGAAACACTGGAAGTAAACATCAATAAAACTAGATATAGGCCTATATTCACACATAGAAATGCATTATAAATTGGAAATGGATAACTAATGACAAATGAGGGAAAATGTTGAAGAACTGGCTGAATTCAAATAACTAGGAACGAATGGCACAAAGAGTAGAGTGCGTGTAGGTAAACATTTTTCGCATACTTTTGAAATTCACAATGGGTTAAAGTAAGAAGATGCACTATCTCCTCTGCTATTCGATTTTGTATTAGAGTGTGTCATAAAAACTTTGGAGAATGATGAAGGTCTACAACTCAATGGTATTAATAGGCTGTTAGTTTATGCTGATAGTGTAGTTACTGAGCGATAACGAGGAGATAAGGAACAACATGCACACTCTATTGAGTAACACTAAGAAATTGGGACTGGAAATAAACATGAATAAAACTAAATATAGGCCTATATTCACACATAGAAATGCGCTATATAATGGAAATGGACAAGTAATGAAAAATGAGGGAAATTTTGAAGAAGTGGCTGATTTCAAATATCTAGGAACAATAATTGCAAATAGGAATGAGATTAAACATATACTGAATTCTGGAAATGCATGTTATTATGCATTACAGAGACTCTTGTCGTCCCAATTCCTTTCAAAAAACATTAAACTTAAAATATATAAAACTGTTATGCTCCCAGTTATATTATACGGATGTGAAATATAAACTCTTACTTTAAGCTAGGAAAGAAGATTATGAGTATTTGAGAATAAAGTTCTTAGGGAAATTTTTGGGCCAAAACAGACAGGTGAATGGAGAAAACTTCATAATAGTGAGCTCCATGACATGTATAGGAAGCCAGACATAAGAACAGTTAAGTCTCGTAGACTGCGATGGGCAGGACATGTGGCACGTATGAGGGAAATAAAGAGGTGCATGAAAGCTTCTTATAGGAAAACCGGAAAACGCCCAGTCGGTAGACCTAGTATGAGGTGGGAGAATAATATTATCGATTATATGAGGGAAGTAGATTATACAGGGGATGATTGGAAAGCATTAGCTCAGGATAGGGATGTATGGAGAGCTTAGGTCCGCGCGGCCATGAACCTACGGATTCGATAGAGCCAGTGATTTAGTTAGTTAACCATGAGACTCCCTTTTTGAATAAAGATACAAAAATGATGTCATCTGATATTCACAAGAACTATTTGTCGACTTTGCCTCTTCGAAACTATCTTATCACGGATCTATTATTATTATTACTTAGCAACACAAAAATATGTAAACATTGAAAATCTGCATATAAATAAAATAATAATTATTATGGGGTGGATTTCCATATATAAATAAATCTATACACAGCATCTCCAGAGAGGCATGGTCGACTGAAATGTTTGCTGTCACTGCAAGCATATGACAGTACACAGAATGACGTAGTTGGCGTCGCAAAATCTCCTAACGTTCATTTCAGTTTCCTTAAACGTATTTCGGTAGTTCTCTTATAAACTAGCTATTATTTATCACAAATCATACTGTTAAAATGATCCTACTATAGGCCTTAGTGGTGCCGCCTGAATATTTAGGACAGATTAGAAATCCTGACCCCACCGGGACTGGAACCCCCGACCTTGTAGCATATTGCCTTATCTCTCTACGCCGCGATGTTCCGCATCACAGACCCTCTACAGAAAGAAGAACTGTACAGCAATGCCGAGACTTCTGGGATGCTAAGCAAACATGCTGTTGTACCACAGAGGCAGTTTTATTGACTATTTAACTCATGCCCCAAATGGGAGTCAATGACCAATCACGTTTCAATGATTTCTGTTTTACAACCAATCAGAGTCGTGTTTCACGAAATATTTATCAGTGTTATAATTACCATATTAAAGAAAGCTCCTCCTTTTTAATATTCTGAAATAGTATGATCTAGTTGCAGTGATAAACAAAAGAAGCAGATGAAGCGTACCTATCGTTTCTCATTTGTTTTCAAACATCGCCGTTTACATTAGATATATAAATATTTTAAAATAACTACAGTTAAATAATGATTTGTGAGTAAACAGCTTAATTTTATTCGTTAAATAGCCCTTACTTATGATAAATACAAAAAAAAATCAACCGCTATGGTCTCGAGGTAACGTTTTGCCTTGTTACGCAGCGGGCCTGTGTCCGATCCCCGATCAGGACAAGTTTCCTGGGCGGTGTTTTTTTTTTCGGGGGGGGGGGGGTTTCTTCAACCGTAAGACAAATGTTAGGCAAATTTAAGGCCTAAACGGTCCCCGAACATCATCTGACCATCATTATCATCATTGATGGATAATTCGCAGTGTAGATGAACGAAGGCTAACTGCGGCAGAAATGAAATTTATGAGACGTACTGCAGGTTACTTAAGAACAGACCATGAAAGGAATTCTCAGGTTCTCAAAGCATTACAAACAGAATCAATCATGGAATGTGTACAAAAATATAGAAACAACTGGAAATCTCACATAAGAAGAATGAGCAGATCAAGAATACCATGTCAAATCTTAAATTACCAACCATCAGGCAAGAGATCTTTGGGCAGACCCTTCAAACGTTGGACTGAGACCATAAGAGACCCCTAGGTCTATCACATGAATGGAAGAAGAACATATTCATTAAGTTCAGGATTAAGGCCTCTCCTGACGCATCATTACCACCACCATGATCATATATCATCGGCAGTGTTAACTCCGCTTTCCAGGCGCTCCAATCTCAGAAGTGGTTTAGAATAACGCCATACCAGGCGGGAATACCAGAATGTCGAAATATAGTGTTAGCATTGAATTAAAAAAAAACGAGGAATACCCAGATTTTTTCAATGTACCTTTTTAGGGACCAAAGTCAGGAAAATAGACATTGTCTGACGAGTTTTACATCAGGATTTTGAAGTCTGTGGCATTATCTTTAAAGTTTAAAGGGATATGTTTCTGTAAACTATAACAGCATCGGGCTGGGCATCAGGTTACATGCGTCATGAAGACGCACAGGAGCGGAAGCCCCTTATTGATACGCAGGACATGAATGAACTGCCTTGAGGACAGGTAATGCTACGGAAGTGACCTCTACACGGGTCATTGCGAGATTGGTGATCCGTGATTCCTCTCTCATTACTTCCACAAATTGTAGGCAATGTCTTAAACTTATTAACTCGCTTCATCCTGAAGCCCGCAACACACTGATCAACAAACATGTCCATCAAGTTAATTGCCTCAGACTCTTTTCCAGGTTCAAATCCGAGACCCACAATTTCGTGAATACAAACGCTGGGTTGGATTTTAATTTACGGGATTCGTTTCAAAATAATTATTTCATCACATAATTAAAACTAAATTAGTATCTTCTACTGAATGCCTGAGTCAAAAATGTAGTTATAACATCTGAATATACAAGCGTTACTGCTATAAAGTAAAAATTCTCTTTAAAAATGCTTACTTGTTATAGTGACCACAAGATGGCGCTGCCTCTCGTGTAAATTGTGAATAATATATGTGAAAGAAAAATAAATGCTTGTGTTATGATTACTGAGTAGCTCAGTTGGTTAGAGCGTTAACGTAAAAATTACAGATCTCGGGTTCAAATCATGACCCAGGCATTTATTTTTCTTTCCAAGTCATAATTGGCCTCCATTGCTAATGCCAAAAAATATAGTTATAACATGTAAATATACATCCATCCATAGCAATTCTGCCCGAAGGCAGGTCCTTCACTGCAATCATAGCATTTTCATGCTATGCTTGCAGCTTTACTAGGGAAATGTAGGTGTGGTAGCTTCCCATTGCTTTCCACACCGGTGAAGGATGATGATGATGATGATAATGATAAGGATCATGATGATGATGATGATGGCCATGATTTTGGGGACCGTTTAGGGCTTAAAGTTTCCCTGACATTTGTCTTACAGGTGAAGAAAAATTCCGATAAAAACCTCACCTAGAAAAACTACTCCGACCGGGGACTGAACCCGGGCCCGCTGCGTGGCAAGGCATCACGCTACCTCGAGACCACAGCGGTGGATCTAAATATGCAAGAGTTACTGATATAAAGTAAAAAATATTTTTAAAAATGCTTACTTGTTATAGTAGCAACTAGATGGCAGTTGGAATGATATTCCGCTGCCACTCGTTTAAATTGATAATAAAATATATAAAAGAAAAATTAATATTTGTGTTATGATTTCTGAGTAGCTCAGTAGGTTAGAGCGCTAAAATATAAATTTAGAGATCTGCGGTTCAAATCACGACGCTGGCATTTATTTTTCTTTTCATGTCATAATTGGCCTTCATTGCTAAATGCCAAAAGTATGGTTATAACATCTAAATGAATAAATAAATAAATATATATATATATGGTATGATAAGAAAAATAAATGCCTGGACGGGATTCGAACCCGGATCTCTGAGTCTGTACCTCAGCGTGATATCCATTATACTACCAGGCGAATCCAATTCAAATACTTATTTTCTTCGAGTTCTCGCGACATCTAGCAATAATGGAGAATATAATACATATATAAGAAAAATAAGTATTTGGATTGGATTCGCCTGGTAGTGTAATGGATATCACGCTGAGGTACAGACTCAGAGATCCGGGTTCGAATCCCGTCCAGGCATTTATTTTTCTTATCATACCATATTAAGCTTGCATTGCTCAATGTTAAACATTTAATTATAATATATATATATATATATATGAGGTACATGAGCATTAAAAGACCAGACATAGTAAGAATAGTTAAGTCTCGTAGACTCGGTGGGAATGAAAGAAAAACATGGAAACTCCTTGCAGGAAAACTAGAAGGATGCCTCCCAGTAGGTAGACCAAGAATGTGATAGAAGAATAAAATTCACCATGATTTGAGTGAAGTAGATTATACAGGACGTCATTGGAAAACATTCGTTCAGGATAGGGTTGTATGGAGAGCTTATGTCCGCGCATTATTAACCTACGGATTCGATAGTGCCAGTGAGTTAGTAAAGATATTTTGAGTATATTAACACAATGAATTAATTACAGCTTAAAATCTGCATGTTTTTATTGCTTCCATTCTGTATAATTAAGAACTGAATCTTCTATAGAATGATTTAAGAGCTATGAAGAAATTTATGAATGAAGTAGTGAGTAGGATTTGAGGCACCTTATACTTGCATCATGAATGAAAAAGACGACCGGATAGGACTCGTGAATTATGAACCTACGTTCTACCCAACACAAACACAAAAGAAAAGTCAAGAAGAAATTTGTCTAGAAATTAAGCGGTTTCTTCCTACGTGGAAATATGAATGAATGTCATTCATTTTACTTCCCTTTGCGAGGGGTTATTTGCACCCAGTCACACTTCATGCTCTGAGGGCCACGCACTGATTTCTGGGAAAAAATGTCAATGCAAAGCATCACAACAATCAATAATGACATATGACTGAAATAGCGCCTATATAGCAGCAGACACCAGTCTCTACATCGCAGGTTTAATTAATGACGCTTTTTATCATCTCAAGACACTGCATCGCGATTCAAAACTGGACAATTACTTAATTGTATTACTACCATATTTTATCTATCTTCGGGTTTTTACAGCTGCTGCCGTATTCCCGTGCCAAACTCCCAAAACCTACTATCTTGAACATATCTTCAATGCTTAATCCTCTTGCTTGCATTGCTATCCTCACGTTTTCCTTCCATGTTAACTTTGATCTCCCTCTGTTGTTCTTTCTGCTCGGTTGCCATTGATAGGCTATAATTGTTTCGGCCATCGTTCATCTTCCATTCTCAAAATATGTCCTAACCATTTTAATTCCTTCTCCTCAATTATTTCAATTATGCTTTCTTCTGCTTCCATTATGTTTCTAAATTAATTATTTGAGATATGTTCTAATTTTGACTTTCTGGCACTTCTGCATAAATAATCCATTTCTAGAGCTATTAGTCTATAGTTGTGTAGTAAAGTAAAGTGATCCCATAACAGACCCGGAGGCCCTTGGGGTAATAGGAGGTTAAGGCTCCCACTTTTACTAGACAATCGGCACTTTATCTCAGTCGAGTTGTCAGCCCTGCGTGACGGCCGCCTTTACCCCCAGAACAAGCGTCTGGTACTCATTTCCGTTAGAGGCTGAGTCGACCCCAGGGCCATAGTGCCGCCAGTGGGTTTGGATCAGTTTAAAAATTCTGACCCCAACGATACTTGAACCCTCGACCCTCCGGCTTGTAGCTCAGTGCCTTAACCACTTCTTGTGTAGTACTTAATGATTGTCCATACCTCACTTCCATATAGGCTATTGCAACAGAATCCACCAATGTTTTACCTATATATTTTTGTGTCTTTCCAAATATGCTTATCCCACCATATAGAATTTATCGATAATATTATTTTGCTGCTCAATTCAATTCTATGCTCTATATTATCTTTGCCTATACCTTCACTGCTATCCATAACTATTCCCAAATATTTAGTTTGTTTCACTTTCCTTATTTGAATTCCTTCTTCCAGCATTAAATTTCCTTTTTAATTGCTATTTATTGCCAATTTTGTTTTGTAATTTTACTGTGACCCTATGATTAATATGTATTTTCAGCCTTTTTTATCGTGAATTCTTACTATATTAACACAATAATTAGAATTAAAATCTCGCATTACAATTTCCACTTAATTACGTAAATGTATTCACTAAATAAAATCAGATAACTCTTAATATACAGAGGGAAGGATAATTGGTAGACAAACTCATCACCACAAAATTCTCTAAAATTATGCTACAATTGATTTAACAAGTATCTACAACAATTAATTAAAATGTTAACATATGATATTCCAGCAGTGAAGTTATAATTGAAACCAGGACCATTGACTTTCTAGGCCAATGCTCTACCACTGAGCTACCTGAGGAACACCAATCTAAACTCAAAATTTTATCTTCTATTCTATAGTAATTCTGCCCGAGGGCAGGTCTTTCACTGCAATCATAGCACTTTCATGCTGTGCTTTGCAACTTTATTATGGAATTGTAGGTGTGGTAGCTTTCCGTTGCTTTCCACACCGGTGAAGGATGATGATGATAATGATAGGATGATAATGATGGCCGGATGATTTTCGGGGACCGTTGGACCCTAAACTTCCTGACATTTGTCTTACAGGTGAGGAAAACCCCGAAAAAAAACTCACCCAGGAGTCTGTCCCGACCGGGAATCGAACCCGGGCCCGCTAGTGACAAGGCAGTATGCTAATTCGAGACCACAGCGGCGGACAGAAATTATATATAGGCTCAATTCTGGAAATGCATTACAGGGCCTTTTGACATCCCAACTCCTTTCAAAAAAACGTTAAACTGAAAATATATAAAACTGTTATTCTTCCAGTTATATTATATGGATGCGAAACATGGACTCTTAGTTAACGGGGGAAAGAAGTTTCAAGTATTTGAGAATAAAGTTCTTAGAAATATTTTTGAGCCAAAACGAGATCAACAGACAGATGAATGGAGAAAACTACATAATGGTGAGCTACATGGTATGTATAGGAAACCAGATATAAAAAAACAGTTAAGTCTCATAGACTGCGATAGGCAGGACATGTGGTACGAATGGGGAATGAAAGAAGTGCATGGAAGCTTCTTGGAGAAAGACCAGAAAGAAAGTGCCTAAGTTGGTAGACTAAGAATGATGTGGGAGAATAACATTAGCCATGATTTGAGGGAAATAGATTATGGAGGGGATGATTGGAAAACATTAGCTCAGGATAGGGATATATAGAGAGCTTGTGTCCGCGCGGCCATGAACTTGCGGGATATATAGAGCCATTGCGTTAGTTAGTTATATAAAATCCCATATTAGTCGGCAAAATTTGGAAAAGAACTGTTAATATTGATTTGACGAAATAGATTCATAAGGCAATTTATTCCAACCTATTACAAGATTTGTTTTCTATTCAGTTTGAAGAAACTGGCCGTGAGTTAGAAACCGCAGGGACAAACTCGACGCATAAGCACTAATGCAATAAATGTAAATTAAATTACTCTGAACACATGTTTCAAAATGATCATCGAAAATAAAATCAGAAACTGTAGGATTTTTAAAGAAATGAACGAATTAAATTGATAACTGTACTGTGATGCAAGTTCCCACATGATGTTCCGCACAATTACACGGTGGTATACTGGAGGATCTTCGCTCCAGAGAAAGGTCCGAGCTTTCCCATACGTGGACACATGGTCTTCTCCCACAGAGAGCGGGTTCCGCCGCGATGACCTGAGGAATCAACCAGCCATACACAAACTCAAGTAATCACATCAAATTATTTTATCTGAAAGTAGATTGTTATTTACATTGGATACTGTTCTATTTATTTAACATCATCTTACATTGAAATAGTATATTGCAATGAGAGGTTGTGAAGAGATTTTTACAGAAGCGAGGAAATGATTAAAAACCGAACGATAGCCAGGTTTTTAATTTCCGAGATTCTGTAAAACACTTCACAAACGTGCGTTGTACATTATATTTTGCGCGATGGTGTTTTCAAAATAATAAATAATAATAAAATAATAACATCGTTATTGGAAATATTCTGGATTAGGTCTGTTGACCCGTTTCGACTTCAGCCCATCTCTTTCTAGGTCTGCCCACATCTCGGGTGCCTTTAGGTTTGTATTTTATTTGTTTTGGATATCTATCTTCATTCATTCTGTCTATGTGTTGCTTCCATTTTTGTCTATATGTATCTATTTTATCAGTTATTGCAAATATATGTCAAGTTCCTGTCTTATTTCTGTGTTCTTGATTCTGTCTTCCTTAGTGCACCATTTAACAGATCTCAAACATTTCATTTCTGCCGCCGTTATCCTACTTAGATCTTGTTTTATATGTATCCAGGCATCTGAACCATAGAGCAGAACCGGTACTGCCAACGTTTTGTAAAATTTCAATTGGGTCTCTCTTGTTGTTTTGTTAGAAACGCGTATTTGTAATATGTAATATTACAGTAGGCCTATAGTTATTTTATCAGAGTATAGTTATTTAAGTTGGCAACCCCGAAATGTAGGAAGTTGAACTTTCAATCATGGTCGCCATTGCTGTAGCAGTACAACAAAACGCACTATCCCGCAAAAACATCATTTTAGACGAATTTGAAAACTATTTAAATATATTTGTGGGAATCCGTTTCGAAAATTCGCAAAACTAAGCAATTGGCTCAGATTGTAATAGTTCAGACAGAATCGCGGAACAAACCAACCGGACTGAAGTTCTCTTTAATTTCCATCAGTAGTAAAAACACTGTAAGCATCATTTCATAACACAATGAAACAGAAATGAGTGAAAATGTTTTACAAAAACACATGACTAGGGATCTGGAATATATGCAGTTGCATAAGTTCCCCTTTACTGTCAACAGATACTTTTTTCAGGATTATTATCTACGCGAATTATCTACTTATGAGAGTGTTTAGGGAATAATTGCATCTATTTATCGTTTTAATTAACGTGTCGACCGCTGTGGTCTCGAGGTAGCGTGCTGCCTTGTCACGCTGCGGGCCCGGGTTCGATCCTCGGTCGGGAAAGTTTTTCAGGGTGAGGTTTCTATCGGGGTTTTTCCTCACCTCTAAGACAAATGTCAGGAAAACTTTAAGGCCCAAACGGTCTCCGAAATCATATGGCCATCATCATCATCACCATCCTTCACCGGTGTGGAAAGCAAAGGGAAGCTCCCATACCTACAATTCCCTAGTAAAGCAGCAAAGCATAGCATGAAAATGCTACGATTGCAGTGAAAGACCTGCCCTCGGGCAGAATTACTATGGATGGATGAATTAACGTAACAGATTTTCAATATTTTAATACTCCATCAACATCATTTTTATGGGTATATTTACTTCCAAAGTTTTTTTTATCATGCATGTAGAGAAGTAGGTAAAATGAAGTAAAGTGATCCCACTACAGGCCTCAGGAGACCCTTGATGTAGTATGAGGTTAAGGCTCCCACTTTTTCTGGACAATCCCCTGCGTGACGGCCGCATTTACCCCAGAACAAGCGTCTGGTACTCATTTCCGTTAGAGGCTGAGTCGACCACAGGACCATAGTGCCGCCAGAAGGTTTGGGTCAGTTAAAAATCCTGACCCACCGGAACTCGAACCTTCACCACTACGCTACGGCGTGCCATATGTAAGCCTACATTATGTAAATAAAAGTCCGTTTTCTAGGTTTCATAGAGAAGTGACTTACCTAGTTTTTCTTTTCACTGTATCCTTCATATAATCAGATTTAATTTCATTACACAGCCAATTAAAATTAATTACCTGAAATTAGCTTATAAAAATATTTCTAACACGACTAACTAACTAACTAATTCATTGGTACAATCTAACCCGCAGGTTCATGGCCGCTGACATAAGCTCTCCATACATCCCTATCCTTAGCTAATGTTTTCCAATCATCCCCTGTATAATATACTTTATTCAAATCATAATTAATGTTATTCTCCCACCTCAATCTTGGTTTACCAACTCGGTGTTTTCCCTCTGGTTTCCGAAAAGAACATAACATTCCATGTTCCTAGGAATATGTCCCTATGTTTGATCCTGAAGTAGTCCCCGCCCGGAGAACCGAATGGGGGACTATTTGAACTCCGGAAAATTTTACCCCAGTTGAACCCATGTCCGCATTTCTTGACGGTTATATGTGAAAAATCGTCACTCTTTCAACCAAGATACTTTTTTTCGTCTGGCTTATCACTTTCGACTAGTCCGGTATTTAAGCATGCAAGCCACTCCACCACGATAAGGTAAAGATACCATGGAGGGGACAGTTACGACACAATTTACGTTTCATTTTGTTAATTCGCAGAAGTTCTTGTTAAAAATCAGATACATATTTGACTGTGATAGGCTACAGTCCTAAGTCACTCCATTAATCTAAATGGATGTTTCTAGTTAGTCCATACTGATAATTTTCATGTACACAATCCAACTAACTAACTCACTGGCTCTATCGAACCCATAGGTTCATGGCCGCGCGGACATAAGCTCACCATACATCCCTATCCTGAGCTAATGTTTTCCAATCATCCCCTGCATAATCTACTTCCCTCAAATCATGAATAATATTGTTCTCCCACCTCATTCTTGGTCTACCAACTGAGCGTTTTCCCTTTGGACTTCCTACAAGAAGCTTCCATACACCTCTATCATCCCCCATACGTGCCACATGTCCTGCCCATCGCAGTCTAGGATACTTAACTGTTCTTATTATATCCGACTTCCTATACATATCATATAGCTCGCTATTATTTGGTTTTTTCATTCAACTGTCTGCTCATCGTTTTTGGCCCAACAATTTTTCTAAGAACTTTATTCTCAAATACTCGTAATCTTCTATCGTCCCTTAAAGCAAGAGTCCATGTTTCGCATCCGTATAAGATAACTGGGAGAATAACAGTTTTATATTTTTTAGTTTAACGTTTTTTTAAAGGAGTTAAGACGACAAGAGTGCCTGTAATGCATAATAGCATGCATTTCCAGAATTGAGTCTATGTTTAATTTTGTTTGTACATCTCATTCCTATTTGTAGACCCTAATTATTGTTTCCAGATATTTTAATTCAGTCACTTCCTCAAAATTTCCCTCATATATCATTAATTGTCTATTTTAATTATTTAATGCATTTCTATGTGTGAACATATGTCTAGTTTTATTGATTTTATTTCCAATCCCAATTTCTTAGTGTTACTCAATAAAGTGTGCGTGTTGACCCTTAGTATCTCCTCGCTATCGCTCAATAATACTACATCGTCAGCATAATCTAAAATTGTAGGTCTTGTAGGTACTTAAAATATTTTAAAATCTGAACGTGTGAAGTAATTTTGAAAAAAAATACTCAGCGAAATATTTTGACCGATAAATATTAATGGTCAGTGGCGATTACGACACTACAAAGAATTGTACGACAAATACAATGATCCTGACTTCGTCACTTTCATTAAATTAAACAAAATGGAATAGGTTTGCCACGTACAAAGGCTCTCAAAAGTCCGAGCACCAAAACGGAGTTGGGACGTCAAAAGTCTCTCTAATGCATAATAGCACGCATTTCCAGAATTGAGCCTATGTTTAATTTCTCTGTGCATCTCATTCCTATTTGTAGACCCTAATTATTGTTTCCAGATATTTTAATTCAGCCACTTCTTCAAAATTTCCCTCATTTGTCATTAATTGTCTATTTTAATTATATAATGCATTTCTATGTGTGAGCATATGTCTAGTTTTATTGATTTTACTTCCAGTCCCAATTTCTTAGTGTTACTCAGTAAAGTGTGCGTGTTGACCCTTACTATCACCTCGCTATCGCTCAATAATACTACATCGTCAGCATAAACTAAAATTGTAGGTCTTATGGGGGATAGACGAGTCGGAAGACCGAAAAAACGATGGGAGGAAGGTATTAAGGAAGTGCTACAAACCTATGTAAGTGTCACGACTGGAGCCTTGCCGCACAAAATAGAAATTATTGGAGGCAGAAGTTAAGGGAGGCCAAAGTTCGAATTTCAGCCAACCAGCCACTGGAAGGATGGAAAATATACTGTATATCAATCTCTCATTGTAAATTCAATTTGCATTACAAGTAATTTTGGATGTTAGTTACGTAAGGAGACATGCGTGTGAGCTCCAAGGCCCTCCGGATGCACGGCAGCAGAGTGTGACCTCAGTAAATACGACCCTACGCAAATCCTTGAAATGATACAGTATCTCGAAGAAGAGAGGACAATATTGTTTAAGATACTCGTGGCGCTGTTTAGCGTAACGTAAACAACACATTTTCTGCCATGCTAGCATCATTTTCTTATTTTCGTGCTTTAAAATGAGGAAAATTGGCCTATTAAGGTATCATTACATCGGTATTTTAAAACAGTTTGAAATCTCTACTCCCATATAATAGTCGACCTTAGTGGACTATAGTGGTTACCAAGTGATTCCGAGGTTCGAGGGATCAAACCCATTTAGATAATGAATTTTAAGGGCGTAAAAATAACAAGTATTATTTTTAGAAGGGAAGTAAACCCGTAATCTCGTTTCATAGATTTAGGGAAACAAAATAACGTCAAGCCTCAAATAAGAGGCCCCTCAGAGAGAGAGAGAGAGAAAAAAAAAGAAGTCAGCCCTTCCAAGCCCAAATTTGAAATGCGATACTGATGACCTGTGTTGTTAAAAAACTGCCGTTATATATAAATAATATTAGAATTTAATTTTATAATTCTACTATCCAATATCTAATATGTGTGTATATAAACATTCCATAGTAATTCTGCCCGAGGGCAGATCTTTCACTGCAATCATAGCATTTTCATGCTAGGGAATTATAGGTGTGGTAGCTTCCCTTTGCTTTCCACACCGGTGAAGGATGATGATAGCCGGATGATTTTCGGGGACCGTTGGGCCCTAAGCTTCATGGCATTTGTCTGTGAGGAAAAAACAAAAAAAAAAGACCTCATCCAGGAGCCTGTCCAGACCGGGAATCGAACCCGGCCCGCTGCGTGACAAGGCAGCACGCTACCTCGAGACCATAGCGGTGGACATATGTATGTGTATATATATATATATATATAGGCCTATATAAGAAAGGTTTCCTTGGGTTCAAGGATGGACTCTGGCCACCGATTCCGACTTTTCGACATGTTCCCACATGCCACTATGTTTCCTTGAAAATTTCATGTTGGAGCATGCCAAAACATCGGAATCAGTGACCAGAGGCAAATTTTGAACCTATGACACCGAAAACCCAAGAAACCTTTCTTAATGATTCCGTTGTCCCTGAAAATATACAACATAACACACACACACACACACACACACACACTCACACAAACACACACACACACACACACACACACCACCATATATATATATATATATATATATATATAGGCCTATGTTATAACTATATTTTTGACGCTTGACAATGAAGGCTAACATATATATAAAGAAAGTTAGAGGCAGAAAAAGACATCAGCTGACAAACAATATTAAAATAAATGGTTTTTATGCAGATACAAAAAAGGAAAGCTGAGTTAAGGAATGCTGAGTTTGCAGTGAAAGACTTGCTATTGAGCAGAACAAGCAGGGATTAGGCAATTGCCCGCTCCGACTTCATAATGCATCAGCCCAACGTCTTCTAGGTCTTCCAACATCACGTCTTCCTCTTGCTTGATAATTTCTTGCTAACAATAGATATCTCTCCTTTATATATATATATATATATATCGACCGCGGTTGTCTAGTGGTTATGGTCCTTTCCTCTAGTCGCGAGAGTCCTGAGGGACTTTCAACCGTGGTTTCCGAGTCTGAAGATTTTCAAGCTCGCAAAAGTACTGCAAGTCTGAATAAAAATGCCTCTGTGCAAAATTTAACGGGTTCAATAATGTCAGAGAGTTGTTTAGAATCTCATGTGTAACATGACATATGACAGTTCATCAAATTACAATAAATTAATTAATTATCTCTATGACTTATAAACTCGGAGATTCAACTTCGCATTCAACAAAACTCTCCATATGACTGTAACACTCTAAACTAATTGCATTCATATCATACATTCCACTTCAACTCTGCTAAATTTCTCCTGAATACCTATTATTCTATATTTTATACTACTAGGATCATATTTACAATGGATTTATTCCTAGGAATTTTACAATCAAAATATGGAAAATGCTTCTATTGCCATTCACTCTTTATATAGTTCGGTTATGGCTTCTGTAGCCGCATTTGAGGGGTCTATGTTTTTTTATTTTATTTTTTTTATTTTATTTATTTTATTTTATTTATTAATACAGCATGCTCCATTACATGGTAACATTACATGCATTCTATCAACTATTACAATTTTATATTTACAATATTATGTAAAGTTACAATATTATATATAGTTACAATTTTTCGAAATTTATCGAGTTTATATAGTTTATAAATTCTTTTAAATAAACTTTCACTAAAATATTATTTGTTATTGGCCACTGTCCGCCTTTTAAACTAATATTCTGTTTTAAAATGTTTCTTTCACTGTTTAATATAGAACACTCATATATTAAATGGTTCACATTTTGTATATATTGCCCACACTTACACATTTAACTTTGCACTATTTTAAATCGATGGAAATACTGTCTTGTCTGCCCATGTCCGGATAGAAAGGTCGTAATTTGTCCGTTGAGAGGGATCTTCTGCTTTATTCGATCTTGTACAGAAGGGAAGAACATTTTGTCTATGTTGTATGGTGCGGTAAGAGAGGAGGGTGAGTTGCAGGTACTGCCAGCAACTACACTCAGTTTTGAAAACATAATAGTTACTACATGTTGAATTTTTTTATCTACTAGTTCTGTGTTAGTGAAAATGTATATTTCCCTCACATGTTTAAAGTGTTCATTACAGAATAGTGTTGTTTTTATAACAATTAATTTTATTAATATCTTTAATAATAAAATGTTTTTTGCATGGCTACTACTTCGCTCCCTCACTCGGCAATGTTACCTCCTGCCATACGACTTAGGATTCATCAAGAAGGCTACAGTTACTAGAACTGGACTATACACGACGTAGCCATATTAATCACCAGCTAACTAGCGATATAATCATAGTGAAGCGAGTCCCCCATTCTCAACTATATACATTTAAACGAATGTCTGTCTGTCTGTCTGTCTGTCTGTTTGTCCTTTATGCATTACTATACCATTCATTGGATTGTGATGTGGCTTTTTTGCAAAATGTTAAAGAGTCTCCCGGGAACGTTTAAGGCTATAAGATAGTTGGTAATACTTAACTCCTTCATCTTTAAAAAATCACCTTTCCTACTGAAAAACGTGTTTTTCGGAACTTTTCGGGCCCTTAAATGACTTACGCTGCCTAAAGTATAACATACACACCAAAATAATGTACACAAAATTGAATATCTACGAAAACCTACAAAAAAGTCCGCGACAGCACATGTCTATCTTTTACGGATAACTCATAATAACCATTTTTTGTTTTACAGCCCATTGATGCGAAGAAGATCGGGATGGCTAGATTCCCGGGCAAGCGTGGTAGCGCACGGCGGGTATTTTTTTACGGATAATTCTCAATGACCATTTTTATCTTTGAGCTCATTTATGCCAAAAATATCGGAAAAAGTAGATATTCGGGCAACGCCGGGTAATCAGCACGGGGTATCTAAACATAATTGCGATATAAATTTATAATTATTTTTCTCTTTACTTTTTCGTCTAAACATAAGAACACATCTAATGCATTTAGGAGTAGCAACGCACGCCGGGTATTAGCTAATCTACTATAAATTCCCCTTAGGGCCCTATTTTAAAAGAATTCTAACTTGTTTTCCTGCTATATTGCCTGTTGGAATGTTTCACTAAATCCAGATACAAAGATTTCGAATAGCATGTTGGAATGATCTGGTCACACCTCAGTGAACTCGAAGGTAGACACATACCGGTACTCCTTATCAGGGTCTGTATTTAATTCCTGCGCTTTGCCCCGATGTACTTGTTTTCCATTGTGTGTACGTGAAAAATCATTGTTAAGTAACAAATAAGGAAAACTTAGCGTAACGGATACGGCTCGTGGTTAGATGACCTTTGAGGTCAGGCAGGGGAGGTTCCACAAGCAGGTCAAGGTGTGTCTGCGGAGGTCGAGCGTATACCATCTCGTTAAATTTAATTGGAACCCTGACGATGTCACCCAAACTTATAATAGGGATATAAGCTTCAGTGCGGAGAGGTTCCTTCAGGGGCTAATTTCAAGCACCTAAGACTGCCTGCACGCCAACTAGTATGTCAACATGGAATATTAAAAATCTCCCTCCAAATAACAAGTCATTTCATCGAATTAAATTCCTGAATTTGATGCAGATTGCTTATAATTTTACTTGTTATTTTTTTCTTTCTATCTATCTTCGGGTTTTTACAGCTGCTACTGGCTTTCCGTGCCAAACTTCCAAAACCTACGATCTTGAGCATCTTCAATTGTTAACCCTCTTGTTTGCATTGATATCCTCATGTTTTTCTTCCATGCTAACTTTGGTCTTCCTTTTTTCTTCTTTCTGGTCGGTTGTCATCGATATACGTTGTTTCGGCCATCTTTTGTCTTCCATTCTTAAAATATGTCTTAACCATTTTAATTCCTTCTCCTCAATTCTTTCAATTATGTTTACTTCTGCTTTTATTATGTTTCTAATTTCTTTATTTCTAACATGTTCTAATTTTGACTTTCTGGCACTTCTGCGTAAATAATCTTATTTCTAA
This sequence comes from Diploptera punctata, assembly GCA_030220185.1. Classification (NCBI taxonomy): domain Eukaryota; kingdom Metazoa; phylum Arthropoda; class Insecta; order Blattodea; family Blaberidae; genus Diploptera; species Diploptera punctata. The sequence goes on along the minus strand of JASPKZ010008359.1, from coordinate 1,482,327 downwards.
ATATTTTAATATTTATCATCCATCCATCCGTAATAATTCTGCCCGAGAGCAGGTCTTTCACTGCAATCATAGCACTTTCATGCTATGTTTTGCAGCTTTACTAGGGAATTATAGGAGTGGTAGCTTCCCGTTGCTTTCCACACCAGTGAAGGATGATGATGATAATGATAAGGATGATGATAATGATGGCCGGATGATTTTCGGGTACCGTTGGGCCCTAAGTTTCCTGACATTTGTCTTACAGGTGAGGAAAAACCCCGTAAAAACCTCACCCAGGAGCCTGCCCCAACTGGGAATCGAACCCGGGCCCGCTGCGTGACAAAGCAGCACGCTACCTCGATACCACAGCGGTGGATATATTTATCATAAACAAATAAAAGTTTGAAACATATACAAAAAACTGAATAAATTTAATTCAGATGGTATAGACATGTAAAAAGAATAGACGACAGATAAATCATAAAAAAAATCGTTGGTTGTGTGCCAGAGGAGAGATATAAGAAAGTAAGACCGAAATAAGGTTGAAAGGTGCATGGAATGGACATATTTTGAAGAAGAAAATTGGATTAATGGCGTGAATTGAAAAATAGAGAACTTGAGAAAAACTAGGCGAATGGAAAAACTTCTACAATAAAATATTTATGGAAAGGGACTAGTGTTCTGTAATTGTGTTATAAAATTCTCAGCGACTGACCTGATGGCTGAGAACTGTAGTGCGATCATAAAACTGTTCCCAAATTTCAGCAGCAGTTATTGGTGTAACTACGTAGTAGTGGAAGTGAGAGTTTCGCAGACGAGTGAGACGTTTACTGCCGAGATAGGAATTTCGAGACGAGGACGCGCGAAGCATTTCCAATACTGGTTTCATGTAAATCCTATAGTTGAGTAGACTAATTTTTTAAATCGATTTTCAGTTGATGCTGTAAAATCGACATATACGTATGATATCATAAGACAATTTAACGTTTCTGCAATTAAACCAATAATAAAATAACTATTGATACTATTGATATAGGCTATTTATTTTAAACCTTTATTTGGCGGATTATAATCCTGTTATCTTAAGACAAATTTTATCAAACAGGTAATGCAATGTTTACTATCACAGTATCGAGAAGTTCATATTTTAATTGCATTAATGAGGTTATCGTTTTATAAATTATTTACACATTCGTTTAGAGCTGTTCACAGGAGTATCGAGAAGTTCATATTTTAATTAATTTGCTTTTTAGTTGACCTGTATGGATAATGAACATAAGAAACACCTTTTCTGCGCGATAGGGCATTCTGTCGTACTTACACCAACGGCGACCATGATTGAAAGTTCAATTTTCTACATTTCGGCGTTGCCAATCTAAAAACTCTACTGTAATATTACATATTACCTACCTCGTACGGGAAGTAATACCACTACCCTTTATGTACACTACGTACAATGTATATACAAAATATATCCAAAGGGTAGTGTTAATATACATTATACGAAACAAATTACTGCATTTTAAATGAACTGAACTTTATTTGAAACAATATAAAACAATAAATTTGTACTTGCGCCATTTTATGACTGATTGGTGTCACGCTTGCTGTTGTCTCAGCTAATAAACATTGGACACATTGTTAACGTTAGTCAGTTGTTTATAATAAACGCAAATATTTCCAACAAAGATGTTATTATTTTACTATTATTTATTATTTTGAAAACACCATCGCGCAAAAAATAATGTACAACGCACGTCTGTCAAGTGTTTTATAGAATCTCGGGAATTAGAAACCGAGCTACATATCTTCGCTTCTGTAAAACCCACTTCCTAACCTCACATTGTAATATACTATTAATCCGAAATTAAATAGTAGTTTATCGAGTTTATTTCGTGAGTATTGTTAATGGCCCACTATACTAGAGTAGTTAGTACTATACTATATTCCAGATGTCTTCGGAGCAAAGCAGTAAGCCAGCCCTCCCGTTCATTTAAAATGCTGGCACGTCATTGGTTGCGTTGCAAGTGTCTGGTGGGAAATCGCACATCAGCATTATTCACAATATTACGATATAAGTCAGAGACTCTTGTCGTCCCAACTGCTTTAAGAAAAACGTAAAAATGAAAATATGTAAAACTATTATTCTACCAGTTATATTATATGGGTGCGAAACATGGACTCTTACTTTAAGGGAAGAAAGGAGATCACGAATATTTGTAAATAAAGTTCTAAGGAACATTTTTGGACCAAAGAGAGATGAATAGACATTTGAACGGAGAACACTACATAACAGTGAACTACATGGTCTTTATAGGAAGCCAGATATAAGAACAGTTAAGTCTCGTATACTGCGATGGGCAGGGCATGTTGCGCATATGGGGAATGAAAGACGTGCATGGAAACTTCTTATAGGAAAACCAGAGGGAAAACGCCCAGTTGGTAGACCAAGAATGAGGTGGGAGAATAACATTAACTATGATTTGAGGGAAGTAGATTATACAGGGAATGATTGGAAAGCATTAGCTCAGGATAGGGATGTATGGAGAGCTTATGTCCGTGCGGCCATGAACCTACGGGTTCGATAGTGCCAGTGAGTAAGAGTAAGTAAGTATTATTGTCAATATTGCATTTCATTGTTGTTAAACAAATATGTTATGAAACCGTAATTGCGTGTCGATGTACTCGTAAGGTTTATCCGCTTGTGAAGCGCACTTTTTCGCCGTTACAACCACTGTTTACATCTGCTCCGTAGACATCTGGAACCGACTATAGTAGAGTTGACTGTGGTATTGTTGCTTGGTGACGTCATGATTTCGTCATGAGTTTTGTATCTAAGGTGGTGATGTTTAATAAAATAATAACTTATACTTTTTTAAAATTAGTTTTCACTGAGAGTAATTAATATAATTACAAAGAAATAAACGTTATCTCAGTCAAAGCATACATTTATTGAGTCGACGTTTCAATCTCCTTATGTGAGATCATTTTCAAGACATGGTTGTTTATAAATTTATTGTACATAGTTACCATCACCAAGACAATTTTATTTTTTTAATATATGATGGTAACTAGGCACGCCGTAGCGTAGTGGTTAAGGCACTGCGCTACAAGTCGGAAGGTCGAGGGTTCAAGTCCCGGTGGGGTCAGTATTTTTAAACTGACCAAAACCTTCTGGCGGCACTATGGCCCTGGGGTCGACTCAGCCTCTAAGGGAAATGAGTACCGGACGCTTGTTCTAAATTTATGCTTTGACTGAGATAACGTTTATTTCTTTGTAATTATAAAAATAACTATTGTTGTGATTATTAGTAAATTTAAAATGTATGGAAATTTAGAAAATTGTATTCCTGTAGATACTTCAAAAACCGCCAAAGAAGCTGAATCGTTTTTAATTCTAGACAAATCTAGGGATAGATACTTAAAGGAGTACCAACCGTTTTTGGATTGGGAAAAAAAAATATAACATCCTGTCGAAATCAGAAGATGTGTTTGTTTTGTATGGGACTAGTTGCATTACCATTTAGAATGTTCTTAACTGCGTGATTAATTTTAATAATACGAAGTAATGTCTAAGGTTGAACAATTTTATATCTTAAAGTTATTATTCATGTAAAAGTGTTGAGTTGTGTAATAAACAATATTGCAAGATAAAATAACTATTGATTGTATCGCTATGACAACTTTGCGGTATGAGTGCTGCAAAATTCATATTTGCTGTAAGCATGCAGGAAATTAAACAAATAATTAATAATTAAAACAAAAAAACAGCTGTTTTCATGCAGGTCAACTACAACAAATTAAATATTCCAAAAATATATTATTTATAAAGAAATAATCCATAAAGTTAAAGATATCCCGTTAACAGGCTAATGGGAGTGGCATAACAAAGATTTAAGGTTTCTTAGCCAAAGCCACGAAGATGTATAGCGTCTATGTCTACATTCCAGTCAAATTTACTCTCAGGAACATTCTCGATTCTCACGTTATCGGAAACTGAATAGACACCACAGCTAGTTTACAACGAATGAGTGAAGAATAGTTTTTACCCTCCGCTGCCTGGAATCGAATTCGGGAAGTCCAGCTCACCTTATCGCCTGAAATATTATATGCATAATATAAACTTAAATCAAAATTCTTGTTTATTTTACAATGACGTTGTAATTACTGATTACTTGGGCTCGGAAGTTGAAGGCCTATAAAAGACCATCAAGAAGACCGAAGGTATTCTAAAAAGACCTAAGAATTGAAAAAAAAGGACGTATAAAGGCAATTCAAATTAAATAATAATTTTAATTTCATATGCATTTTTAATGAATATAATAAAATAATGTTTGATAAATAATAGTTAAAAAAACTAAAACAACACGCTTTATTAGAAAACCGAACTAAAAATGAAAAATAATTTTAATTTCCAACACGCTTGGGATAAAATTAAAGTGGTCGACAAAAAAATCATCTCCGACACATCTAGAATGAAACTAGAGTTATCTACAAAAAAAAATAATTTTACCGTAAAAAGCGTGGGGTGCTCTATATCAATTAATATATTTGATAATTGGTAAAAGTAAAGTCTCTAAGAAGAAAACGTAAAAACCATAAAAAGCACCCCACGCTTTTGATGGTAAAATTATATTTTTATAGATAACTCTAGCTTTATTCTAGATGTGTTGAAGATGATTTTTTTGTTGACCACTTTAATTTTATCCCAAATGTGTTGGAAATTATAATTATTATTATACCTATGGTAGCTATTTTAGGGCATAAAGGACCTTCAGGACTTGGAAAATCTGGTAGCGTTTTTCTAGCCGAGCGTTAGTATGAGGATGTACAGTTATACATTGTTGAAATAAACAAAAGAAGTCTTATTTTAAACTATTTTATTACTAAAGTATAAATAATTAGAAACCCTAATTATTCTAGCCATAAATCTGATCTAAGCCTATATTAAAAACTACAGTACTTCCTTGGGGGATTGAGAAGAGGGGGTTGTGGAATTTATAAATCTAACCTAATCTACATGATTAAAAATGTTATATCCCCTTTTGAAAATATAGTATCCAAAAATGTTAATTGTACTTGATTCAAAATATAAAAGTACGGACTACATATTAAGAAAAATGGTCGGTGACTTACCCTTCAGCCGTTTACACACACAGACAGACACGAGGCCCTCACTTCTCAAGTGTTATATACTCAAAATGACCTCAAGTCACCCTAACTGTACTCACTAACATTCCAATGAACTAAATGTAGGGATGTTTACAGTTAGCTTAAGCAAAACTTTGCTCTGAACTATATCATGTCTAAACTCTATCTCAACATACTTTGAATGTCTAAACTCTATTTCAAAAGACTTTGCTTGAATAATTAAAATAATCTATAAAACAATAAAAAAACTACATATAAAGACTATGTATTCGAAAACTATATATATAAAGACTATGTATTCATAACAATTATTTTTCATTTTTTAGTTCGGTTTACTAATGAAGCGTATTGTTTTAGTTTTTTAAACTATTATTTATATTTTATTTTTTTAATTTGGTTTTCTAATAAAGCGTGTTTTTTAGTTTTTTAAACTATTATTTTTTTTAATTTTCAGTTTAATTGATTGTCATAAACCGGAATCCCATGAAAATTTAATTGCTTACGATATTTTTAGTGCCTAGGCAAGAATATATTATTATTTTTAAAATTATTATTATGTAACATTATTATAATATTTTTGAATATTTTAATATAGATAGATAGTTACAGTTAATCGTATCCTTCTCATATTTTTGGATAAATTACAATGTGGTAAATTTACAAAATTGTCATTAATATTTTACAGAATAAGATAAAAATGTAAATATTTTTAAATTCGATACTATTGTAGTATGAGCTAAAAGTAATACTCTTCTAAAAAAAACTCCGGGCCGGATTTGAACCAGCGACCTATACAACGATGGACTAAAAAGTCGATAAGTCCGCAACCTATTATACCGGTCTTTATGTTTTTTATGTCCTGATGATCCTGGCGAGGATCTTAGAAAACATTTATGAAATTATTATATTGTCATTGGTCCTTTAAAAGTATACAAAGTTTCAAGTCGATCCAATGTTTTTAAGTGGGTGAAAATCATGTTGAAAGATTCCGTTACATAGACAGATAGGCCTACAGGTCAAGCTAATATAAAGCGTGTAAAAAGTACAAAATTCTAGTGAAATGCAACATACACTGTGAAAAAAAAATCTATGACTGAAAATGTATCGTCTTTCACATTTCATATATATATATATATATATATATAAAGTCCCAAGTCCGGATGAAAAAGGAGGAGAGGGAGGAGTAACACCTCGTTAAAAAACCTAGGTTCAGTTGACCCGGATGATAGTATCTTGTAAGGGTCCTTAGCCGCATGCTACAGGTCGTCCTTCCAACGTCGCGTCGTTTCGATCCTCCTACATTTCTTCGGCTTTGAAGTTTACAATAAAGCATCTGTTATGATAAACGATTATTTGTCATTCTTTGTGTACATGTTCAAACCATTTACATTTATTTCCCAATTTATATATTTAAAATTATATTGAATTTCTACATAAAGAAAACACATTACAAGCACAATAGAAATATAGAGCTTACTGAATACTATCAAAGATTCTAGAAGCAATACGTCGTAATAATTCAAAGCAGATGATACAGACTTACCTTAGATTTGGAAAATGAGTATTTGTTATGGAGTTTTTCTTACCTGAAAAAAAAATCAAAATTCATGTAATTCTGCTTTCAATACTGGACGAAACATGAATGCAAAATTATTATGTATTTTACATTTGAAATAATTTAATATATTTATTTCAAGTTAAGAATGAGTTTCTCTGTTTTTCTATCTTTCCCTATATTTCTATCCGCCCCCCCCTCTCTCTCTCTCTCCACCTCTCTCACATCTTATGTGTGTGTGTGTGTGTGTGTGTGTGCGAGCGCACGAGGGGGGGCTATCTTAATGTAAACCTGTAAAGATATTCTCTGTACTCGTCGGGTTCCTGAGAGACCAGTAAATGGCGCTGGTATAATTATATTAAAGTGTATTTCAATTAACATACTGCTTCACAGTCCAAATCCATTAAGATGGATGTCTAAAGTTAGGGTAATGAAATGAACTTCTTCGTAAACTCAAAAAGAGATAGTTTAACTTAATAGCACGACTTAGCATCAGAGCTCACAGGCGTCGAAATTCCTGAAATCAATGACAACTTTTGAACAGAGCCTCTTATTTCAGGCTTGAAGTTCTTTTACGTAACAAAAAGCTGCGACATGTTACAAAAAATAACCTAATTCTACCTCTGCATAGAATGTCTCAATAATCACATTCTTCCTTGCTTCAGCTACCTCTCTCTGAAATTTCCTATTTATTCTTTTAAATGAGGCAATTTTGTGTGCAGATGAAGCCATTTCAATCATGTAAATAGAAAGATACGAGGAAGATTCCATGAAGCAATATGGGAACTTAATACAGTTCAATTGAAACATGTTGTCAGTAGTAGAGAAGGATATACAATTATTTGATTAAAATCGTACATTTTTCAATTCAAGTTTTTTGGGGATTATAAGCGTTTACATTTTTCTTTAATAATACGGCTATATTTAAAGATTTGGCGCTAAAAGTGTGCATACTTACTTACTCACTTACTTACTCACTGGAACTATCGACCCCGTAGGTTCATGGCCGCGCGGACATAACCTCTCCATACATCCCTATCCTGAGCTAATGATTTCCAATCATTCCCTGTATAATCTACTTCCCTCAAATCATAGTTAATGTTATTCTCCCATCTCATACTTGGTCTACAAACTGGGCGTTTTCCCTCTGGCTTTCCTACAAGCAGTTTCCATGCACGTCTTTCATTCCCCATACGTGCAACATGTCCTGCCCAATGCAGTCTACGAGACTTAACTGTTCCTATTATATCTGGCTTTCTATAAAGACCATGTAGTTCATTGTTATATAAGTCTTCTACCTTCACGTGTCTGTTCATCTCACTTTGTTCCAAAAATGTTCCTAAGTACTTTATTCTCGAGAACTCGTAATCTCCTTTCCTCCCTTAAAGTAAGAGTCCATGTTTCGCACCCATATAATATAACGGGTAGAATAATAGTTTTATATATTTTCAGTTTAACGTTTTTTGAAAGGAGTTCGAACATCAAAAGTCTCTGCAATACATAATAGCACGCGTTTCCAGAATAAAAGTGTGCATACACTTACTTAATGAGCCAGTGCAACAGATGACATAAAAATTTCAATTTTTAATGGCGCTTAGCCGGTTGTTGCATAACGCCGTCCAATTTTGTGGAGACAGCAATTATGTAAAGTTCGTCATGTGAAAAAAATTCAGAGCATGTGCTAAATAAAAGCGTTTATTAGTGTAGAAATTGTTAAAGGGGCATACAGTAAATAGGCGCATGTGCGCACGATATCAGTTAATGAGTATTTTTGCCATCAGATGAGAGAAAAAAAAAATCGCATATAAAAGTAAATTGGTTGCAGTAGCACAAGTTTACAGTGGGTGAACATAACTTTTAATAATAAGAATGGGATGTAATAAACCAGCTTGTTCCAGTTAATGATAGCAGGTCGTCACCCAAGTAATTAGTGCCGCAAGTACACTCCAGGTTCGAGGCCCGCTCACGTGTTTCATAGTAATTATACATAATTATTCCATTATTAGCTCGCCACACTATTTCATCACATTTTTATTATTAATCACGCCTTATCTGCTTTCTTTCAATAACATAAAGGGCAAGTAACTCTACTTTTTATAAGACTAAAGTTTTAGCATTTAAAGGGCAAAAATAGTACCGGTAATCGATGATAAAATTTTAGAACAAATGAATAGTTTTAAATGTCTAGGTTTCAATGTATCATATATTAAAATTGAAGATATTAATGATAAAATAAATAAATTTAATCTAATGTGTGACACTATTAAAAGAACCTTTTAAAATACAAGAAAAGAAACAAAACTGAAATTTTACAAAGTGATGGCTGTTCCTGTATTGTTGTATGGATAAGAATGTTGGACGATCAGTAAAAGACAAGAACAAAGATTGGAAGCAGCTGAGATGAGATTTTTAAGAAATATAGCAGAATCTTGGCGACAGAAATGGATGGATTACGGAGAAGTATGAGAATACATATATATCAGACAAGAAATGGATGCACAAGGAACTGTTATCGAAATGATAACAAAGAGAGCTTTACAGTGGTATGGACATGTACAGCGGATGTCGGAAGACCAATGGCCTAAACAGGTGTTAGATTCGATGGTACCAGGCAGAAGGAAGAGGGAGAGAAGTAGAAGAATATGGTATGAGGGAATATATGATGTCATGATGAAGAGGAATATGGAAGAGGGACAATGGGAATATAGGAATCTCTACAAAGCAGGAATCAAGGGCGAACTGCTGTAAAGTGGAAAGCCTGTATTAGGTAGGTATATATATATATATATATATATATATATATATATATATATATATAAAGTCCACCGCTGTGACCTCGAGGTAGCATGCTGCCTTATCACGCAGCAAGCCCGGGTTCGATTCCCGGTCGGGACAAGTTCCTGGGTGAGGTTTTTTCGGGTTTTTTTCTCACCTGTAAGACAAATGTCAGGAAGCTTAGGGCCCAACGTTTTCTGAAAATCATCCGGCTATCATCATCATTATCATCGTCATCCTTCACCGGTGTGGAAAGCAACGGGAAACTACCACACCAGTAATTCCCTAGTAAAGCTGCAAAGCATAGCATGAAAATTCTATTATTGCAGTGAAAGATCTGCCCTTGGGCAGTATTACTATATATATATATATATATATATATATATATATATATATATATGCACCGTGTTCGAAAATGATGGACGGGGTTTTAAGTAGTTGGTATAACTTTACAAACGAAATGGGATGCGTATTTGCTATAATAAAAGAAAAACTGTGAAAGTTCATATATTGTATGCAGTAAGTTGTTTTTTGTCATCATTACTTCAAAGCGTTAAATTTGTGAAAATGACTCCTGTACAGAAGTCATTGTGTGTGTTGCAATTTGCGAGGTCTGTTTCCATTGTTGCAGTGCAGCGAGCTTTCCGACAGCAATTTGTAATCGATCCTCCGACAGATAAGATAAGGCAACAAGACGGCGCTCCACCTCATTTTCTTAACGATGCGCGACAGTGGTTGAACGATAATGTTCCCCGACGATGGATAGGACGTGCCGGTCCGGATGACATGGTGTATTCCCGATGGCCTCCACGGTCTCCCGATCTCATACCTTGTGATTTCTTCCTGTGGGGGTATGTAAAGGACCATGTGTACGTACCAGCACTTCCCGTCGACCTTCCAGACTTGAGAAGAAGGATTGTTGCTGTTGTTGAATCAATTACTCCAACTATGTTGACCAAGTTTTTGGAGGAATGCGACTCTCGGTTAGATGTGTAACGAAAGATGCTCACATCAAACACTTATAGTATGTTATGAAAACTCGAAGAGCTTCTCTTTAATCCCATGTAAATTTTGTTCTTATACTATAATGTAAGGGAAATTAAATAACTTTGAAACCCCGTCCATCATTTTGGAACATGGTGTATATAGAATTAGTATAAATTCGCCACATATTTACAAATTGTACAATAAGCTACTATACTTTATATGTATAATTAGAGATCCAGTATAAAGGACTGACAAATGGGCAGAATATTGTTATGCTTCTAGATGGAATGTTACGACCTCTGCTCTAGATGATGCGGTGACAAGAAGCGCACGACTTGCTGGTCACGCGCTGCAATCTGCTTTTAATTATTCCGAGCCAACTGCGCACCGATATCTAAATATTCACTTTTTATTTGCATTGTCTGCTGAACTCAGACAATCCGAACATCGAAACGCTTACAAGGCGAGTAAAGAGGTTGCCCGCATTGAAAATTATTTACTTATTTATAAAATATTTCATACAAATAACGTCATATGTCAATTATGATATGTTAATTGCATTGATCATTATTATACATTATTCGTGTGGAAGTGAAGTAAATATTAATAAGATGAATGGATAATTTTTTCATATTGTAATTTATACAGGGTAGTATTAATTACAGAATAAATGTATCTAGTTACAGAGTTTGAGACATCGAACCGACAACTCAATAGGCATATATATATATATATATATATATATCTGAGGTAAATGAAATAAAATTGAGTAAAAGTATAACATTAAACGGTATGAAGTTTTGCAGGTGACCAGTTGGTTATAGAACAGGATTATGAGGGTATGGAATATATGAGTCAAAATCTCATAGAAGAGTATATTAAATGGCGTTTAATAGTACATTTTAATAAATCATTTGGTAGTGATGAAAAGAAAGAATTAATTTTGCAAGATGAAATCGGATGTATCAAAGGATGCGAAGAATGTAATTACCTGGGGATAAAAATTAACTCAAAGTGTAGCCAAGAAAATGACATAAAATATAGAATTAAAAAAGGCAGATCGGTAATAACAATGTTAAATGGAGTTTTTCGGTATAAGAACATAAGAATAGATAGCAAATCACACATTTATAAATTCATAATTCCAAACACGTTAACATACGGTGCAGAAACTTGTCAGATTAATAAAAAAATTTAGTTTGAAACATATGTCTACTGAAATGGATTGTTTTAGACGCTCATCTAGACATTCTAAATTTAAAAAAAAAACAGAAACAAAATCATTAGACAACAAATGAAAGTCCAAAATGCAATGTTAGATTTTGTGACATACAGACAATTAGAATGGTATGGCCATATAGCCTACGTAGGATGCCAGAGACAAGATTACCCAGACAAGCTTCGGAATGGATTCCATCTGAGAAATGAAAGATTGCTCAACCTAGATTTAAATGAATGGATGATATAACTTCTTATATCAAATTATAATAATATTTTTACAACAGAGGCCTCCCTAAAATACTTCTTAATTCAAGCATTAGCATCATCAATCCTCTTATTTGTGGTGATCTCAAAATCTAGAAGAGGTATGAGGGACCTAGGTCTGGAAGAACTGGAATGAGAAGATAGAGAAGAATGGAGAAAGAAGATAAAAATTTAAAAAGCTTTGGGCACAGGAAGATATTTTATTACATTGTACATCTGTTTATAAATAAATAAATAAATAAATAAATAAATAAATAAATAAATAAATAAAAGAGAGAACTGGCGAAATCAAAATATTTACAAATCTTAACTTTTACAGAATCTATAAAAGCGAATAATGAACATTTCTTTAAAAGCTAAATTATCAATGTACGTCTGATTATATCAAAATAGTTGGATTGAGACAATTACTAATTAAGCTCTCAAGGCATCCCTCTCCATACCATTCAATATTAATACTGGATTAAGAGTATCAAATTAAAACAGCTTTAACAACTGATAATGCGTGATACATTTTGATCTAAGATTTTTTGTTTTCTTAAACTTTAATTAATAACTTCTGCTTCTTCTTCTTCTTCTTCTTCTTCACTTCACGGGATAGGCAAATTACCTGTTCCGCCTCACAGTTGCTCTGTCCATCTTTTCACTGGTCTTCCTACATTCCTTGAACCTCTTGGTTTGTAGTTAAACACTGCATTTGGTTATCTTGTTACATTCATTCTTTCTACATGTCTAAACCATTTTCTCTATATTCTTTGATTTTATCACTCAATGGATATATATATATATATATATATATATATAACTGTGTTCTTATATATTCATTCTTTATATGATCCATTCTTGTACAGCCTATTGTTCTTGTAAGGAATTTCATTTCTACGCTTTGTATTCTACTTTGTAATTTTTTGGTCATTGCCCAAGTTTCACTCCTATAAAGTAATGCAGGAACTGCCAATGTTTTATAAAACTTCAATCTAGTATCTCTCCTCGTGTTTGTTCTTTAATGTTTTATGTAAAGTTCAGCATATCATTTGGAATCTTGACAGTTTCATATTTACGTATGTAATTAATAACTTAGTTTCCTAAACTTAACTATGATCCATAGATTCTAAATAAAGCAGAAAAATATAGCTACAAATTTAATGATTTTTATATCACAATTTCGTACAATCATAGCTGAAATAAACAGTTGAATAATACAAATTGATACAGAATGGAATATTGTAATGAATTGTAAACAATTTATTGTCGCCAATGTTAGTTTTTTCTCAGAAATCATATTGAACAGAATTTCATATATTAATGCTCCATATACCATATAATGGCTTTTTTCATAGGCCTATTACATAGCAAACGTGAAATTGTTCAATTTTGACAATTAGAATTTTTAGCACAAATAATGTTAAGTTGCTTAATTTATTTTTGATGTCCAAAATAATAATTTGGACACAAATTCAATACAATGTACCATGGTCCTTATATAGTAGTTTATTTTGAAAATATCATACTTAGTTATTACAAAATTCTGATACATATTCGGATATTTTAACGGCATCAACTAAATAATAATAAAAAATAGCCCAATTCATTATTCAGATTTGTAGGGACTGTAGTATGTTATGAAAGTTGCAGTTCATCCAAACTAAGTGTATCCCTCTGTTTAGAGAGAATGGTCAACATGTCCTTTGAATTCGTGTATGTATTCGATGATAACTATAAACATTTTTAATATTAAACTGAATAGAAGGACACTTATGTAACGTAATATCATCATCGTCACTCCACGGATTAGGCAATTGCCCGTTCCGACTTCATAATGCATCAGCCCAACGTCTTCTAGGTCTTCCAACATCACGTCTTCCTCTTGCTTGATAATTTCTTGCTAACAATGGATATCTCTCCTTACTCATTCCATCCATATGATCAATCCATTTGTCTGTAATTCGTGACCTTATCCAATAAAGGCTGTACATTCAATTCTTCTCTTATATCCTCATTTTTTATTCTATCAAGTCTTGTACATCCTTTAACTTGTCTTAGGAACCTCATCTCCGCCGTCTGTATTCTATCTTTCTGTTTTTTCATTGGTGCCCAAGTTCCACATCCATACAATATTGTGGGAACCGCCATAACATTATACATTTTTATCTTTGTTTCTTTTCTAATTTAATTTTTGAATGTTCTCTGTATTGTTGCACACACCGTCTGAAATTTATTTATTTTGGAGTCAATACCTCTTTCCACATTGTAGCCAACATCACAGCCCAAATATTTGAAACTAGACACCTGTTCTATACTTTGATTTTCTAAAATAATTTTGGATCTCACTGGATCTCTTCCTCTAATAGCCATGGTCTTCGTTTTCCTTACAGAAATCTTTAGATCATATAATTTACATATTTAATTTAATGCATGCATAGATTTCTGTAAGTCTTCTTCATTTTTCTGTATTATGATTACATCGTCAGGAAATAGAAGATTATTTATGCACACTTTATTATCTATTCTTATTCCTGGATTAATATAATATCTGACCGATATCTCGGAGATGCGGGTTCGATCCCTGGATATACCTAAATATTTTGAGTGTAGACTCTTTAATAGATTTCACTTAGTCTCATGTGGACAATTGTGAAAATATTTTTGATATTAACAATAGCCAAATTAGTTAAAAAACAAAGTAAGGTTAAGATATTTCGTCTTCCACCTGACTACCTGTACTGACATCTGCCAGTCAGTGAAAGAAAATTCTTCGGAGATGTCTTGCTTTGGTTATATTTAGGATAAATTTGGTAAGTAATAGGCAACAGATTATATAAATTTATATTATAAACGAATTTGAGAATAAAGATCTTAGGAATATTTTTGGACCAAAGAGAGATGAGGACACAGGTGAACGGAGAAGACTACATAACAGTGAACTATATAGTCTTTATAGGAAGCCAGATAAAATAAGAACAGTTACGTCTCGTAGACTGCGATGGGCAGGAATGTGGCACGAATGGGGAATAAAATACGTGGCTGGAAGCTTCTAGTAGGAAAACCAGAGGGAAAATTCCCAGTTGGTAGACCAAGAATTAGGTAGAAAAATAACATTAACCATGATTTGAGGGAATTAGATTATACAGGGAATAATTGGAAAACATTAGCTCAGGATAGGGATGTATAGAGAGTTGTCCGCGAGGCCATGTACGTACGGGATCGATAGTGCCAATGAGTTAGTTAGTTATATTATAAACGAAATAGACTATACAATTATTTCATATAGCTACACATATTATTTCATTATAAGTTGGAGATACCAATACAAGTATAAAACTCCAACGCAGCAGCAGTATATGTACCATATGTATAATTTTAAAATTTGGTTTGTTTTCATCGAGTATTTATTAATTTTAAGCGCTTTTTAATTGTGCTAATCGTCTCCGATTTATCTTACATTAATATAAGCTGTGGTCTCGAGGTAGCGTGCTGCCTTGTCATGCAGCGGGCCCGGGTTCGATCCCCGGTCGGGACAGTTTTCCTGGGTGAGGTTTTATCGGGTTTTTTCCTCACCTGTAAGACAAATGTCAGGAAAACTTTAAGGCCCAAACGGTCACCGAAATCATATGGCCATCATCATCATCATCATCATCATCATCATCCTTCACCGGCGTGGAAAGCAACGGAAAGCTACCACACCTACAATTCCCTAGTAAAGCTGCAAAGCATAGCATGAAAAAGACCTGCCCTCGGGCAAAATTACTATGGATGGAATATACAATAAATATAACAATTCTGATATTTGTTTTATGGACACTGTAACATCAAGAAGAAGAATGGAATAAACATGTTAATAGAATGCGAAGTGATAAGTCAGTGTAAGAGACAACTCTCCGAAAAGATGATGAACACAGGACGATCTTGTAAAAGATTGCTGGGTTCTTGTCTTTAATATACAAGCTTACTATCCTGTATTGAAAAAAAGAAGATGATCTTGAGTAAACTGAAGGAATAATAGCAACCTTGAGTTTGTAGTCAATAGTTATTTTAAATAGGGAATTCGCTGGTAAGATCACAATGTTTATTGCAATGGATTGTGCTAATTAGGTACGTAGCGATAGACACGAGTTCGAACCCTGGCCAGTGTATCATTTTGCCACATCTATACAGGTGGCGAGTTCAAGCTTGGTGGTCTCCTGCTAACTTTCCCATCCACTGCACAGTTTTGCTTCCGTTTCCTATTAAATCAATGCCTGTATTCCTGTGCATGGGAATATATTTTCCATTTAAACGATTTAGAATCTTTCAAACTTTAAATTAATGTTAACGTTTATACTGACTATTTAACTCATGCCCCAAATGGGAGTCAATGACCAATCACGTTTCAATGATTTCTGTATTACAACCAATCAGAGACGTGTTTCACGAAATAATTATCAACGTTAGGATTATCATATATTAAGCAAAGCTCCTCCTTTTTAATATTCTGAACAGGTCTGACCGTTATTTTGCAGTGACTGAGCCTATAACAAATACGGCTACCAGATTGTATATAATAGTGCTTACATGTCAACATTTGTAGCAATTGATTATACCACCAAAAAAAGAAACCACTGTTTGCACTTTCTTAAATGTATACGACATCAAAAATGAATTAATATACAGATTGATGTGTTTCATTTTTTCTTCCACTAGAGAGCATTCTTACAATATTGCGTTCCTTTGGCAATAAATAGTATGATCTGGTTGCAGTGATAAACAAAAGAAGCAGTAGAAGCGTAGGCTACCTATCGTTTCTCATTAGTTTTCAAACATCACCGTTTACTTTAAATATAAAAATATTTTTAAATAACTGTAGTTAAATAATGATTTGTGAGTAAACAGCTTTATTTTATTCGTTAAATAGTCCTAACAAATGCCACTCTTGATTTCCAAATTCTCTAGATAAATTCACTCCTCACTTCGTGAGTCGTGAATTTATCGATAATTTGGAAATCACTCGTGGCATTACTTATGATAATCCTCAAGATCAAGCTTCTTTTGTATATGTATATATATCTTAATATATAAACATTTCGTGTCACGTTGTTTGTCCGCGATGAAATCCTAAACTACTGAACCGATTTTAATAAAAGTTTGCACACTGTGTGCAGTTTGATCCAACTTGAGACTTAGGGTAGTTTATCACTAAATTTATAGTCACATTATTTTTTATTGCAAATTATTTCTTTATTATTTAACAAAGAGTTATAATTATCTGTGAGTTCATACGATTCTAAGAAATGGCGGTATAATTATCTGCGAGTTCCATACGATTCTAACAGATGGCGGTGTAAGGTAATTGGTTTATTATTTAACAAAGAGATAACTAGATGGCTGTGCTTTTTGTTGCAACCGCGAATTTCAATTCAATTACAAATATTGATTATTTCATAATTTAAGTGTGTTCAGTGTTTATTTTATTTTCAATATTATTAATTTCGTGTCTAAGTATTAGTTTTAAGTAATCTGGCTGAAAGACAGCAACTTAATTTAAATTTTTAACGTATACCTAAGCCACAGCAACGCATGGCCGGGACTTCTAGTGTGTGTATATATATATATATATATATATATTGCGACATGATTACATTCTTGTAGCTAAGTGATGAATACGCAAATTTTTATATAAATAGTATGGACTAAATATAATTATGATTTTTAATTTGTTTCTACCGTTTCTTTTTTATAAAGGACAAATCATATATGCTTAATAACGATCAGCCTGTATTAACAAAATAGTACGATCTTCTTGGCCACTATTTAACTCATGCCACAAATGCTAGTCAATGACCAATCACGTTTCAATGAATCTTGTTTTACAATTAATGACAGTCGTGTTTCACCTCGCTCTTTGTCGATTTCTCTTTATCACCTCCTGCGTTTGTGATAAAGAAAGCTCCTCCTTTTTAATGTTCCGAACAGGTCAAAGCATTATTTTTCTCCAACAAATACATTGAATATAGCAAATAATGAAAAGATTCCTTGATTTTACTGAGTTGTCTACTAAAAAAATTAATTAATAACCCGTAATGTTATGATATATAGTTTGAAGTGTTTCATTATTTCTCCACTTGGATGCACTCTTACAATATTGCGATCTTAATTGGCAATAAATAATATGATCAAGAAGCAGTGAATGAACATAACCTCACATTTCTGATTTGTTTTCAAACATCGCCGTTTACATTAAATATATAAATATTTTAAAATTACTATAGTTAAACTATGATTTGTGAGTAAACAGCTTAATTTTATTCGTTAAATAGTCCTAACAAATGCCACTCTTGATTTCCAAATTCTCTAGATAAATTGGAAATCACTCGTGGCATTACTTATGATAAATTTGTATTATACTCGTACATGTCAATAAAAACCCAAATCACCAAATTAAATTTTAACAGAGCCAACTGGTTTCAATAGCGAAGCTGTCATTTTCAAGACTATTTATCGAGTCAATTATTTTTTTCATTTATCTTAGCAATTCATTAGGCTCATCAATACGGCTCGGAAGTAGAGGACCTATAAACGACTATAAAATACCTTTAAAAAGATCCGAAGATATCCTAAAAATACCTAAAAAACTGGGAGAAGGACGTAAAAAGCGTTGCAGTTACTAACGAGTGGATAAAGACTACCTTCTGCTCGAGGTAATTTTCAGAAAGAGGCAACTTCTTAGAACATTTGAAGTCGAAATACAATAGTTCAAGCGGTCAGTTGACAGGTGGTTAAAAATAATGTGATATTTTGTGGGGTTTCAATTGCAGAACAAAAGTGTTTAGAACGTGACAAATATTTAGAAAGTAAAACTAGATAGTGTTTTTAAAGAAGTTGGAATCCAGACTAGACTGCATATTCTTGAATTATAGAAATGGATAAATATAGTCAAAAGAAGGAAAAGTTGCAAAAAAAGCCATTAAGGCCTAAAGAGGTCAGAAAAAGGACCAATAAACCAAAAAAAGTCGAAAAAGTACAAAAAGGACAAATAATCCCCACCATTTTCTGACCGACATTGACCCAAATGTATTAATATTATGTTGGACGTCGTCTTCAGACATATAATAAAAAAAAAAAGGAAATTGCCTCAACTTCCGAGCCCTACTCATCAATAATGATAAATTGGCAATTTTCTTCTTCATCATCATAATAGTGCATTCAAGAATTTAGGTCATTTGTTGACCTGTTTTGGCCTCAATAGAAACAGCATCCAGAAGTCTTTTGAGTGGACGTCCTGGCATTCTTCTTCCTGCAGGTTTATATCTTAACATTTGTTTCGGTATCCTGTGATCTTACATTCGATGAATATGTTGTATCCATCTTAACGAATAATCAGAAATTTAGTTTTCTAAAGGTTCCATGTGTAGTTCTTCTAAGATGTCTTCATGTTTTTATGATCTAGTAGTGTGTATCCTGCAGTCCTCCGAAGGTACCTCATTTCAGCAGATCTAAGTCTGTGTATATCCTTCTGTTTCAACGTCCATACATCGCTACCATGGAAATAGTTGGAAGAGCCAGTGTTTGATACACTTTTTAGTATTGAATGTTTTTGGACTTACAGCGGCTTGAAATTCTTAAAAAATTTGATATTTTTGCATTTGCATCCTTTTCTTCTTCATATGAGATATTGCGTCCTAGATATGTAAAATTATTCACCTGCTCCAAAATGCTCCTACCCAATTCTCATCCTCACCTTCACGTAGTACAACCCCTTTTCACAAAAGAGGCTCTGAGGACTTAGTCGCGGCGGTATAACCGTTCCATCGGGTACTGAGTAAATGTGGTATCATAATGTCTGTCCAGAGACTAAAAGGTAGCAGCCCTACCACTGGACTACTTAGCGTCGGGCCAGTAACCCGTCCTAAGGAACTTCAACTTTACTTTCAAGTCTCAACACGAAGAAATCCAGAAGGTAATTTTATAGTTTTACATTTAGTAAACTAAGAATTATTAGTGCAAAAATCAAGGAGATACCTACGTACGATTGCTGTTTAATAAGACGATCCATTGTTTCAGTATTTTAAGCAATAAAACCTATTTTTTTACAAAATCATATACAGTATTTGTTGGTGAATAATGTGCTTCGTTTTACAGTGTGTGGCTTTATAGGTAATAAATTTTATTTTATGTTCTCTCCATGTTTATTAAATGTCTGTAATATCGCTGAAACTGTATCACAACTTCCTCATTCCACGCTGCACTGGTTATTGGCCCTAATCTACCTGTCATAACTTTAACTTCAAATCGTAAATAGTAACAATTAAAGTGCACTCACAAGGTCAACTAAAGTACACTTGATCTTTCCACCTTTTTTCCTCTCAACTCATCCTTTAAACAAGACGTTTCAATACCTCTACATCAGCTGGATAGAATAATTTTGCATCATCACCACCACCACCAATCATCGTAGGTTACAAAATAATAATAATAATAATAATAATAATAATAATAATAATAATAATAATAATAATAATAATAATAATAATATCCCTACTTAAAATAATAATTATAATAATTTTCAATACACATTTTCAATGTTTACACATCTTTTTCTGTGCCTATAGTTTTATTTTCGTACTCCATTCGTCTCTATCATTCAACTCTATGTCCTCCAGTCCTCTTGTTCTAATAATAATAATAATAATAATAATAATAATAATAATAATAATAATAATAATAATAATAATAATAATAATAATAATAATAATAATAATAATAATAATAATGATAATGATAATAAAAATGATAATAATAATCATAATAATCATAATAATGATAATAATAATAATATTCATAATAATGATAATAATAATAATAATAATAATAATATGATAATGATAATAATTATAATAATAATAATAATAATAATGATAATAATAATAATAATGATAATAATAATGATGATAATAATAATGATGATGATGATGATGATGATAATAATAATAATAATAATAATAATAATAATAATAATAATAATAATAATAATAATAATAATAATAATAATAATAATAATAATGAACTACATGGTGTGACAGACATAGAAAGTCCCTAGCCTACCATCCGGTTGCTGACCTCACATCCACATGTGTCAATCACAGAGGTGGGTGCTCATCTAGTCGGTAGGGTGCATTGAAACTTCTTGTGGGGTCCCCCCAGCCGTTGTAGCTGGTTTTCTCAATCTGGAGCCTCAACTCAATACGACTATCCAAAATCTTCCTTTCCCTTTGGGGACTCAAACTGGCTCATGTGACGTAACTCTACACCAAGGCATGAATCCTTAATCCACTCGGCTACGGTGGGGGATATTTTGTTTTTATTATTAAGGATTATCTCTACATTACAGTAGTTATCCTTCAGCCAAGTTGTATTTTGCCCTGTCACAGATTTCTATCCTTATTTGAGGACTCTGGGTTTTCCCCTCCTCCTCCTGCCTTCAGCACTCCAATCCAGCATCATTCTTGGGATATATTAAATATATTAATAATTATAATTATTATTCTAGGGATAAATAAATTATATTAATAATACTGTTATAAAATAGCTGCATATGTACTTTTCATGCAAATAAACATAGCACATGCACTACATAACGTAAGCCTCCTTACAGTTTATAATAATAATAATAATAATAATAATAATAATAATAATAATAATAATAATAATAATAATAATATCATCATGATAGTTTCCATACTTATTACATATTTTCAAAATACTCTCCAATACTTTCTATACGTCCATTGCATCTTCTGGAACAACTTTTGAAAATACCCACGCCACTCATTAACAGGCCTTGCATCTAGCTCCTCTAAGTAAGCAGCTTTAGCATTTTTTGGGTTGGAAAATCGCTGTCCGTGGATGCGATTATTCACGTATGGGTCAGGTCAGATCTATAGGCTGAAACAGTAATTAATTTTACCGGAGTATTTTCCAGAAACTTAATTGTTGCACCGACTATGTGGGAAGACTCATCGTGGTGGAGTAAATATCCCGCTGTCCAGTATTTGGCAACTCCTAGATCTTTAGAAGACGTTAGGGAGATGCCTTTCTGCATATTAAACTAAAAAACTAAAAAAAATCCATGGTGCGACAGGTCTAGAACCTCTTGGCCTATCAGACGGCTGCTGACCTTATATCCACAAAGGTGGATAATCATGAAGCCAGTATAGGAGTGACTTTGTTTAGCATGGCCCCCAGTCGTTATAGTTTGTTTTCTCAACCTGCAACATCAACTTATATTATACCACCAAGTTAACTCTGCAAGGGCTGAGGGGAACAGTTTTAGCGCTAGTGTCGCCGAACTACTGAATCTATATGAAGGGATGTAGGAGAAGACTGTACATCCGATCACGTACTAAAATGGTTCAAATTTAAGTGTGGGCAGAGAATCCATAAACAGGTGTGAAAAATCTTAACATGGTTGTCAAATCAGCCATTTAAGCACGGATCGGTCAAGCGGTCGGATCATTTAAAATATCAGTATTTGTCGTCTCGCCGTTACCAGCCTCACAATAAATCACAAGTGGCAACATGTAAGGGACAGCCCATTCCTACACATAACCCCAATAGTAACACAGTTGTCAAATTAGTCATTATGCCAATGGCCGCGCAGAAGGACGGACCATTAAAATCCATAGTATTTGTCAGCTCTCTACCTGCCTGAAAAAGAACGTAAACAGAGGACAGGAAGAGAAACAGAAGGACAGCATGTTAGTTAACATATTTTCCGTCTGCACAGATTACTTAGTGGAATAGTAGTTATCCAAATTCCTCGCGATGGTGGGTGGACACCGGTTAATTATTGGCCGAAATTCCATGAGAAAATGTCTTCCCCCTTGAGGAGTCGAACTAACGCATGTCCGGTAACTCTGCACAAAGGCGTCATGCCTTAAACCTCTTGGATTTATGCGTAGGCTACTATTAGCAATAATTGTCCTCTTATCATCTAGTACTAGTTACTGTATGACTACAGTATTCACTGAGAAAAATAATGGTCACCAATTTCTTCCCCATACTCCTACCTTTCCATTTTATACATTTTAGGTAATACTAATACTACCACTACTGCTACTACTAATAATAATAATACGGTATTTTTTTTTATTTAGGAATATTCCACAAGACAGTGTTTCTCCTATGCTTTGCAGCTTTACTAGGGAATTGTGTAGGTGTGGTAGCTTTCCACACCGGTGAAGGATGATGGTGATGATGATGATGATGATAATGAGAAGGATGATGATGATGGCCATATGATTTCGGGGACCGTTTGGGCCTTAAAGTTTTCCTGACATTTGTCTTACAGGTGAGGAAAAACCCCGATAAAAACCTCACCCAGAAAAACTGCCCCGACCGGGGATCGAACCCGGGCCCGCTGCATGACAAGGCAGCACGCTACCTCGAGACCACAGCGGTGGACCATAATAATAATAATAATAATAATGATAATAATAATAATAATAATAATAATAATAATAATAATAATAATAATAATAATAATAATATTTAGCGGCTGTTCATCTAGGAAGACCCAGACCGATGATTGGAGTTTTGTTTCAGGGTCATACATGTAGATCCAAGCTTATTCGTGGGTTACGATGTATGATACCCGGCGGGGCATCCCCGTTTTGAATATCTCCAGCATTTCTCTGCACCTTTACATCTTAGTGCATTTCTGCCCCTCTGACAAGATGTGGGACACCCATAGAGAATAAATTTTAATGACTGTTAAATGTTAGAACAGGATGGTGGAAACATTTGAACTATAAGACTCGAGAGCTTCAGCCATTTTGTTGCATCAGAATCGACTAAAACATTACTGAAATGCATCATCCATATGTAAATAAACTATTTTAAGTTGTAATTATTGATTAGGTCTATTTTAAAATATTTTCCACGTTTTGAAAATTGCTATTTTTATTCACGAAAAAATAACAAGTAACTTATATTCAGTTTAGTTCCTAGGATCATCTCGATGTTATAGATCAATCACGGATGTTCTTTAATCGGAGTCTCCACTGCAAAGATGTTTCCTTCCGTCACCATTGTTATTGACTCCGCTAATCACCCATTATAGAATTCAGAAAACCAACGGACAACTGCTGCAAGCGAAGGATTAATGTCCGCAGGTGGTTGTTTATAACCAACATTATAGGCTATTAATTTCTGATGTCTTATGATGTAAGTATATCAATTATATTTTTCTGGAACGTTAATACCTGGGAAATAATAGTTTAAGAAAGTGTAAAGAGTGGTTTATTTTTATTGTGGTATAATCAATTGCTACAGTATTTTTTCTATTATATCTCACAAGCAGTCTCTGGTTACATTCTTGCACTATATACATACAATCTTGTAGCCAATGAATTCTAGGATTCTTACACCTTAATGCATAAATTTCTACATTCAACGTATTTCTTAGAGAGTCAGTCACTGCAAAATAATGCTACGACCTGTTCAGGATATTAAAAAAGAAGTGCTTTCTTTAATATGATAAACTTGATTGATAAATATCGGGTGAAACACGACTGTGATTGGTTGTAAAACAAGATATATTGAAACGTGATTGATCACTGGCTCCCATTTGGGGCATGAGTTAATAGTCATCATTAATATGTTCATTAAGTTTAGGATAAAGATCTCTCCTGGAGCATCATTACCATCATCATCATCATCATCATCTATCATATATCATCGGGGCAGCGTAACTGCGCCTTCCAGGCGCCCCAACCTCAGAAGAGGATTACAATAATGCTATGTTACGAAAGAATACCAGAATATCGAAGTAACAACGTGGTGGCATTGAATAAAAGTATATATTATTTTTAATTTTTTAATCAATTGATTTGATGTTTACTCGATGAAAATCCAACGTTTATTTAATAAATAAAACTATCAAAATTGTATATCATTTTCATAAATTTTTATTTTATTCAATATTCGTAACAACTGTTTCGAATTTTGAACAAAGTTTTTATGAAAACCATACAAAACTTTAATAGTTTTATTTAGTAAATTTAACTTTTTGATAGAAAAATAGACATTGGACGACCACTGACAAGATGGAGACTGCAGACTCATCTGGAGGAAACAGGAACAGGTTAATAAAAAGTGTAAATTTTAACTGTTCATGGTGACGATGATAATAGGGGGGAAACCTATTAACTTTAAATTAATTTTTACAAATGTGGACGTATCATGTTTTTAATGTAACTTCTGAATGCCCAAAACCATTAAGACTGGAGTTAATTACATAATTAAAACGTCTGTTGTACCTCATTCCAAGGTACTGATAAACTAATGTACAGAGGTACGTATTCCAAACAGTATAGTTGAAATGTCACTGTCAGATGGTTATCCATTCTCTAGCCACTGTTTCTCCTTTATCCAGTCTTCACTAATGTGTAAATATACGACATTTCTTTTGTGTCTGAATAGAAATTTATAGCTATTAATAAAATAAGTTTACGAGTTCATTTATTCTTGCCATGTCCCACCTAAGATGGAAACTCAATTTCAGTTAATCAGTAACCTAACTTCCCAGAGTTGAGATAATACTAATACTGAATTTGGAATTTGGTAAGAGACGCAGGTCTTAATATAAGGGGAACCATCTTTCATAAACTTGTGCAAATTCTTGCATATGCCGACGATATAAAAGTAATTGGAAGAAGTCAATTAGCCATGAAGGATGCATTCATTAGCCTAGAGAAGGAGCGAAAAGAATGAATCTTAAAATTAACCAGGCCAAGACAAAATATATGCCGGTGATTAAAGGTAAATGTGAAGCTTGCCCAACTAGTTTGGAAGTTGGCGCATATAAATTTGAACTGGCTCATAGCTTTATTTATCTAGGATCTGAAGTAAATTGTAGAAATGACAATTCGGCTGAAATTCATCTGCGGATCATGGCTGCAAACAAATGATTTTTGGACTAAGGAAATTTTTTATATCCCAGTTTATATCTCTCTATCTATCTTCGGGTTTTTACAGCTGCTGCCGTCTTCCCGTGCCAAACCTCCAAAGCCTACGGTCTTGGGCATCTTCGATGCTTAGCCCTCTAGCTTGCATTACTGTCTTCATGTTTTCCTTCCATATTAACCTTGGTCTTCATCTTTTCTTCTTTCTGTTAGGATGCCATTCATATAGTTGCTTCGGCCATCGCTCATCTTCCATTATTAAAACATGTCCTAACCACTTTAATTCCTTTTCCTCAATTCTTTCTATTATGCTTTCTTCTGCATCCATTATGTTTCTAATTTCCTTATTTGTGACACGTTCTAATTTAGACTTTCTAGCACTTCTTCGTAAATAATCCATTTCTAGAGCTATTAGTCTATTCTTGTAGTACTTATTGATTGTCCATACCTCACTTCCGTATATTGCAACAGATTCCACCAATGTTTTACCAATATCTAGAAAGACAAAAATACTCATGTATAACGGCCTCCTTAGACCAGTGTTAACATATGCATCAGAAATTTGGACCATAATGAAATCTGATGAGGCATTATTAGGGTGTTTTGAAAGGAAGATACTCATCCATGTTTGGTGCCGTGAAAGAAAATAATGTATGGAGAAAGAGATACAATAATGAATTGTATAAACTGTACAATCAGCCAGATATTCTGAATTTTGATGAAGTTAATGGATTGGCATGGGCTGGACACATTATTCATATGGACAACGAAATTATTACAAAAAGAATTTACAATGAGCAACCTTTATTGGCCAACATAGGCTCAATTCTGGAAATGCATGCTATTATGCATTGCTGAGACTCTTGATGTCCCAACTCCTTTCAAAAAACGTTAAACTGAAAATATATAAAACTATTATTCTACCAGTTATATTATATGGGTGCGAAACATGGACTCTTACTTTAAGAGAGCAAAGGAGATTACAAGTATTTGAGAATAAAGTAGGCTACTTAGGAAAATTTTTGGACCAAAGAGAGATGAACAAACAGGTGAATGGAGAAGACTACAAAACAATGAACTGCATGGTCTTTATAGGAAGCCAGATATAATAAGAACAGTTAAGTCTCGTAGACTGCGATGGGCAGGACATGTTGCACGTATGGGGAATGGAAGACTTGCATGGAGGCTTCTTGTAGGAAAGCCAGAGGGAAAACGCCCAGTTGGTAGACCAAGAATGAGGTGGGAGAATAACATTAACTATGATTTGAGGGAAGTAGATTATACAGAGAATAATTGGGAAGCATTAGCTCAGGATAGGGATGTATGGAGAGCTTATGTCCGTGCGGCCATGAACCTACGGGTTCGATAGTGCCAGTGAGTAAGTAAGTAAGTAACCTCTATTGGCCAGAAACGTTGGAAGACCTAAATTAAGATGGGAGGATAGTATAATTCAAGACATTAAAATTTTAAAAATAAAAAACTGAAAGAATGAAGCGCAGAACAGCGAAGTCTGACATAGGCTTCTGAAGGCGGCCAAGGCCCACATGGGGCTGTCGAGGCAATGATGATGATGATGATGATAATGAATTTGGAATTATTTCCTCAATTCGTTTTTTTTTTGTAAAATACAAGCCCTAAACATGTGTTTTTACAATCAAAATGTTGCAGATCATTTGGAAATATTAATATTACTTTTATGGAGGTCTAGTAATTTGCTAAAAAATAAAGACATATACTGTATCAGCAATACACACACACGCACACACACACACACATATATATATATATATATATATATATAGCTCAGTTGGTTAGAGCGCTAAAGGTACAGACTTTAGAGACTCGAGTTCAAATCCCGACTCAAGCATTCTTTTTTCTTTTCATATCATATTTGCCTTCATTGCCAAATGTCAAAAATATATTTATAATATCTATATATACAAGCGTTACTGCTATAAAGTAAATATTCTCTTTAATAATTTGCTTAACTGTTATGTTAGCCGCTAGATGGCAGTTGAAAGAAATTTCCGCTCCCTCTTGTGTGAATTGAGAATACTACATGTATAAGAAAATTGTATGTTTGTCTTGGAATTCTTGGGTAGCTCAGTTGGTTAGAGCGCTAAAGGTACAGACTTTAGAGACTCGAGTTCAAATCCCGACTCAAGCATTCTTTTTTCTTTTCATATCATATATATATATATATATATATATATATATAGTATCTTGTAAGCCCATGTTTCCCTTAACAGAGATTTAGGCGCTTTCCCCCTACATGGAATAATTTAAACCATACTAATTTAGTTACAGTTGTTTTCGTATAGATGTCATTTGAGTCCGCCTCATACTGACATCTAGCAAACCCAAGGTAGTACTAGGGACGGGAAAAATTCGAGTTAAATTTTGCTTAGAGGCCTTTTTATTCAGGGCTTCTTAAGGATCTTTTACGAGCCTGAAAATCTTCAGACTCGGTACCCACGACTTAGATGCCCTCCCGGAGGACTTGCTCTTTGGATTTTTCCATTCTAAAAAGTATATATATATATATGTATATATACATACATACACACACAGGGTATTGCAAAAGAACACCGACCAAGAAGGTAAGGTAGTATATTGAGATATGTTGATCATTTTTAATAAAGTACCAATGTCCGGAAATGATGCGTTTTCACACTATAACTAGTTAATTATGTCTTAAAATCAGTGTTTGTTCAAAGGATTTGAAGACTCATCACTTGACATCATCTCACATGTACGGAACCTATGATACCTGGCTTCACAACGGAATGTGGCTGCAACATGACGGAGCTCCAGCTCACTTCGATACCAATGTGACAAGATGTTTGGATACCATGTATCCAGATCGGTGGATTGGCAGAGGTTGGCCAGTCCCATGGCCTCCGTGATCACCTGGTCTTAACCCTCTCGACTACTTTTTGTGGGGCGACATAAAACAGTCTGTTTATCAGACTCCAGTAGATACACATATGGATCGTATAGCCCGAACCCACGCTGCTACAGAAATAATTCAAACGGGGCCAGGTGTATTTGAACATGTGCGCCAATCACTACACCCCCGATGAACTCTCTGCAATGAGATGGGAGGTGGATATTTTGAAAACTTGATGTGACTGTGACAGTATTGTCAAGTAATGAATGTGTCTTGAAATCCAACTAACGGAACTCTTGAGAAGTTAGCTACTCATAGTGTGAAAACGCATAATTTCCGGACATTGATACCTTATTAAAAATTATCAACAAATCTCAATATACCACCTCACCTCCGTTGTCGGTTTTTTGCAACATCCTGTATATATATTATATATATATATATATATATATATATATATACTTATTTATTTATATTTCTTCTGTACGTGTGTTTGTCACTTAACTCCTCCTAAACGACTGAAATTTACTTCCTTACCTCAAATTGTTTCAACTACAACCATTCTATAACTAGCTAAAATTATACGGTTCGATCAATTTAAACCTTGGTTTACCATATTCGCCTCAAGCAATGAGGTTTCAGGTCTTAAACCCTCCGGCGGTTTCCAGGGCTTACAAATCCTGAGTAAGGTTTCGATCGGAAGGAAATATAAATTGTGTGTTCCGTGTCGTATATTTACAGCTTCTAAAAAAATTTCAAACCAGAAATTATAGGGTTATGAGCAAAATCTGTCGGTCCTTGTAATATTAATGCCCTCAGTTGTTTAAGAACGACGTTAAATAAAGGACAACTATCTTTATTAGCACTTTGTTATATAGAGGTATAAAATTAATGAGAATCAAAAAAAAAAAGTCATGCAACAGTTAAAAAGAAAATCACAGAATGTGCTCATTGCTCAGGCGTGTGGGAAAGGTCTTGGACAAGATGAATAGACTATACCGTGTAAACTGAATTCCGATAGCTAGTGCTGCATAATTCGAGGGTGTCGTTGACAATGGTTGACAGGGAACACGGCTAACATTAATCTTCTAGTTGTCTGCAAGATGGCAGGCTGAGAACCTGAAGACAACTGACAATGCGAACCTTGCTTACAATGGATCATTAAAAAAAATGTAACAAGCATAAGAAATTGCCTTCTAGTAGATATAATAGCAGGGATTCAGAAGTAAAAAGTTCTGTGTTCGACTTATAGAAAAGGTAGTTAAATATTATGATTAATAATATTAATAATAATAATAATAATAGTAATAATAATAATAATACTAATAATACACATTTTAATTAAACTGGCAAATATAAGGTCATATGCCCTAATCTTCCACTCAACCAGTAAAATAAAATATACAAAACGGATTTATACACAATACTTTATTAAATATAGGGAAGTTCGGGTAATGTGAACCCTTCTGTTTGAGTAGACCGTGTTAATACCTTCTTTAATTGGTGCTGCCCTCGAACAGAAAATATTTTAACTTCTTCCCCTCATCAACTTTGGTGGGTTCAAGGCCAGTTTCTTTTATTCTTTGTGCCAAGGAGGATTTATTTGTGATATTTATGAAAATGACCACTTTAAAAGTTTTTCAAGATAAGAATCAATTCTTAATTTCTGCTATTGAATATTACAAATGTTTTTAAAAACTCGTAAATATGTTATATTATGTAGATGTTGTTTTAATATTGACGGGTTTGGTTTGATATTATGTGACATGGTGACTGTATAAAATAATTAAACATAACAAAGGAATTCGGTTAATGTGGAACCTCCACGAGGACCTGGGTCCACTTTACCCGAATAAGTATATTTTATCAATGAGGATGCTATATGTAAAAAAAAAACATTCACTCGATTAATTTTATTAGATACCCTTCTAATTTTACTAAACCCAAAGACCGTCACTTTATGCAGTTGAATGACGTGTGAATGTTACAAGCAACAATAATTTTTCAAAACATTAAATAAATATGAACGCTTTTTAATTATGATCAGTTATACATATTTTCAGACTAATCTGTGCCTGTCTGTATAAATTAATAGAGTAGTAAATAAACTTAAAAATAGACTAACAGCTAAGGTGGACTCTAGAGTCCATTTTATCCGAATATGGAGGTTAAAGTGGACCTTTCTTGTAATGTAAAGAAATTTAAAAATTATGGAGATGTTTCCATATTTGAATAAAATAACAATGTTATTTCATAGTTACAACACTAATGACAATCACTGTAATGAAATAAAATTCAAATCCTTAATTAAAAGAAGAAAAACAACAAATTCAAAACAGGGGTCCAAATTACCCGAAGTTCCTCTACTATTAACATTAATATGAACTTAAAATAAAAACAATTGTTTTAAATACTATTATCGAAGTACATGCAATTATAAATTATTGGTGATTTATTAAGTAACTTACGATATTACGTACAAAGTGAAACCACTGTACAACTTTCAGAAATTATACTTTTTATTTGAAACTGGCTACTATCCGGCAGCTCCTCATTTTTACAGATAGGGAATAGCAATAATGGGAAAGTGAGACAATGAAAGAGGAGGAATAATGGTTTGTTCTGTGATAGGGTATTATAAGAATTTTAAGATACAGAAGATATTCTAAAATTTAATTAAATATCTATTAATATTTTTAATATACTATTTAATTCATGCCCCAAATGGGAGTTAACGACCAATCATGTTTCAATGAATTTTGTTTTACAACCAATGGCAGTCGTGTTTCACTCATTCTATATCGAATTATTATCTTTACCACCTCCTGCTTTTGTGATAAACGAAACTCCTCGTTTTTAATATTCTGAACAGATCAGAGCATTATTTTGTACTGATTGACTCTCCAACAAATACATTAAATATAGCAAATAATGAATAGATTCCTTCGAACTGCACATTCGATAATTGTGTGTTCAATAATTGTATTTTTAAATAATGATTTTACTGAGTTGTTTCCTAAAAGAAAGAAATTAAGAACCCATAATGTTGGTTACAATTTACAGTTTATGTGTTTCATTTTTCTCCACAGGGGCGCATTCTCATAATATTACGATCCTATTCGACAATAAATAATATGATCAAATTGCAATGGATAAACAATGAAACATAACCAACTCGTTTGGCCATATAAAAAATGAGAATCATTATTTTATGATAACTAGCTAATATCCGGCGTGCGCTGCTACGCCTAAATAAATTACATATTGAGGGTTAATTGTGGAATGTAAGCTTTCACGGCCGGTAATCATAATATTAAAATATTCCGGGCTATGTGGCCGTGGTCTATAACTGGCGTCGAGTCGAGTCTAGACCAGGCAACACCAGCTAGAAGCACTCGGTACTGAAGATGCCCTCCGCAGTCGAGAGAGAAACGTCTGGAAGAAACATCGTTATAGACCAAGGCCACATAACTCGGAATCTATTAATATTATTGAGGGTTAATTGCACTGAGCAACAAAAAAATAAACTTTTTTTTTGTCTCAGACAGATAAATATGTGATTCCGATAGTATTTTCCCCTGAATTCAAATATGATATCGAGTTTTCTCCATCACGCAAGGTTTCCGAGAGACAGGAATTTATAATTTCAAATACTTTAATATTTTCTACATTCGTAACTACACAATATTCAAACATTCGGACTCACCTAGATAGTAATAAATGACGATTTTTTGCTATATTTCGTCTGTGGAGCATCCCTCTTGATGGTCCAACAATAATCGGCCAGCATATTAGGATTCCATTTGCCTTGATATTTCTTTTCCATAGCTGAAATCTCCTGAGTTAGCTCATTTGGTTTTATTTTAGGATGGAAAAATGAATTAAAAAACGTTTATTAAAAAAATAATAATTTAAATCCATTAATTGAAATTGAAATAAAAAAACTGTGGGCGATGGAGAAATTCCGAATACATGATAAAAACTGCATTATATACAACTATTGGTACTCATGAGACAAAAATCATGTTGAACAGCGTTACTTACTGCGACCAACCAAACATAGCTGTGCTAAACTAATTTTTTTAATTTCAAACTTCAGGTAAACCTCCACTTCTAACGGTCAGATTTCGCTGATTTTTGGATAATAAATACATAGGTTAATTGTAATAGGATATTTCGAGTTTTGTTGTGAAACATCAAAAATTGCCATCGCTAGAGCGATTTTTTAATTTTTGTTTCAGGTGAACTCCTACGCCGAATGATTTTAGAGCATAATAGATAACGGCTGAACGCTCGCCGCATATGAAAACCTGTATATACAAATTTTCAGGAAGATCAGTTGAACGGTTTAGAAGTCTATAAAGGACAAACAGACAGACATACATTCATTTGTTTTTATATATAGCCTATACATAGAATATTTTTAAACTCTCGCCTAGCAGTGATTTGCAACTAATGATCTCTAGTATTAGGCCTATTGTTTAATTATTGCTAAATCTACTAATATAAATTAAATTAATTAAATCTAGTAAGAGAAACACACACAACTTACATAAAAGATCATTAGTCTCCATGTAAAATATAATTACATAATTATTTATTGTCTTATTATTATTATTTATATCTTAAATCTGAATTGTAATTTGAAATATCCTGTATGGAATTACAGAACATGATACCTTGAAGCCTAACCTGTTAAGTTGTACTTACATTCAAAGTTGTTGTTGCGAATCCTTGACGCATGCGCGACCTCTCATTAAGGTGGCTAATTTAATGTTGCAGCTTGGATGAGTTTGTATCGGACGGGGTTATGAGTTCTATTATACTTAATCAAGATAACACAATCTACATATATTCATTATTATGTAAGCGCAAAACGAATACATAAAACATAAGACGAGATTTAGTGACATATCAGTATAACAACATAATTTTGTTTTGTTATACAGTTACACGTAAATAGACCTAGCTTTAGTACCTAATTTTTTTAACACATTTTTTATTCTTTTAGTTAATTTGTCTCTTGTCTAAGCTGTTCGATAGTGCCAGTGAGTTAGTTAGTTAGGCTTTAGATCGAATTTATTGTAAACAATATCCATCCATAGTAATTCTGCCCAAAGGCAGGTCTTTCACTGCAATCATACCATTTTCATGCTATGCTTGCAGCTTTACTAGGAATTGTAGGTATGGTAGCTTCCCGTTGCTTTCCACACCGGTGAAGGATAATGGTGATGATAATGATAAAGATGATGATGATGATGGCCGTATGATTTCGGGGACCGCTTGGGCCTTAAAGGTTTCCTGACAATTGTCTTACAGGTGAGGAAAAACCCCGATAAACACCTCACCCAGAACAACTGCCCCGGCCGGAGATCGAACCCGGGCCCGCTGCATGACAAGGCAGCATGCTACCTCGACACCACAGCGGTGGGCGTAAACAATATATGTTATTTGTTTATAAATTGTGTTCAATAGGATGATTCATTTTATTTGTTTAGTTTAAGTTCGAGGATCTATGTAAACAGCTAAAATTTTAGAAAATATTACTATGTAAAGTAAAGTATTCCCACTACAGGCCTCAGGAGGCCCTTGGGGTAGTGGGATGTTAAGGCTCCTACTTTTTCTTGACAATCGGTACTTGATGTCAGCCGGGTTGTCAGCCCTGCGTGACGGCCGCCTTTACCCCCAGAACAAGCGTCTGGTACTCATTTCCGTTAGAGGCTGAGTCGACCCCAGGGCCATAGTGCCGCCAGAAGGTTTGGGTCAGTTTAAAAATCCTGACCCCACCGGGACTTGAACCCTCGACCTTCCGGCTTGTAGCGCAGTGCCTTAACCACTACGCTACTGCAGGCCTACTAATAATCAGGCGACTCCGTGGCGCAAGCGGTTAGATATTGCCTCTCACCACTGAGATCTCAAGATCGAGTCTCGGTCACTCCATGTGGGTTTCGTAGTGGATGAAATGGTGCTTGGGTAGGATTTATCGGTGTTTTTCCAGTTTTGTCCTGACTAAAATTTCATCCCACCATTTCTTCATACTCATCTCATCCATTTCGTTTCATTTCGTTCATTCACTCCTGTGACGGTGCTTCAGGCATGATCGGCATGCACCCTTGTTCACAGACCTCTATACATATAGAACCTTCATCTCATCCTTCGATTCGGCACTGAGTTAGACACGAGTTGAGGATATTTGTATTATTAAAAATCAATATAATTTATTACAATTATACAGAATAATTTATCGTTTTAAGTGATTATAAAAAAATATTCGATTTTAAATTATGTTTAGAAAAAAAAAACAAATATTTTATTTTACAAATGTCTCCAATAAAAACGTTATTGGATTCTGAAGAAAACAACAGCAGAAGTAACAATTGATTAAACTCTACGGCGCTATAGGTATAATAGGTCATTTGCGCACTATCCGGATGCTGGCCTTACATCCACATGTGCAATGACACAAGTAGACACACGATGCTGGGTGAGAATGAATTCCACACTGGCCCGAAATTTCATGAGAAAATGTCTTCCCCGATGGGGCCTTGAACCAAGTAGCTCTGCATCAAGGCATTATGCCTTAAACAACTCGGCTACGGAACAATTGAATAAAAATTAGCCTCCATTAATAAATTCAGCAAATTTATACATTCGATTATTTACTTAATTGTAAGTGTATTTATAGGCGATTTAGCAAGGCTATATCGTGTTTAGAGTAGCCTATTTGATTGTATTTATCCAGTCATATTCATGGTGTACCCTATAGTCATGTATTCTTGTGAAAGTTGATTAAAATTTCAATTGTAATGACAAAATTATTTGCTGATGAATATTATAATCAAATTTCAATCTACCATCTGATTTCACGACTGAGAAAAATCATGGAAAAACTTCCTGAGCCAAAACGGCATTTAGACTAATGTCATTTCATTAATAATAAAATAAGGTATTTCAAGAAAAATATAGAAAAAGATATGCACATAACGTTTCTTTACCGATATTCAACATAACAAAAAATAATAAAATTATTAATTAACTTTTCATGATTATGTCAGATAATAATTTTTACTATAATAAAATGGACTATTGGAAACAGCAACAACAACAACAACAATAATAATAATAATAATAATAATAATAATAATAATAATAATAATAATAATAATAATAATAATAATAATAATAATAATAATAATAAGAATACGATAATAATAATAATAATACTAATAATAATAATACTAATAATAATAATCTAATAATAATATAATACTAATAATAATAATAATACTAATAATAATACTAATAATAATAATACTAATAATAATAATACTAATAATAATAATACTAATAATAATAATACTAATAATAATAATAATAATAATAATAATAATACTAATAATAAAAAAGGTCAAGTGATCCCACAACAGGCCTCAGGAGGCCTTTGGGGTAGTAGAAGGTTAAGGCTCCCACTTTTTCTAGACAATCGACACTTGATGTCAGCCGGGTTGTCAGCCCTGCGTGACGGCCGCCTTTACCCCAGAACAAGCGTCTGGTACTCACTTCCGTTAGAGGCTGAGTCGACCCCAGGGCCATAGTGCCGCCAGAGGGTTTGGGTCAGTTTAAAAATCCTGACCCCAACGGGACTTGAACCCTCGACCCTCCGGCTTGTAGCCCAGTGCCTTAACCACTACGCTACGGCGTACCCCATAATAATAATAATAATAATAATAATACAGATAATAATAATGTCGACCGCAATACGCTAGTAGTTATTTAACATATTCTAATATTATAATATGATCATCCATTATAATATGATCCATTATTGGAACAGTGTTAAAATAACAGTATTGGAAAATGTTAAATAGCATCGTTTACTGCTTATAAAAGTGGTGGTGTAAAATTCTCAAATATAGATACTTCTAAACGAAGCCGTTGGCGATGGTAGTGACACCTACCTGACAGCGGGCGAAACGAGAATTATAGATTTGTATATGTGGAAAGAATTGTTAATGTTTGTGCCAAGTCTAGAATGATGTAGTGGGCTGCACATTAGTCTGGACAACTAGAGGGTCCACGGTTCGATTCCTGGTTGAGACAATTTTTCTTTTCACAATATCATTGTAACATTATAGTAGTTATTTTCCTTGCTTCTAGTCCCGAGGGTCGCGGGTTCAATCCTGGCCGGGGTCGATGGATTTTTAGGATGGAAAAATCCTGGGACAACTGAAAATTGAATCGTCTCTTACGCTACGGGGGGATAGAAATACAATAAATACTACAAAATAGTTTAGTCTTATGAATAGAATATTCAATTAGACAATTTCTGTCATGTCATAAAAACCCATATGCATGTGCGCATGTCCCTGGAAGATAGAAAGCAGATTATGTAATTTATAAATATTGCAAATTTTAAAAAGTTGATTTTCTACACAAGTTAATGATCCATCCCCGTGTGTATGTCTTTTTATTTATTGTTCTTTTTTTCTTTATAAACGTACTTATATTCAAAATCTATTAAGTAATTTACCTATACCGTTTAGGAGACCAAACTCATGATCTCATTTCAATTTAAAATTATCATCATCCCAATTTTAGAAAGATGTGTTTAAATTCTTTGTACATTTTTCTATAGCTGAACAAAATTATATTTAAAAACATTGCAATGAGAATGGAGCACTCAAAAAAGGGCAGAAAATAATGTCATGACAAACCTACACTCCTAGTTACCTAGCGTCCAGCTTTGAGACGTTAACTTCTTACCACAATATTGACACTAGGTCACAAGATGACAGTCTGCTAACAAACCCTCTTCATAGTACTTCCTCTTATTCTACATTAATAATTTTTCTCTTTTTTATAACTTGTAAATTGTATATTTAATTCGTTAAATATAGAGTAAATCAAAATACATTATAAGTAATAATTGTTTTGTATATATAACATGCAATCCTTAATGTTTATTGCAATTCAGATGCAATAATATTTTTTGTATTTTTTAAAACCTGGTTGAGTGGTAGACAAGGCCTTAAAATCTTAACTCTGCTAGGTAAAATAAGCTATCATGATTATTATTACTATTATTATTATCATTATTACTATTATTATTATTACTATTATTATTATTATTACTATTATTACTATTATTATTATTATTATTATTATTATTATTATTATTATTATTATTAATTGAAAATATATAAAACTATTATTCTACCAGTTATATTATATGGGTGAGAAACATGGGCACTTACTTTAAGGGAGGAAAGGAGATTGCGAGTATTTGAGAATAAAGTACTTAGGAAAAGTTTTGGACCAAAGAGAGATGAACAGACAGGTGAATGGAGAAGACCATTTAACAATGAACTAATTGGTCTTTATAGGAAGCCAGATATAATAACAACAGTTAAGTGTCGTAGACTGGGATGGGCAAGACATATTGCGCGTATGGGGAATGAAAGACATGCATGGTAGCTTCTTGTAAGAAAGCCAGAGGGAAAACGCCCAGTTGGTAGACCAAGAATGAGGTGGGAGAATAACATTAACCATGATTTGAGGGAAGTAGATTATACAGGGAATGATTGGAAAGCATTAGCTCAGGATAGGGATGTATGGAGAGCTTATGTCCGCGTGGCCATGAACCGATGGGTTCGATAGTGCTAGTGAGTAAGTAAGTATATGACATGTAATCGTTTATATGTATTGTAATTTAGATGTAAGACTATTTTTTGTATTTTTTAAAACCTGGTTGAGCGGTAGACAAGGTCTTAAAGCCTTAACTCTGCCAGGCAAAATAAAGTTATTGTTATTGATAATATTATTATTATTATTATTAATAATATTATTATTATTAATGTTATTATTAATAATATACCCTCCATGGTATCTTTACCTTGTCGTGGTGGATTGGCTTGCGTGCTTAAATGATCCTGAGAGCTATGCCGGCGTTAGCATTGCTGCCGATAGAGTTACCCATGCCGGACTGTTCGAAGGTGATAAGCCAGACGAAAAAAGTACCTTGGTCGAAAGAGTGACGATCTTTCACCGTAAAAATACAACTGTCAAGAAATGCGGACATGGGTTCAACTGGGATAAAATTTTCCGGAGGTCAAATAGTCCCCATTCGGTTCTCCGGGCGGGGACTACTTCAGGGAACCCATGCCAAAGGCTCAAACACAGGGGCATGCTCCTAGGAACATGGCATGTTAAGGCTTTATACAATTGCGGGGCACTAGAGATATTTACGCGGGAATTAGATAAATCGCCCTTAGATATAGTCGCTTTGCAGGAAGTTAGGCGGCCAGGAGAAGGTAGCCAGGAATCAGGAAGCGTTGCATTATACTACGGGGGTTTTGAGGGAAGTAGATTACACAGGGAATGATTGGAAAGCATTAGCTCAGGATAGGGATTTATGGAAAGCTTATGTCCGTGCGGCCATGAACCTACGGGTTTGATAGTGCCAGTGAGTGAGTAAGTAAGTAAGTATTATGATAAAACCAAATATAAAACGTAAAACCAGGGAAACATCAGAACAAGTCTTCAAAGCAAAATGGGATTATTCTAGTTAAAATGGCATGAATGATTACCCCACATATATATTGATTGATTTGTGTGGTATATCTTTGGTGTAGGAACAGTATAGCTGGTTGTTCTGAATGTGTCGGTTACGGGTAATGGGATGTTCTTACAACAATAAACTACGTACGCTGGAGTGATCTAGGACTGTTTTACTGCTATATATCGATATATCGATCGATTTCGATCTCAGAGGAGAGAAACCAGCTCTGTAATTGGTACAATCGTTTATGTGCAATGCTGGGTCATTTCAATGACGACGTTTCTCATGGAAATACAAAGCTACTGAATTAATTTCAAACGATGTTCAATTTTTATTATTTTTATTCTCTAATTATGTCCACTGCTGTGGTTTCGAAGTAGCGTGCTGCCTTGTCACGCTGCTACCCCAGGTTTGGTTCCCGGTGGGGGACAAATTTTCTGGGTGAGGTTTTTTCGGGGTTTTTCCTCACCTGTAAGATAAATCTCAGGAAATTTTAAGGCCCCCAAGCGCCATCTGGCCATCATTATCATCAATATCATATTCGCCTAATTAGCTTAAGTTTAGTTTAAGGCCTCTCCTGGCGCATCATTGCCACATCATTCTCTCTCATATCATCGGGGCAGCGTAACCCCAGGCGCCCCAACCTCAAAGTGGGTTACATGTATGCCATGTCACGAGAGAGCACCAGAAATTTCGAAATGACAACCTGGGCATTTGGAAAACAAAATCTCTAATTATAAACGAACTAATATATCTTTACTATTTATAACACTTCATTCTTTTTTTTTCGTTTAATTGTAGTTGTTGGTATATAATTTTTTTTTATTTTCATTTTAAGAGTTTCAATTAACAGAGTAATGGTATTGGGAGGAAAGAAGATTACAAGTATTTAAGAACAAAGTTATTAGGAACAGTTTTAGGTCAAAAAAGAGATGAACAGATAGGTATATGGAGAAAACTACATAGTAGTGAGCTACATGATATATAGCTATAGGAAGCCATTATAATAAGAACAGTTAAGTATCGTAGACTGCGATGGGCAGAACATGTAGCACGTATGGAGGTGAAAGAGGTGCATGGAAGTTTCTTGTAGGAAAACTAGAGGGGAAACCCCCAGTTGGTAGACCAAAAATGAGGTGAGAGAATAACATCCATGAATTAAGGGAAGTAGATTACAGTATACAGTGAATGATTGGAAAACATTAGCTCAGGATAGGGACGTACGGAGAGTTTATGTTCGTGCGGCCATTAACCTACGGGTTCGATAGTGCCAGTGAGTTAGTTGGTGTAATAATTTTTTGCGGTATCGTGCGTTTTGTCGTACTTACACAATGGCGACCATAATTGAAAGTTCAACTTTCTACATTTAGGGATTGTCAACCTAAATAACTATACTGTAATATTACATATTACAAACCACGTGTGGGAAGTAAAACCGCTGCTCTCTATGTATACGACATACAATGTATATACAAAAACATATTCAAAATATAGTGTTAATATACATTATACGGTCCCGCGCCGTAGCCGAGCGGTTAAGGCAGGAAGCCTTGGCGCAGAGCTACGGGACTTGCGCTGGTTCGAGTCTCCGTGGGGGAAGAAATTTTCTCATGGAATTTCGGCCAGTATGGGACCGGTGCCCACCCAGCATCGTGATGCATTTGGGTAGCTACAATAAGTAGCGGCTCCAGGTTGAGAAAACCAGCTAAAACGGCTGGGGGACTCGACATGCTGACCACATGTCACCCCTACACTGGCTGATTATCATCTACCTCTGTGATTGACACATGTGGATGTGAGGCCAGCAGCCGGCTGGTAGGCTAAGGGCCTTGTAAGCCTGTCGCGCCAGGAGTATATACATTATACGAAACAAATCAATGCATTTTAAATAAACTGAAACAATATAAAACAAATACGTACTTGCCGCCATTTAATCACTGGTTAGTATCACGGCCAGCTGTATTCAACTAATAAACATTGCCCACACTGATAACGTTAGTCAGTTGTTCATAATGAACGCAAATATTTCCAACAAAGATGTTAATATTTTACCATTATTTATCGTTTTGAAAACACCGCGGTGCAAAAAATAATGTACAACGCACGTTTGTGAAGTGTCTCACAGAATCTCGGCCTCGCTTCTGTAAAAACCACTTCCCAACCTTGCATCGTAACATACAATTATTCCATACAGCTTCATTTCTATACCCTTTTGATAATGTATAATGACCAACAAATGAAAGCACTATAGACTATAATATTCATAAAAGATTCACCAACATAAGACTAAACCCTGACAAACTCAATTAGTAATTCTGTAAGTACACTTCTTCTGTCTCAGTTTAGCCTCTCACCTCACAGATACTTTTTATATGCCGCAAGCCACTCGGGCCTTACAGTGGTACGACCCGTCGGGAGAGAGATTTTAATCTGTGAATCACACACATACCTTTTTGATCAGACAACGATATGGAGGACCTCCCCAATGAGTGATCAGCTCAAAGTCAAAGCATCTATCGAGACAACACAACATTCGTATTAAATATGGCGAATAATATGATTCTTATATATGGAACTGAATCTTGGGTACTTACAAAAAAAAAGATATCTCACACATTCAAGCCGCTAAAATTAATTTTTTTAAGATCCATAAAAAGATGTACACGCATGGATAGATTACACAACGAATCAATAAGAAATGAACTAGAGATATTTTCAATAGTCGATAAACTAGAAGAGCACAAATACCAATGGAAAGAACATTTAGACAGAATGGACAATACAAGATTACCTAAAAAGATCAACACCTACAAACCACATGGAGAAAGATCTTTGGGACGGCCAAGGAAACGATGGACTTGAGACCGGAACAGGTTGCATTGACCTAATCCTGGAAAGGAAGAAGAAGAAGGCGAGGAAAACACCCGAAAAAAAAATCACAAAAAAAATTGTCCGACCGAGGATAAAACACGGGCCTTCAGCGTACAAGGCAGCGAGGCAAACCCGAGAACACAGCGGTGGACTGTAGCGATTAAATCACCCTTCATCTATTTTATTGTTACGAATAACATTGTAAACAATCATAGCTGTAAGTTTATGACATTGTATTAATATTTTTAACACATATTATGGATCTAGCCCTATTACAAATATAAATATTCTCAACTCGTGTCCAATTCAAGGTCGGCTCGAGAGATCAGACGAGATGAAGCCCCTTATACAGGGTGAACGGTAATTACACCGACAAACTTCAGGGACCGATTCCTGACTGAAAATGAAGGAAAAAAGTTCCTACAAACGTGTGTCCGGAAATGAACGATGTGCGTGCAACAACAAATCGTCCCGGCACACAGTACATAGCATAACCGCATCCACGTCACAACAGATGTTCAAAGTGACCTCCATGGGATACAATGCACGCGTTCACACGTCGTATCATGGATTGCCTCACTCTTTCGCATGTTCCGGCCTCTCTCCGAATAGCGTCACACGCGACGTGGATACGCTGTTGAAGGGTAAGCACATCAGGATCTGGTTCAGCATATACAACGCTTTTCAGATGCCACCAGAGATAAAAAAATCCAGGGGATTTAAAGTCTAGCAGACCATGCAACAGGGCTGAGAGAATAATGCCATTCTCAGTGCCGTTTACCGTGGAACGATGCATATATGGATACTTATTCATAGGACATTTTTTCCTCCATTTCCAGTCTGGAATCAGTCTCTGCAGTTTGTCGGTGTAATTAAAATTCATCCTGTATAGAGGTCTATGAATGACAAGGGTGCCGGCCGACCACGCCTGACGCACTATTACACGCGCAGATAAACGAAATGAATAAGATGAGTATGGAGGAATGGTGGAATGATATTGCGGCAGAGGAAAACGAGAGAAACCCCGAGAAAAACCTGCCCAAGCTCCGTTTCGTCCACCACGAAATCCACATGGAGCGACCGAGACTCGATCTCGGGACCCCAGCGGTGAGAGGCAAGAGTCTAATCGCTTGCGCTACGGAGCTTTTATTCCTGTTTTATCTTGAATATTAACCTTGGTGGTCTAGGGGTTAAATTCCTTGTCTCTCATCCAGTCGGTTGCGAGTTCAAACCAGCCGGTCTTGATGGATTTTTACGATGGAGAAATCCAAGTAACAAGTCCTCTGGGAGGATTTTTAAGCCTTAGCCCCCGAGTCTGTAGATTAACTGGCTCCTAAAGGAATTCAAGTCTTAATTAGGGTCTCTGAGCTCAATTAAATCGGCCTTTCCTATCCAAGTAATATCTTCGTTGCCTACCAGATGTCTGTTTGAAGTGATACGCTAACTAGGTATCACTTGCTGAAATCTGTAGGAAAAGAAGCCTTATTAAATTCGCTTAAGAAACTCTCGCTAGAGAGCACCCATGTCCTTACGTGGTGATAAACGGATATAGATTTGACTAGATTTTGCTTTGAAATAACTTTAACGAGATCATATAAGGAACGAAACTATAAGAAAAGAGTTAGGAGTAATGCCTATTAGAAATCAAATCTATAATTACAAGAAGCGATGGACTGAACACCTGCAACGTATGGATAACAACAGACTTCCAGAGTAGGCTTCGATGTACAAACTACGAGGGAGAAGAGATCCTGGTAGACCAAGAAAGCGATGAAGTATTGAGCCGAAACAGGCCATGGAGCCTATACCTCGAAGATGACGATGATGATGATGAAATAGCTTTAACAACTGCAAAATTACTTATTGGTCAATCCATTCTGAGCATATTTTAGGGCTGTCTTAGGCAAAAAGCCCTATTACAATCGGATGAACGGTATGGCAGCGCAATAAGGACAAATAGGTATATAGACAGACATACATTCGTTTATACATATATATATATATATATATATATAATATATATAATCTCGGTTGATTAAGGTCTTTGACATTGTCAGATTACTAATAACCATTTTTGTCGGTCCATCCCATTTCCTGACTGTAGATGTTTCTTCTTCATGTATAAATGTATTCCCTGACTAGGAAGTTTTAGGCCTTACTCTACCTAGTCTTCCCTCAGACTATAAAAAGGAAGGTGCTAAGAAGGAGGAGAGCCTCTAATTGCTTTAAATTCTAAGACTTAGAGGAACCGACCTGCACATCTTCCACGCTCACATGGTGCAGCTGTTAGTAACCATATAACTTATGTGGCGAACGGACGGGATGGGCTACTCACCAATCGCACTGGCCAGCATGGTGAGATATTGGCCGATGTGGTATTACTTCAACATATCTGTTTTTATCTTTCCTATCCAGTCTCTCTGGACTGACCACTTTTTTCCGACCCCGGTGATAAGAGCGTTCGAGGCCTAGAGGCTCATTTCATCTTATATTTTCTATCAAATTATTCCTTATTAAGGGCAGATCAGGCTCTTAGCTGTAGTGAAAGCAACTGATCTAAGGATGGACACCTGAAAAAATCTCTGGTCCTCCAGGTTGGGGTTTGATGCGGTAGACCAGCTCCCTTCAATCAGAAAAAAAAATACAATGTTAAGATATATAGCATTGTACTGTGCTAAGGAACTTTAGGTGCTTCCATTCATGTGTTTTGCGTACAAAATCACTGATGTTGGTGA
Source organism: Diploptera punctata (assembly GCA_030220185.1). Lineage (NCBI taxonomy): Eukaryota > Metazoa > Arthropoda > Insecta > Blattodea > Blaberidae > Diploptera > Diploptera punctata. The sequence goes on along the minus strand of JASPKZ010008359.1, from coordinate 1,437,404 downwards.
GGTGCTTAACATGACGAAATGAATCCTGATAATGACATTCCAACCCAGTATTTACCTTGACAACGAGGAAAACCACGTAAAATCTTGAATTGAGTCGCTCGCCACCAGTGTTTGAACTCCTTACCTCTAAAATTTGAGTCTCAAACGTTACCGATTTTGACAACTCGCTCGGTTCAGTAACTTAGTTCCTTTTGCAAATTAACAAGTTGTTCATTTGTCATTATTATATAGCACATTAACAAGTGAAGGCTCGCGATAATGAAATGTAGATTGTGTTATCTTAATTAAGTATAATAGAACTCATAACCTCGTCCGATACAAACTCATCCAAGCTGCAACATAAAATTAACCACCTTAATGAGAGGTCGCGCATGCGCAATAATAACAGGTTACACTATACCATGTACTGTTATTACTATAACAATATTGTCCAAACTTGTTCCAAAAAAAAATATATATATATAATGGATATTGTACAATTACATAAATTGTTCCGAATTTTGAAGGAATGACAGGTGTTAAAGTTGTTCTAATGATTTTTTTTTAAATTACAGATCTTCAACGATCCTATCTAGTAGAAACCGAACCGAAATGTACGTGTGTATGTATGTGTGTGTGTGTGTGTGTGTGTGTGTGTGTGTGTATATATATATATATATACATGTCCACCGCTGTGGTCTCGAGGTAGCGTGCTGCTTTGTCACGCAGCCAGCACGGGTTCGATCCCCGGTCGGGACAGTTTTTCTGGGTGAGGTTTTTATCGGGGTTTTTCCTCACCTGTAAGACAAATGTCAGGAAATCTTTAAGGCCCTAACGGTCCCCGAAATCATATGGCCATCATCATCGTTCTTATCATTATCGTCTTCATCATCATCATCCTTCACCGGTGTGGGAAGCAACGGGAAGCTACCACACCTACAATTCTCTAGTAAAGCTGCAAGCATAGCATGAAAATGCTATGATTGCAGTGAAGGACCTGCCTTCTGGCAGAATTACTATGGATGGATATATATACATACATATATATAATAAGAAAAATAAATGCTTAGACGGGACTTGAACCCGGATCTCTGGATTGATACCCCATCCGATCATTTATTTTTCTTATCATATCATATTAAGCTTGCATTAATCATTGTCAAAATTTTAATCATAACATCGATAAAGTATCACTGCTATAAAGTAAAAATTTTCTCTTTAATTTGCTTACTTGTGATAGGAGCTACCAGATGGCAATGGAGACCGAGTTCTCGCTACATCTCGTAATAATAAGATATATATAAAGAAAAATAAATGTCTGTAGTAGACTTGCTCGGTAACGTAATCGGTATCGCACTGGGGTATCAATCCAGAGGTCCGGGTTCAAATCCCGTCCGAGCATTTATTTGTCTTATCATATAATAAGCTTCCATTGCTCGATGTAAAAAAATGTAATTATAACATATATATATATATATATATAATCAATAATGAAATAATAGAACAGATAGCACATTTAATTAAGTTAATTTAGTTCACATATAACATAGCCTATAGCTATGACTGGAATATACAAAATAAATTAAACCGATATCAAATGATGTGCGAGTCATAAGAAAAACCCTCCGAAAGACTCTAAGAGAAACACAGCTCAGGTTTTATAAAAGTATGGCTGATCCTGTTCTTTTATATGGATCTGAATCTTGGGTACTTACAATAAATATATCTCACACATTCAATCCACTGAAATTAATTTTTTAAGATCCGTAAAAGGTTGTACACGCGTGGATATATTACATAATGAATCAATAACAAATGTACTGGAGATATTTTCAATACTCGATAAACTAGAAGAGCACAAATACCGATGGAAAGAACGTTTAGGCAGAATGGACAATATAAGATTACCCAAAACAATCAACACCTTCAAACCGCATGGAAAAATATCTTTGGGACGGCCAAGGAAACGATGGACTTGAGACCGGAACTGGTCGCATTGACCTATTCCTGGAAAAGAAGAAGATATATATATATCGATTCAATACTAATAAAATTCATTGTTAAAACCGTTAAGGTGGAGAGTCATAATTATGAATTAAACATTGTCTGTTGAAATATATATTGGCAATAGTCTTATGTAGCGTTAATTTAGTTTTTAAAAAACTAGATTTAGTTTTGGCCTGACTGGTTATAGAGTCAATGCTAATAAAAGTCATTGTTAAAACCGTTGAGGTATATATATATATGTTATATTGCAGATTTTCGCGGATATAAGTATGAATAAGAAGGCTTTCTTGGGTTTTCCGCGTCTTGGATTCAAGTTCGGCCCCTGGCCACTGACTCCGACGTTTCGGCATGATCCCACATGCCATTATCAAGGAATAAGTTCGAGTCACAGGTTTAGGTCTTATATCATCATCATTAATGGCAGTCATGGATTAGGCCATTGGCCTGTTCCGCTTCAGGAAAGAAATTGATCCCTCCATCTCTTCTTAGGTCTTCCTAGGTCTCTTCGCCCTGTGGGTCTGTAGTTCAATAGCTGCAGAGGTAGTCTATTGTTTGGCATTCTCAGAAGGTGTTCATGCCAATTATTTTGATATTTTTGAATGATTTCAGTTATTGCTGGTGTGTTGAGAGCTTTGCGGATATCTTCATTACGTATGTGATCATAAAGCGTATAACCCGCTAAAGGTCTTAATAACTTCATTTCTGCAGCTACTATCCTATTTAATTTACCTGTAGTAAGAGTCCAGGTTTCAGAACCATAAAGTAGAGTTGGAAGAGCCATTGTTTTATAAAATTTTAGAATTGTATCTGGACGTACTTTTCGGTCTTATATAGGCCTAATTAAACAAATAGAGTTTTCGCTGTGGTCCGTTTCCGAAGACGTACACCCATCCAAGGTTTAGTTCTTATGTAGTTAAACACCTTCAGTTTTCAGTGTGGTCCGTTTCCGAAGCCGTACACCCATACAACTCTATTTGTTTAATTATATAAGACCTAAACCTGTGACTCGATTTTATCATTCCTTGATAATGGCATGTGGGATCATGCCGAAACGTCGGAGTCAGTGGCCAGAGGCCGAACTTGAATCCAAGACGCGGAAAACCCAAGAAAACTTTCTTATTCATATATATATCGATGTTATAATTACATTTTGGCATTTAACAATATATGCCTAATATGGCATGAAACGCGATTGAACCCAGGACCTCTAACTTGATACGTTAGTCTGCTACCACTTACGCTATCCAGGCATCATAGCACAGACATTTATTTTTCCTTTATATACGCTCTCTATCACGAGAGGTAATGGGAACTCGATCTCGCTGACTCCCGTAACTACTATAACAAGTAAGCAAATTAAAGAGAAATTTTACTTTACAGCAGTAACGCTTCTTTATTTCAGTGTTATGAAGAAAATTTAAATGTTTATGCTAGAGAGCCTGGATAGCGTAAGTGGTAGCGCACTAACGTATCAAGTTAGAGGTCTTGCGTTCAAATACCGGTTCAGGCATTTATTTTTCTTTTCATGTCATACATATATGCTATATCTCATATACAGAAATCAATGTTTGTTTGTTTGTTCGTATTCTATGCGCGGCCATACCGTTGATCCGATTTTGATGGGTTTTTTGAAAAATGTTCAGAAGATTCCCGGGATGAACATAGGCTATAAGAGAGTTGTGATATTCAACCCCTTCACCCCTAAAAATCACAATTTGTAGTGAAAAACGTGAAATAAAGTCCCTATTTTGACGCTTAAATGGCTTACACTGCCTAAACCATAACAAATACACCAAATTAATGTACACAGAATTGAATATCTCAAAAAAAATCTACAAAAAATTCCGCGACAGCATATAACACGAGTTAATTAGCCATTACATTTCCAATATATCTTATAAGATACAATAGTTAAATTTATTTAATCTATATCCATCCATAGTAATTCTGCCCGAGGGCAGGTCTTTCACTGCAATCAAAGCATTTTGCAGCTTTACTAGGGAATTATAGGCCTAAGTGTGATAGCTTTCCGTTGCCTTCCACACCGGTGAAGGTTGGTGATGATAATGATAAGGATGATGATGATGGCCGGATGATTTTCGGGGACCGTTGGGCCCTAAGCTTCCTGACATTTATCTTACAGGTGAGGAAAAATCCCGAAAAAACCTCACCCAGGAAGCTTGTCCCGACCGGGGATCGAACCCGAGCCCGCTGCGTGACAAGGCAGCACGCTACCTCGAGACCACTGCGGTGGGCTTAATATATATATATATATATATAGATCAATATATCAATGTAGGATGTCTGTCTGTCCTATATGCGCTGCCATACCGTTCATCCGATTGTAATGGGGTTTTTTGCAAAATGTTCAGGAGTTTCCTGAGAAGGCATTAGGCTAGAAGGGAGTTAGAATACTCAACACCTTTTCACCCGTAAAAATCACCCTTTATAGTGAAAAACGTGTTTTTCGGAATATTTTGGACGCTTAAATGACTTAACATATAGGTACATAAAATTAATATACACAGAATTGAATATCTCAACAAAATCTGCAATTAATTCGGCGACAGCATATGCCTATCTTTTATGGATAACACAATAACCATTGTTGTCTTTCAGGTCATTGTGCCAAGAAGATCGGGATGACTAGATTCCCAGGCAAGCGTAGCAGCGCACGGCGGATATTCTTTTACTGATAACTCTCAATTTGTTGTCCTACTTAACCCATTTCTTCAACAATGATCTGATCTTACGCTTAATGTTTAATATAAAATGTATATAAATATTAAATTGTAATTTAATAATATTAGGTCCACCACTGTGGTCTCGAGGTAGCGTGCTGCCTTCTCACGCAGCGGGCCCGGGTTCGATCCCCGGTCGGGGCAGTTTTTCTGGGTGAGGTTTTTATCGGGGTTTTTCCTCACCTGTAAGACAAATGTCAGGAAAACTTTAAGGCCCAAACGGTCCCCGAAATCATATGGCCATCATCATCATCCTTATCATTATCATCATCATCATCCTTCACCGGTGTGGAAAGAAACGGGAAGCTACCACACCTACAATTCCCTAGTAAAGCTGCAAACATAGCATGAAAATGCTATGATTGTAGTGAAGGACCTGCCTTCGGGCAGAATTACTATGGATGGAATAATATTAGATATTTAAAGAAATTTTCATGTAGCCCTACATATTTACCTAATATTACATTCCCCCCCAAATGCCCCAGGTTGTCATTCCGACATTTCTGGTGCTCTCTCCTGGTAAGGCGTACTTGTAACCCACTTCTGAGGTTGGGGCGCCTGGAAAGCGGGGTTACGCTGCCCCGATGATATGAGAGTTGATGACGATGGTAATGATGTACCAGGAGAGGCCTTAAACTAAACTTAAACTAATTAGGCGAATGTGATATATTGATTATAATGATGGTCAGATGGTATTCGGGGACCGTTCGGACCTTAAGTTTCCTGACACTTATCTTACAGGTGAGGAAAAACCCCGAAAAAACCTCATCCAGGAAACTTGTCCCGACTAGGGATCGAACCCGGGCCCGTTGCGTGACAAGGCAGTACGCTACCTCGAGACCACAGTAAAAATGTGCATATGTAGGATGTTAATCTGATATATAAAAATGAATGTTTGTTTATTTGTTTGTTCGTACTTTATGCGCGGCCATACCGTTGATCCGATTGTGATGGGTTTTTTGCAAAATGTTCAGGAGATTCCCGGGATGAACATGTGCTATAAGAGAGTTGTGATACTCAACTCCTACACCCTTAAAAATCACCATTTGTAGTGAAAAACGTGAAAAAATGCTTTTTTGACGATTAAATGGCTGCCTAAACCACAACAAATACACAACATTAATTTGCACAGAATTGAATATCTCAATAAACTCTACAAAAAATTCCGCGACAGCATATGTTTATCTTTACGGATAACTCACAATAGCCATTTTTGTCTTTCATTGATGCCAAGAAGAACGGGGTAAGTATATTGCCGGACAAGCGTGCACTGCCGTACCGTTCATCCGGTTGTGATGGGGCTTTTTGCAAAATGTTCAGGATTTTTCCGGGAAGGTTATACGTTATAAGGAATATTAATGCCCAAGTCCTTCACCCTTAAAAATCATCTTCTGTAGTGAAAAATGTCGCTTTTTGTAAGCTTACGCTGCCTAAACCATAACAAATACACAAAATTATTGTACACAGAATTGAATATCTCAAAAAAATCTACAGGAAAGTTCAGGACAGCAAATGTTTATCTTTTAAGGATAACTCACAATAACCATGTTTGTCTTTCATCGATGCCAAGAAGATCGGGATAAGTAGATGCCCGGGCAAGCATAGTAGCGCACGGCGGGTATTCTTTTATGGATAACTCAAAAATAACGAATGTTGTCTTTTAGCTCATTTATGCCAAGTACTTCGGAATGCGCAGATTCCCGGGCAACGCCAGGTAATCAGCACGGGGTATCTAAAAATAGTAACGATATAAATTCATATTTATTTTTCTTTTCACTTATTCAACTAAATGCAAAAACACATCATTTATTTGGGTGTAGCAGCGCACGCCGGGCATTAGCTAGTATTTCATAAAAAATACTAGCCTTAATTATAACAAATGTTCATTTCATTGTTTCGTAAACTTAAACAAAGTGAGGATGGTAGATGTCACGTGTGAATTCAATAATTTCACGGAACATGAAATACTGAATTTGCTAATAGGAGAATTACGTAATGTTCACGATTATTAACATCAGGTTACTTGGTGCAGGCTATCTTCCGTTCGCTTACATTCATTTTATTTATCTCTGTTGTCATTTTCCTCTTTGAAAAAAATAATACAGTACATCCAGTAGATAAAAAGCCTGTATTTAGTTTTGAACCCAGTATTCAATTCATAAGGGATATTTCGAAATTAACCCGGAAGACTAAATAAACTAAGAAGTAATACATTAACAAAACGTGGTTTGTAGACTTTTATTATATGAATCACTATTCATACAATGCTGTTATTTCGAGCGAAATGGTTCTGATTTGTCTGCTGCGGAAATTTTCAAGAAACACTGGAATGGTTTCTCTTTTCTGTTAGCAGCACATTACTTGATATTTATTTATTAACGTTAGATAGGTTTTCCGATCATTCCGATTTAGGAAACTGATTGTGCCAAATATTGATATCGGTTTTCTCTTTTAAATTAATAGCCAATATATATAATTGTATAATATCAATAAATAAGTCAAAAGTAATGGCATTTATTGGTAAATATGGAATTAGATCAAAAATTGTACTGGATAACAAAATAATAGAACAAGTATCACATTTCCAATATTTAGGATGTGATATAACTTATAGAGAAAATAAATATATAGAAAATAAAGTAAATAAATTTCAGTCTATTTGTGGAACCATAAAAAGAACCTTAGGTCGGAAAACAAAGAAAGATACGAAACTTAAATTATATAAAACAATGGCTGTTCCTTCGTTGTTGTATGGAAGTGAAAATTGGATAATGAAATCAAGGGATAAAAGCAGGATACAGACTGCGGAAATGCTGTTTTTACGTAATGTGAAAGGATGCACAAGAGCGGATAGAATAAGGAATGAAACTATACGAGAAGAATTAAATATATATAAAATTGAAGATAAAATCAGCGAAAATAATAAGAAATGGACAGAACACTTAATGAGAATGAACAACGAAAGAATACAAAAAAGAACCTTCCTGTATAATCCCAGAGGAACAAGAGATGTTGGCCGACCACTTTTAACTTCGCCGGAACAGGCTGCATAGCTAAACCTTGTAGTAGAAGAAGAAGGTTGATATCGGTTCGGATCTTTTGTTTGCATAGCATAATTAAAAAAAGTAAGAAAACTGTGACGGCGGTGGTGGCGTTCTTGTAATAGTAGTGGTGGTGGTGGTGGTGGTGGTGGTGGTGGTGGTACTAGTGGTCGTAGTAAGTAGTAGTACCTACTACCGCCACCAGTACCGCCGCCGCCGCCGCCACCACCACCACCACCACAACTATATTGTACAATCTTTCAAGCGGCCCCTACATGATCAACATTTACGTCAACATATTGCACAATAATTAACATTGTACAATAATATTGAGCGTGTGTAGATCACATTGAACGATTGCGCAATATATCGAGTCAATCAAAAGCATTTTGATTTTTATTGTGCAATCTAGTAAATATTGCATCGTCTGTTGGCAATATTGCGCAATACTAGTTCAGTTCTGTGTTCGGTCTTCTTTTATTATTCCACATTTTGGCTGCACAAGTATCACCCACGAACTAATTTATTGAACAATAATATTGCACTGTGTGGGTTGGCCAAGTAATACTGTCGTACAAAATATTGTGCAATATATTGACGTAAAGCGGCCCCTAGACGATCAATATTTACGACAATATGTTCCACAATAGTATTACTTGGCCGACCCACACGGTGCAATATTATTGCTCAATAAGTTAGTTCGCGGGTGATATTTGCGCAGTCAACATGTTTATTCCAACACTGTTAACACAGAACTGAACTAGTGTTGCGCAATATTGCTAACAGACAACGCAATATTTGACTAGATTGCACAATAAAAATCATACTTTTTTATTGACTCAATATATTGCGCAATCTTTCAATGTGATCTACAGATGCTCAATATTATAGTACAATATCAATTATTGTGCAATATATTGACATAAATATTGATCGTGTAGGAGTCGCTTTCAAAGTCCGTCGCCGTGGCGTAGTCGGTAGAGTCCCTACCTTCCACTCCGGCGACCCGGGTTCAATTCCTGACGGCGTAGGGGATTTTAAATCTCCACCCTGGGTCTGGATGTGTGTGTTCTGTCCTTGTGTCTATATGAGGATAAAAGGAAGTTAACAAAACAGGTAAAACAAAAAAGGATAAAAGTAAAACAAAAGGAAAAACAGTATAAACGAAAAAAAAAACATAGAAAAGTTGAAACAATACATCATCATACTTACAGAAACAAAGAATAAAGGAGAAGGAATAGAAACTTTGGGATCATATGTACATATTTACAGTGTCGTTAAAAATAATGAAAGAGCTAAATTGAGGGGTTTTAGTATTTATCATAAGTAATGCCACGAGTGATTTCCAAATTATCGATAAATTCACGACTCACGAAGTGACGAGTGAATTTATCTAGATAAATTGGAAATCAAGAGTGGCATTTGTTAGGACTATTTAACAAATAAAATTAAGTTTTATGAGACGTACTGCGGGCTACTCAAGAACAGATCATAAAAGGAAATCTGAGATTCTCAAAGAATTACACACAGAATCAGTCATGGAATATGTACAAAAATACAGAAACAACTGGAAATCTCACATACGAAGAATGAGCAGAACAAGAATACCACGTCAGATCTTAAATTACCAGCCACCAGGCAAGATATCTCTGGGCAGACCCTTCAAACGTTGGATTGAGACCGTAATAGACCACTAGGTCTATCACTTGAAAGGAAGAAGAAGAAGAAGAAGAAGAAATTAAGTTGTTTACTCACAAATTATTATTTAAACATAGTTATTCTAAAATATTAAATATTTAATGTAAACGGTGACGTTTGAAAACAAATGAGAAACGTTTATTATGCTTCATTTGTTCATCACTGCAACCAGATCATATTAATACTAATAAAATTCATTGTTAAAACTGTTGAGCTTGGAGAGTCATAAAATAAAATAAGTTAAAATGCCTTCTTTAAAGTTGAGAACGACGGATTTTACCTAAGAAGGTATTTTAACTTATTTTATTTTATGACAGATCATATTATTTATTGCTATATGATCTCAATATTGTAAGAATGTACCCTAGTGGAAAAAAAAATGAAACATTAAACTGTTTATAAGGAACATTATAGGTTATTAATTAATTTCTGATATACCATGATGTAAATATGTCAATTATATGTTTCTTGAATGTAAATACCTGGGAAATAATACGTTTAAGAAAGATCAAACAGTGATTTCTTTTCTTTCTTGTGATATGATCAATTGCTACAAATGCTTTATTATATCCCGCAAGCAATATCCGGTTACATTAGTGCACTATATATACAATCTGAGAGCCACTTGCATTCTAGAACTCTTACATCTTAATATATAAATTGTTATATTCAACATATTTGTTAGAGAGTCAGTCACTGCAAAATAATGTTCTGGCTTATTCAGAATGTTGAAAAGGAGGAGCTTTCTTTAATATGATAAAATTAGGTTTATAAAATCGAGGTGAAACACGACTGTGATTGGTTGTAAATCAAAATTAATTGAAACGTGATTGGTCAGTGACTCCCATTTGGGACATGAGTTAGATAGTCAAGAATAAATAAAGAGATATATCACAAACGTTTCTTTTGTTTTAGAAACGTTGCATGACGGAGAAGAAGTAATATAATTAATATGATGATAAATATGAGTGGATCAAGTGCTGCAGATGTTATCAAGTTCTTCCTGCGCATGTCGTGCGTCACCTACACCTCATTGTCAAAACTTTGATTCATGTGCAGATAGCTGTTACACGTCCTAAACCAACAAGACAGCAATTCTGCACGTAAACTGTGATTCCATTGTAGATCCACTCGTATATGAGCCGACTGAGATAATTGTTTACAAGTTCACTCTTTGGCAAATAATAATAATAATACTAATAATAATACTAATAATAATAATAATAATAATAATAATAATAATAATTATTATTATTATTATTATTATTATTATTATTATTATTATTATTATTATTATTATTATTAGAGGATGTTATGCATCAACTGGCTAAACGTAATTTAAAACACGTATTTTGATGTCATCTGTTGCACTGATTCATGCTTGATTTATTAAAGAAAATGTAAGCGGCAACAATACTCTCAGACATTCTGTGTTTTGCAACAAACGGCTATAAAATCAGATCTTCGTAAATGTTAATCTAAATTTTGCAACATCTACCCAAGCGCCAAATGTTCCCACTCTTACATTATTGATGCATAACTGTCAAACAAGGGAAATAACTTGCAATATCCAGTATTGTTAGTTTGGCGCTACAATAAAGAGTGAAGATTGACTTAAACTTTAAACGTATTTTTCTCGAAACGTACATAATGGCGCACAGCTGCTTGATGCATAACGCCGTTCAATTGAAGTAGGAGACATTAACATGGTCTCTACATTAGCAGGCAATTAATTTGATATAAGATTCTGGCAATAAATTAAAAACCCATAAAGGTGTCACCAAAGAAGTCCACTAAAAAGCCGAGATATTTTTATTCCTCATTAGAGGATTGCCACAAGGTCACAGTGATACAGGCAATTAATTTTCGAAATTGATTAAATACAAATTGTAATTTAAGTATATAGTATAAAGTAGAAATTTTGTAAAGATGGTTTGTTAAAATTGAAATTGATCCTTGAATGGGAGCGATGGCAATTTTCTACTACTCTTAAAACAAGTAAAATATATGACCTATGATGAAATTATTTTAATCTTTAATTCACTGAGACTTTAAACCAGTCTTATTAACTTTTTATTAAATTATTACTTATAGACGCTTTAATATATATATAATCGTATCGTGTGGTAGAATATTTACAGCCAATCTTATAGGTTATTTATGCAATGCATATATTCTAAATGCAAAATAAATTCAACTTCAAATATCAATCTGTTCCGCCATAACAGCTACTCCAATAATGTTACTGTGAAAGCTGAAAAATCTAATAAATCGAAACACTGTTGACGAACCATTTTGGTGCTGAATGGTGACAGTTAGGTGGACTGAATTTCTATAACACTGTGCTGGACAAAGTGACAGACGTTCTAGAACATCGTTTCCCAACCTGGGGTTCGCCAAAACTTTTCTGTGATGGCGGTTGTCGAGATTAGGTCTATTATTGTTTCCTTCATTTCTGCAACATTGTAATAATAATATAATAATGATTATGATTATATTAAAATTACATCAACCCTACAATGCCCCTTGTTACATATGTGTAACATCGGGAATTCATTACATTATTTCAACAATATATTAATATTTACCGCGAATGCCTGATTTACATTGATGTAAGAACGTTAGGAATACATTTCATTTCGCTACAACCAGGCCCACACGCTGTGTAACTTTTAAGCCGTAACTAGAGTATCTTTAGGTTTTAACCATTAAGGGTTAAGTTAATTTAAGGTTATTAAATATTTTGCTTCAAATTAAATGTTACGCATGTCTACTGTATGTATATTTAAAAGTCAGTGGTTCACCCAACTCAGATTGTTGTGTAAGGGGTTCGCAAGTCGAAAAAGGTAGGGAACCGCTGTTCTAGAAGATCAAGAGATAAGGTAAAGTGATCCCACAACAGGCCTCAGGAGGCCTTTGGGGTAGTAGGAAGTTAAGGCTCCCACTTTTTCTAGAAAATCGGTACTTGATGTCAGCCGGGTTGTCAGCCCTGCGTGACGGCCGCCTTTACCCCAGAACAAGCGTCTGGTACTCATTTCCGTTAGAGGCTGAATCGACCCCAGGGCCATAGCGCCGCCAGAGGGTTTGGGTCAGTTTAAAAATCCTGACCCCGACGGGACTTGAACCTCGACCCTCCGGCTTGTAGCTCAGTGCCTTAACCACTATGCTACGGCTTCATCTTAAAATATTTGATTATAACCCAAATAATTAAATTAATTTACTCGTTCTAAAATTTCATCGTCCAAAACAATTTTGCTAGGTATAGGGTATTTCCCACAAAAGACCATCACTTTACTTTTCTTTGTATTGATTGCCATGTTGTACCTTTTTATAATTATATTAAAATTGTGTGTAAATCTGTTTCTGCTGGAACTATTAATTATCCTAGATTGTGAAGTTTATATCAATTTGCTATTTGAGATTTGTTTTTTTAAGAATATCTAGAATTAGATTAGTTTTGTATGTCTATTTTTAGGTTTCTATGTTGTCTATCACAGACTCTGTTTAAAATATATGTACGAAATATTGAGGAAAATTGGAGGAGAAAATGTTCAAGCATGGGAATTTCTATTTCACACAACAAAATTTACATTTTGCAGATGATCAATTATTAATCGCACAAGATTATGAAGATTTAGAATATATGACTAGAAAATTAATAGAATGAAAAATGGGGATTAATTTTGAACATGAAGAAAACAAAACATTTATCAATTGGTGAACCAGAACAAAATTTAATTTTGGAGAAACAATAAAATCTTGTAGTGAGATCGCATATTTAGGAATTAAAATAAATGAAAATGGGAGTTATGAAGAGGAAATAAGAAATATAAATAATAAAGGAAAACTTGCAATTGCTTGCCTCAATGGAATATTGTGGGATTAAAATATAAGTAATAAAAATAAAATGAATATATATCATACAATTGTTAAAAGCATCATTACTTATGGAGCAGAAGTTTGGCCATTAACAACAAAAACAAATAAGTATATTTTGGCAACGGAAATGGATTTTATACGAAGGGCAGCAAGAATTTCAAGAAGAGAAAAAATTAGGAACAGAGTTATAAGGGAGAAAATGAAGATTGAAAACACTATTTTAGATTATATTAAAACTCAGGAATTAAGATGGTACGGACATGTCCAGCGAATGGAAGAGGATCGGCTACCAAAATGTGTTTTGGAATGGAAACCTCAGGGAAGACGAGGAAGAGGAAGACCTAAAACTTCCTAGAGTCAGGGAATATATTTATACATGAAGGAGAAACATCTACAACCAGGAGATTGGATGGACCGACAAAATTGGGTATTGGGAATCGGACGATGTCAGAGATATTAATGAACCGATGATCGATCAAATCTATTAATTTGAATAGAACCGTGTCTCATCTGTAGGCAATCTTCAATATTCTATCCATGTATATCATAAAGACCAAGGGCGAGAGGCCACATCCTTGTCAACCTAGTACTCATACTGATTATATACACTGAACCAGTGTCGCAATAATTTATTTATAAGTTTTTTGCATTTATCTCAAAATCGCGAAGACTGCAATGAATGAGTTTTGAAAGTGAACTTCTCAATTGTACATTGTACAGAAGTGAAAGTAATTTCTAACAATTACACAGTCTCTCAGTTATACACCGAAAGATAAAGGTAACTCTTTTATTAATATTAATTTATGATTAATTGAACCAATTATTTTGATTAAAAGACTATATAAACTCTAACATTTAAAAGGTTATGTCATTATAACACATTTTACATTTCTTTACTTTCCAGAATCTCCAAGCATATTTTATTAAATTCAACAAATTAAATAATTTCTGTAAGAATATCCACTCCTTAAATTCCGCTGTGGTCTCGAGGTAACGTGTTGCTTTGTCACGCAGCGGGCCCGAGTTCGATTCCCGGTCCGGACAGGCTCCTGGGTGAGGTTTTCTTTCGGGGTTTTCTCTCATCTGTAAGACAAATGTCAGGAAATTTAGGGCCCAACAGTCGATGAAAATCATCCGGCCATCATCATCATCATCCCCCTTCACCGGTGTGGAAATCAACAGGAAGCTACAACACCTATAATTCCCTAGTAAAGCTGCAAATCACTGCATGAAAATGCTATGATTGCAGTGAAAGACCTGCCTTCGGGCAGAATTACTATTGAATCGATTTTTAGAAAGTTAAAAGCATTTTAGGTAGTGAGGAGGTACATATTACACTGATCTTTAATTCTATAAAAGTTAAATTCATTTGTAGGTATTTATATTAAAATATTTTATTTTGAGATGATTCAATAACTTGTGTGAATCTCGTCTGAGATCTTTGGATACATGCCAAGCAGGCTGTGTAATTTATGTCTAATATTCATAATTATGCAAATTGTAGCCATTGTTTAATAAATTATGACTTTTTATTACTGAAGCTGTGGAGTTTTGTTTTAATAACTGGGAAAACCAGGAGGGGAAAAATATTTTTAGTTTGGACGGCACCGTAATTTCAACTCGGGACCTCCCGAATAGAGTGACAAACACCGTCTGAACAAACTCATTTGGCACTAAGTAATATTTATTGTTACATTTATGGAATGAACCAAATGATTCAGATGTCTGATTGTGGGCTCAACGGTCTGGATTCGATCCCGGAATCGTCGATCCATGCGTTTATGGCCCATTAGAGATCATCATGGCCTGTTAACGAGATATACCTACATTTACCTTTATCCGACTTATATTTATGAAATATTTTTAACCGAAATTTCAAATAATTTCCATAATCACTCACTCACTCACTCACTCACTCACTCACTGGCAGTATCGAACCCGTAGGTTCATGGCCGCGCGGACATAAGCTCTCCATATATCCCTATCCTGAGTCAATGTTTTCCAATCATCCCCTGTATAATCTACTTCCCTCAAAGCATAGTTAATGTTATTCTCCCACCTCATTCTTTGGTCTACCAACTGGGCGTTTTCCCTCTGGTTTTCCTACAAGAATCTTCCATGCACGCTTTTCATTCCCCGTTCGTGCCACATGTCCTGCCCATCGCCGTCTACGAGACTTAACTGTTTTCATTATATCTGGCTTCCTATAAAGACTATGTAATTCACTGTTATGCAGTCTTCTCCACTCACCTGTCTGTTCAACTCTCTTTGGTCCAAAAATGTTCCTAAAAACTTTATTCTCAAATACTAGTAATCTCCTTTCCTCCCTTGAAGTAAGAGTCCATGTTTCGCATCCATATAATATAACTGGTAGAATAATAGTTGTATATATTTTCAGTTTAACGTTTTTTGAAAGGAGTTGGGAAGTCAAGAGTCTCTGTAATGCATAATAACATGCATTTCCAGAATTGAGCCCATGTTTAATTTCCTTGTGCATCTGGAATCAAATATTTATTTGGTAACTAGCCAATACACGTCGTGCGCTCCTACGCCTGAATAAATTAAACATTAAAGATTAATTAAATTACGTGTTATATGCTGAGATGAATCAAACATGGCAGTTGCTAGTCAGTTTATAATTTCGGATTTCAGGTAAACCTCCACTTGTAATTGTCGGATTTCGCTCATTTTTGGAAAATATCTACCTCGGCTTGTTTTAATAAGATATTCTGAGTTTCGTTGTAAAATATCGAAAATTGTGACCCCTAGAGTGATTTTTAAATTTTAACTTCAGGTGAACTCCTACACCTAATGGTTTTAGAGTGTCTTATTGTGAATCTAAATCACCCAGGGACCGACCGAAACACACAAAACTTTCATCAAAATCGGTCCAGTCGTTTAGGCAGTTTTTAATCCCGGATTTGAAATAAACCTCCACTTCGAATTGTCGAATTTCGCTCACTTTTTGATAATACCTATCTCGATTTATTTTAATACGATATACTGAGTTTCGTTGTAAAATATCGAAAATTGTGACCCCTAGAGTGATTTTTAAATTTTTACTTCAGGTGAAATCCTACACCTATTAGTTTTAAGAGGGTTCAATTGCGAATCTAAGCGATTCAGGGATCCACTGAAACACACACAACCAATTTCATCAAAATCGGTCCAGTCGTTTAGGCAGTTTTTAATTTCGGATTTCAAGTAAACCTCCACTTCTAATTGTCCGATTTCGCTCACTTTTTGATAATACCTATCTCGATTTATTTTAATAGGATATACTGAGCCCTCCATGGTATCTTTACCTTGTCGTGGTGGAGTGGCTTGCGTGCTTAAATGATGTCGAGAGCTACGCCGGGGGTAGAATTGCTGCCGATAGGGTTACCCATGCCGGACTGGTCGAAAGAGTGACGCTCTTTCACCGTAAAAATACAACCGTCAAGAAATGCGGACATGGGTTCAACTGGGGTAAAATTTTCCGGCGGTCAAATATTCCCCCATTCGGTTCTCCGGGCGGGGACTACTTCAGGGAGCCCATGCCAAAAGCTCAAACTAGGGACATGTTCCTAGGGACATGGGATGTTAGGACTTTATACAATAGCGGGCGCTAGAGGTATTAACCCGTGAATTAGATAAATCGCCCTTAGATATAGTCGCTTTACAGAAAGATAGATGGCAAGGAGAAGGTAGTCTGAAATCAGGAAGCTTTGCATTATACTACGGGGGTACAGAAAGACCTGAATTTGGAACGGGTTTTTTTAGACCTACGGGTTCGATAGTGCCAGTGAGTTAGTTAGTTAGGATATACTGAGTTTCGTTGTGAGTTTCGTTGTGAAACATCGAAAATAGTGACCGCTAGAGCGATTTTTAAATTTTCACTTCAGGTGAACTCCTACAGCTAACGGTTTTAGATGGTCCAATTGTGAATCTAAGCGATCCAGGGACCCACTCAAACACAAATTTTACCAAAATTGGTCCAGTCGTTTAGGCATTTTTTAATTTCGGATTTCAAGTAAACCCTCACTTGTAACGGTAGGATAAGGCTGTTTTACAAATTTTCATTCATAGTTATTTTTACTGAACTAACTATAAACAGTGACTGTATTGATCAAATTAACTCCTTTAAGTACCTGGCACAATACTAAACGATAATAATACTGTTGAAGAAGAAATCAAAACAAGAATATCGCAAGGAAATAAAGCATATTTTGCTAATTTCGATATATTCAAAAGCAAATTAATATAAAAAAATGTTAAATTCAAATTATATACAGCAATAATAAGACCAATCATATGTTATGGAGCTGAAACCTGGGTACTAAAAGAAGCAGATAAATTAAGACTTAACGTTTGAGAGGAAAATATTTAGAAGAGTGCTAGGTCCAATAAAGGAAAATGGAACTTGCAGGTTGAGAAGGAATGACGAATTATACCTCAAGAATAATAAAGAAAATATAGTTAGTTTCATCAAATCCAAAAGATTACAATGGTTTGGACATACACTAAGAATGCCAAAGGGAAGATTGCCGAATGATATTTTTAATTGGAAGCCTCAGGGAACAAGACCAAGGGGAAGACCCAAGGATCGATGGGAAGATGACGTAATTGAAGATTTGAGAGAGATGGGGATTTTTGATTTGAAATCTACTGCACAAGATAGGAAGAAGTGGCGTAAACTGGTTGAGAAAGCCAAGACATTCCACTGGAAGTCGTAGAGCCTGACGAAGAAGAAGAAGAAGAAGTTATTTTTACTAGTTTTTCTTCTCTTCTTCTTCTTTCAAGGATTGAATCTGTTTGGTTCGTTCCAGCTCCAAGTATTAAAGCTGTCGTGTCCATCTCTTTCGTAGGCGTCCCCGATCTCTTTTTCCTCCTCTTGGTTGATAGTTCAGACTTTTCCTAGGCCAGTCTGTTGGTATTCATTCTGCAGACATGTCCATATCATTTTCTACTATACTCGTCTATTTTATCTATCAAACTGAATATTTGTAGTTCTTTACGGATATATTCACACCGTTTTTTATCAAACTATATGCAGGTCTACTGCTGTGGTCTCGAGGTGGCGTGCTGCATTGTCACGCAGCGGGCCCGGGTTCGATTCTCGGTCGGGACAGGTTCCTGGGTGAGGTTTTTTCGGGATTTTTCCTCACTTGTAAGACAAATGTAAGGAAGCTTAGGGCCCAACGGTCCCCGAAAATCATCCGGCCATCATCTTCATCATCATCATCATCATCATCCTTCACCGGTGAGGAAAATAACGGAAAGCTACCACACCTATAATTCCCTAGTAAAGCTGCAAAGCATAGCATGAACACGCTATGAATGCAGTGAAAGACCTGCCCTCGGGCAGAATTACTATGGATGGATTAAAGTATATCATGCCACAAATCGTAAATATTTGATTTCTGCTGCTTCTATAAGGTAGCACCAGCGGACACATACGGTATTCAGATAATTTGGACCCACCTAACAGCGAACAACCTCAAGAAATTGGAGAATGTCAAAGCCAGATACCTCAAGAGAACCTTATCACTCTCAAAGTACACAATAAACAGCTACGCCTACAGATTAGCACATGAATCATACTTCATTGCTGATATCAAGCTCCGATTCAATCTACCAGAAACCCAGTCATATAAAGATACGATCAAAGAGACAAAACAAAGCCAATGCTATACAGAAGGAAATAATGGAAACAGAAACAATGAAAACTGATGCGTGGAAAGGCCCGAACTTCCAATTTCGCCATGTATACATACGCTTCGCCGCGCATGGTTTCCACGGGAAGATATGCCCGAATCCCTCATACCACGATTCCAAGGAGGACTGCAGATGTACGAGCCATGCTCCAAGTACCACCTAATGAAATGCAAAAGCCGAACTCAGTCTCTCATCACAATTATAAAAGACTGATGACATTTCAAAATGTACACATTGTGTTTAACAAAACGCATTTGAGCCAAATATTGCAGGTACAGCCAAATTTGCAACGGTAAAATAAATAGATTGCTTATCTTTAGCACGTATTACGAATGAATGAACAGCGCATACCAAAAAAGAATGTATAATTATAAACCAAAAGGGAGAAGAATGTTGGGAAGACCATTGAAGAGATGGAAGGACCAATTCAACCTATAATGAGATCGGAACAGGCCATTGGGCTTAATCCTTGTTGTTGATGATGATGATGCTCTGAGAATAGCAGTAGGTAGTTAGAGTAAAGAGTGAATGTAGCGAAGTGAAACGTAATTTGGAAGCTGAGAGAATGTATAACAGGTGTGTAAGCCTGATCATCAGTTCAAGCAACTCGATCGTGGTGATCGTTTGCAACCACACCCAGACGTTTAGCGGTCACCACCAAAACAATCACATCCTTTCTGTACGTGTTATATTGTTAAGTGTTCAATTTTAACACTCCAATCATCTGTGTGGCAAGTTTACTGCAATAGAATGCAATTGGGCTCTGTAGACCACACATTCGTCTAATCAAACAACATTCACAATAATTGAAAAGAAAAGAAAAATACAAATTATAAAAAAAAACAATTATACATAACTATTTAACTCATGGCCCAAATGGGAGTCATTTGAAATCTGTGCGTGGGAAAGCCAACAAATTTCTCTCAGAGGTTTCTGATTTCAGAATTCAGGTTTATTTACGTGCTATAAATTTACGACATTAATCAGCGACTTTAATTCCTTCCGAACGAAATCATACTTAGTATTTTTAGGTATTTAAAATTCCTTCGACAGCGATCGGTTAGAATTCCACAGGGACCCGTTTTTAATTTCTTCTTGTTTAACAATTTCTAGATCTAAATTTACATTATGTGGAATAGCTTTGTATGTTCCGTCCACATCCATAGTAATTCTGCTAGAAGGCAGGTCATTCACTGGAATCATAGCATTTTCATGCTATGCTTTGCAGCTTTTCTAGGGAATTATAGCTGTGGTAGCTTCCCGTTGCTTTCCTCACCGGTGAAGGATGATGATGATAATGATAAGGATGATGATGGTGGCCGGATGATTTTCGGGGACCATTGAGCCCTAAGCTTCCTGACATTTGTTTTACAGGTGAGGAAAAACCCCGAAAAACCTCACCCAGGAGCCTGTCCCCACCGGGAATCCAACCCGGGTCCGCTGCGTGTCAAGTCAATACGCTACCTCGAGACCACAGCGGTGGACTATGTTTCATTATAAGCTTAAGATTTTTTTTTTAATTTCATTGTTTCATAGCGTTGTTGGTTAAGTAAAACATATTGTTTTGTCTAATGTCACCATGTTGCCTTTTATGACATTTCTGGCTTTCTGCACTGACATTGGCGGAATTGTAATCATTTCTTAGGGTGGGGCACCTGGAAGATGGAGTTACGTTACCTCGGTGATATGATGGGTGATAAGACAACGAAGCGCCAGGAGAATACCTAACCTAAACTTAACCTAAATTCCAGACCATGGGCAAGAACATGAAAAATTCCCTTTAAGGAATAATTCCGGAAATCGAAACTGAGACCTAATGAACTGTAATCAGAAACGGTGACCACTATTCCAAGAGGTTGGTCTGTTAGGTAAAATATATTAATAAAATAACCTGATAAATTAACTAATTCTGAGGCCGTATTTTTCCAAGAAGTGATTAGAAAATGAATTTAGGATGGTAGTGATGATAATTTTATTTGACAGCTTGTGTAGAGTTTAAACTGCTTTGAACATGAGAACTGCTCACTCTGTGGTAACCAATTATTTTTATCGATTTATAATTTAGGCTTATTATTTGTAAATATTTCATTATCATCATCATGAACAAATCCGTTTTGGGCCGTGTGACGGTAAACCTAAGGAAGATGGTCTTGATCTTTCCACCCATGTTTTGGTCTTCCTTGGTCCGTATGTCCAGATGGAGTATATTGAAACGCCAATTTTGGAAATATATTTCTTTCCCTTCTTCAAAGAGGATTTTTCCATTCTTTCTATATCTTCATCTAAACTTGGTACTCCAAGTTTTTCTCTGACTATTTAACTCGTGTCCCAAATTGGAGTCAATGACCAACACCATTTTAATGATTTTTTATTTACAACCAATCACAGTCGTTCTCACCTCGATTTTATAAATTAAATTTTATCACTGTAAAATCAAACTCCTCCTTTCTAACGTTCAAAATATATTACAGCATTATTTTTCAGTGACTTCATGTGGTAACCAGATTGTGCACGTCATGGTTGTGGGAGATAATATAAAAACATTTGTAGCAATTGATTATACCACAAAAGAAAGAAAACACTGTTTGCACTTTCTTAAACGTATTTTTCCCCAGGTAATAACGTTCCAGAAAAATATAATTGACATATTTACATCATAGGACATCGGAAATTAATTAATATACAGTTTGATGTGTTTCATTTTCTCTCCACTAGGGTGCATTCTTACAATATTGCGATCCTTTGGCAATAAATAATATGATCTGGTTGCAGTGATAAACAAGTGAAACATAACTTTTCGCAATTGTTTTCAAACATCGCCATTTACATTAAATATATAAATATTTTAAAATAACTACATTTATAATGATTTGTGAGTAAACAGCTTAATTTTATTCGTTTAATAGTCCTAACAAATGCCGCTCTTAATTTCCAAATTCTCTAGATAAATTGGAAATCACTCGTGGCATTACTTATGATAATAGTGTTCCTTTGGTGATCCAGTCTATTAATTCCTTACAGTGATCGTAAGAAGCGCATTTCGCTTACTCTAAGTTTATATAAGAATTTTTGTTTTATTTAAAATCCAAATTTCACTTTCGTATTTCAGACCAGCTTATGATGTGATGTTATGTAACCTTAGTTGTGTATCTGTCCTCATTTGTTTACCAAAATGCCTTCTTATTACCCCATTCATTTTATTATATTTTTGTAATTTTGAATCAATGTCACTCTTATGTTCTGCAAATACACTTCCAAAGTATGAGAAATCACACACTTGTTTTATGATTTTTCCATCAATCTTAATTTCTACTCGTATGTTTTTTCCCCACATTGCCATTGCTTTAGATATTGAAGTGGAAATTTTCATATTGGGCCTATATTTGCTGGCAATTTTGAATAACTGATACGCTTCTATTTGTAAGCTGTTTTCGGATTTGATAATATTATTTGATCATCATCCATTTATAACTTATTACACTGAGCAACAAAAAAGAAACTATTTTGTCTCAAAAAGAAAAATATGTAATTCTGATAGTTTTTTTCCCCTGAATTCAAATATGATATCGGGTTTTCTCCATCACTCAAGGTTTCCGAGAGACAAGAATTTATAATTTCAAACAATTTAATACTTTCTACATTCGAAAGTACACAATATTCGAACATTCGGATTCACCTAGAAAGTAAGAAATGACGATTTTCTGCTATATTTCGCCTGTGGAGCATCCCTCTTGATGGTCCAACAATAATCGGCCAGCATATTAGGATTCCAATTGCCTTGATATCTCTTTTTCATAGCTTAAATCATTTGAGTTAGCTCATTTGGTTCTATTTTACAATGGACAAATGGACGAAAAAAGTTTATTAAAAAAATTATTATTTAAATTCATTAATTGAAACTGAAAAAAAAAAATGTTGGCGATGGAGAAATTCCGAATATATATTTGAAAACACGATAAAAAACTGCATTAAGAACAACTATTGGTACTCATGAGACAAAAATCATGTTGACCAAATGAATTCTACATTATTATGTATATCTCTCACATATTCGAATAATGGCTAAAGAATGCCACTAAAACGGTTATGGAAAAGTTTTAGTTTTTTTCTTCCTATGATATAATAAGGATAAAAAATGTATAATATGAATATTATAATATAGGCTTCAGACTTCACTAATATTTTAGCGTACTGAATTCCTTGGACTCACAGGATAAAAGAAAAGGAAAGTATTTTTAATACCATATTACAAAAATGTCATATGTCCGATAAGACAAGTGGAATGTGTGATGATGTAAACGTGTATCAAAGTGATGTAGTCAGCAATCGACCCATGTCCCTGGAAACCGGAGTCATACTTCGTCATCTGTAGACGTATGATAATCCTTCAGGGTTGGACAAAAGTCATTCAATTGACAACCATACAAATTATTCTCAAGTAGAGTCATATAAAAAGAGGTCTTCAACTATTGATAAACATCCATTCTTAAAAAAATGGTTCAAGTTTTATTTTTGATACTTTTAAACCATACGTATAACCAGTCTTATGGGTAATAAACACAGGCTCTTTAAAATTTGCATGAGTTAGGGTTTTAGACTCACCTCATATATTTTTTTTTATATTTCTTGCAGAGTAGTTTCTTCACACTTGTGTGATATTGTCAATGTCTCCCAACTGCCGAATTTATTATTGTTGATCCTGTATGTTGAGATCACTCTGTTGCCTGATCGATGAACTTCAAATCATTTTTCCCCCGGGAATTTCAAAATTCATAGTTTTCTTCTTATTCTTGTGGTTGTAAATTTCCTCTCAACTTGTGAGTCCCTTAGATTTATCTAACTGTTTCAGTAATTTGGCCTTAGTTTCTATTCTGTGTCTTTCTGACCATGTATGTGCAACTATTTCAGACTTTTCTATTTCCCCATTTTTAACATTTCTAAGGCGTTCTTTCTTTCTTGTATTCGAGTTCCTTTTTGTTTTTCCGATGTATATTTTTTCACAATTTTTTACAATCAATTTGATAAATCCCTGATTAGTTGCCTTAATCAATATTTTCATATTTGATGGTTTGAATTAATCTATTCAGGCTGTAATCATTTTCGGAGCTAATTTAATTATAATTTGCTGAAAACGTTTTGATACGTATTAAATAGTAAAGGATGGTATGTAAATTTCCTGATTTGTTTACCGATTTCTCTATATTTATCTTTAAAATTACTTTCTCACTTCATAAGTATTTTCTTACCATAACAAAATTAACTATTTTTGAAACGAAAATATATGCTGTCATAATAATACATTTTCCTCAAGATACGAGACATACGGGTCTGAGACTTGGCCTTTAACGATCTCTGATAAAAATAAAATTGCGACAATAGAAATGAGATTTCTCAGATCAGTTGCTGGCGTATCTCTAAGAGATCAAAATAGAAGTCAAGATATCAGAGATGAATTACAAATGTATAATATAAACGAGAGAATACACACAAATAAACGTAATTGGTTTGAGCATATACAAAGAATGCCAAATAATTTTTATCAAAACAGCTGCTTCATTATGGGCCTCTAGGCCGAAGAAATGTAGGAAGACCAAAACGTCGTTGGAAAGACGACCTGTACCTGCAGCATATAGTGCATCGGGGAGCGGAACGGGCCAACAGACTCATACCTTGAAGATGATGATGAATAATACATTTTCCTCAAGATACGAGCGGCGTCAATTTATATTTCAGATGTAGAATAAGAACTCCAGGGCGCGACAGGCCTAGAAGGATCTTAGCCTATCAGTTTGCTACTAACCTCAGATCCACATGTGTCATAGAGGTGGACGATCTTTCCGCCAATGTTGGGGCGATGTTAGGCTAGCATGATGATTCCCTAGATGTTATAGCTGATTTTCTCATAAGCTGCCATTAGTTGTAGCTACTAAAATTCGCCATGATGATGGCTGGAAAACGGTCCCATACTGGCCGAAATTTCACGAAAAATGTATTCCCTGCGGGAACTGGAACCAGCGCATGTTCCTAGCTCTGCGCCGAGGCATGATAAGTTAAACCATACGTAATGGCGCGGGACCATGTAGCATATTAAATTCAATAAGTAAATCAATAAAAGAGTGTTGCAGTAATTTGGAATTATGTATGAATGGATGAAATGACTTAATTAACGATAAATGGATAAATAAAAATACCATGATAGAATAAAGAATGTATGAAAGAACTAGCGGACCCGGCAGATGTTGTCCTACCTGAAAGCTCAATTCTCGTGTCATGGCCGGGCGATAAAAATGTAAGTTACTTTTTTACCATAAAATTCACTAATTAAGACTAATTAGATATTATTAAATAAGTTCAAGAAAACCTCTCACAGCCATCTGTTGTGGCTCAAGAAGTGTGCATGATGACGTCACATTGTTGTCGCTCGGAATATGTCAATAATTCAGATGACTACTCATCAGACATTAAAAAAAATCCTATAATCGTACCGCAGCGCCACCTACCGATCCAAAATGGGAATCTAAACCAGGAGCCACTCAAACGCACAAAAAAACAAAATCATCAAAATCGGTCCATCGTTTAGGCAGTTTTTAATGTCGGATTTCAAGTAGCCTAAACCTCCATTTATAATTATCGGATTTCGCTCATTTTTGGACAATACATACCTCGGTTTATTTTAATAGGATATACTGAGTTTCATTCTGAAACATTTGAAAAATATGGCCGCATGCTATTTTTTCAATTTTTACTTCAGATTAACTCTTACACCTAATAATTTTAGAGTGTCCAATTGTGAATATAAGAAGAATTATATAACTAACTCACTGGTACTAACGAACCCATAGGTTCATGGCCGCACGGACATAAGCTCTCCATACATCCCTATCCGAGTTAATGTTTTCCAATAATTCCCTGTATAATCTACTTACCTCAAATCATAGTTAAGGTTATTCTCTCACCTAACTCTTGGTCTACAAACTGGGCGTTTTCCCTCTGGTTTTCCTACAAGAAGCTTCCATGCACATCTTTCATTCCCCATTCCACATGTCCTGCCCATCGGAGTCTACGAGACTTAACTGTTCTTATTATATCTGGCTTCATATAAAATAGAAGAATTATATATATATATATATATATATATATATATATATAAAGAAGAATCAACGATTTGATTGATGAATAGATGTTTTAATAAATGCATTCTCTCTGTCTTTCTTTATCTCAGCTTTATCACTCCTATTATAGGTACTTGCTCTATATGTACCTCATGCCATGGGAGTTATAGGACGCGACCTGTCGGGAGATAATTTGGGGCTCTGAATTACACTTATTTTTTTGACCACATAAGGACATACAGAGCCCCCATGATGAGTGATCAGTTCAATGCTAGAACCACTTCCGAGACAACACGAACATTTAAGACAAGACACACACCATTCACTCATACATTCATACGAAACAAGTAGAATTTGATAGGATAATTTTTGATGGATAGATGTTATTCGGGGATCATTGGCCCTTAATGTTTCTGACGTTATTTTGTCTTACAGTCGAGGAAAAACCTTAAAAATACCTCACCCTGGAAAACTGTATAGACCGAGGATCTTACCTGGGTACGCTACGTACAAGGCAACGACATTACTCCGAATTAATGTATTAATGAAAGAAATTATTAAAAGATGAATGAATGAAAGAATGAACTGATGGATAATTAATTAATAAATAAAGTATGGATGGTTGGATGGATGATTGTATGAACAACGAATGGATGATTGAAAGATGAATGGATAAAACATGAAAAATAAGGCTAAATAGTATTAAATATCCTGAAGAAAAGCAGGCTTACATAAAAATAGTTATATCAAATATTTTCATTTCAGAACAAACTGGAAAGAAGACTTAGCAAGGATGAATGAGAACAGAATACCAAAGGCAGCATACAACTATTCACCACAAGGAAGAAAAAGTTTGGAATGACCAAACAAAAGACGGGAGCAGCAGCAATTTGGAGCCACAACAGACTAAAATATGCCTAAATTGTGACGATGAAGAAGAAGAAATATTTTCATAGCATTGACCAGCCTCGTGAGCTAGTGGTCAGCGTTTCTGACTACAATAAATGAGGTCCCGGGTTCTATTCCCGGTCAGACCATAAGAATGTTTCCTATTTCTTGAAATTATGAAATAAATAAACAATACCTTATTAACACTTGAAATTCATATTAAAGCACCGTTGAGATTATGTAATAAGATGTTAATTATAAAATTACCTGGTAAGTCAGTCGTCCTCAACTAAATTATGAAACTTCAAGTTATTCCAATATAGAGGCCTTTCAAAAACAATGTTTCATCTTCTCCATTTTAACTGGAACTGATGGTGTTATACAACCTATACAACCTATATAGGCCTAACACCATCAGTTTCAGTTAAAATGTAGAAGATGAAATATTGTTTTCGAAAGGCCTCCATATTGGAATAACTTGAAGTTTAATAATTTAGTTGAGGACGACTGACTTACCAGGTAAAAATTTTATAATTAACATCTTAACACCTTATTACTCAACGAGAACACAGCCCAGTCGTACAGCCCATTATACGAGATTGTTAAAAACAAGTCAGTTGGTACTAACGACACTTCAAGTTTACAACGTCGCAAACAAAAACAATTAGTAGCAGACACTCATCCTGCTGATGATGGGAGTTACCTTCCGAAAGGCCTCCAAATAACATTTTAAATGCAATATTTTAACACAGTTGAGGACGACGGCACCTGCCAACAGGTATATTTTAATTTTTATCTTATGACTATTCATCTCAACAGAATTCGATAGGAATTTTATTAGTATTTCTGTAGTTGCCATGATCTTGAATTTAGATTAAGTTTAGATTAAGGACTCTCGTGCTGCTTCATTATAATTTATGACCCATAATATCATCCGGATAACGTAACTCCGCCTTATTAGGTGCTCCAATCTAAGAAATGAATTACAATGCCGCTAATGTTAGGGGAGAAAAGCCAGAAATGTCATAAGGACTACCTGGTGGCAATGAAAAAAAAATTACACATCCCTGGAAATGCGCACGCACTAGAAAACACAGCAAGCAATTTATCATTCATGTTATGTTACATACTGTATCAGATACCTGGCTACTCGGTCTCTCACGCGAGAATTATGCAGAGTTAATTAAAAATGTCCACACAACCACAACACGTATCCTCAATATAACACACTCACATAGCATGTCAGAAATATTGGAAATACACATTTATTTCATGTTAATGTCTCATTTCACTATTTAAAGATCTTATAAAATGTTCGACAAATTATACCTTATAATACAATATATAAAAAAAGGTCGCAACTTTCACCAAAATGTCATGAACCAACTAACTCACTGGCTCTATCGAACCCATAGGTTCATAGCCGCAGCGTGGACATAAGCTCTCCATACATCCCTATCCTGTACTAATGTTTTCCAATCATCCCCTGTATAATATAGCCTACTTCCCTCAAATCATGGATATTCTCCCACCTCATACTTGGTCTATCAACTGGGCGTTTTCCATCTGGTTTTCCTACAAGAAGCTTCCATGCACCTCTTTCATCC
This sequence comes from Diploptera punctata, assembly GCA_030220185.1. Lineage (NCBI taxonomy): Eukaryota > Metazoa > Arthropoda > Insecta > Blattodea > Blaberidae > Diploptera > Diploptera punctata. The sequence continues at coordinate 1,408,755 of JASPKZ010008359.1, read as the reverse complement.
CCCATACATTCCACATATCCTGCCCATCGCAGTCTATGAGACATAACTGTTCTTTTTATATCTGGCTTCCTATACATATCATGTGGCTCACTATTATGTAGTTTTCTCCATTCACCTGTTTATTCATCTCTTTTTTGGCCCAAATATTTTCCTAAAAACTTTATTCTCAAATACTCTTAATTTTCTTTCCTCCCTTAAAGTAAGAGTCCATGTTTCGCATCCATTTAATATAAATGGGAGAATAACGGTTTTATACTCGTATATTTTCATTTTAATGTTTTCTTAAGGAGTTCGGACGACAAGAGTCCCTATAATGCATACTAGCATGCATTTCCAGAATTGAGCCTATGTTTAATTTCTTTGTACATCTCATTCCTATTTGTAAATATTGTTCCAGATATTTAAAATCAGTCACTTCTTCAAAAGTTCCCTCATTTTTCATTAGTTAGTGATTAACAAAATGTGAAATTTACAATGGGTTGTGTATGTGATAGTAAATGCACTATCTTCTCTATTATTCAATTTTGTACTAGAGCATACCATCAAAATTTTAGAGCATGAAAAAGATTACAGATCAATGGTATTAATAAGCTGTTAATATACAATGATTTAATATTATTAGGCAATAACAAGGAGATATTAAGGACCAACACGCACACTCTATTAAGTAACACCAAGAAATTGGAACCGGAATATCTATAAAACTAAATATCTGATCACATGTAGAAATAAGCAACGAAAATTGATAATTAATGACATGTGAGAGAAATACTGAAGAATTGACTGAATTCAAATACCTAAGAATAATAATTACAATCAGGAATGTTTTTGTTTTGTAGTTGCAATGATGTTTCTAGTTTATCTTAGCTAACTCTCTCTCTCTCTCTGAAAAGAATTAAAATTTCGTTACCGTCTTTAGTAATTAAAATGGTTACTTTTTTAATCGCTTTAAAATTGATTGTTCATTACCCGGCTACAAAGTAGAATCTTCTCCGTCTTTATTTGCAGACTACTATCATCTGACTTCCACTACTCTAGAAACACAGTCAGAAGTCGATTCTGTCTTTGCGACAACTTTAGAAATGAGAATAACTACAATATATTCCTCTTCTTCTTCATCCAACTAATTCTTAGGCATATAGGCCTAATACGATCTCGCTGATGAATTTTGTATCCAGCGTTTCCTTGGACAATAACGAAGCATGGCTTCGGGAAATCTATCTGAATCGATTCGTCGCAAATTATTCACCCAGTTATTGTGGTATCTATGTATGTATTCAATGACTGGTTCTAAACCTAGTTCCTTTAAGATATCATCATTGCGTTTGTGATCCCAATTGGTATATCCTGTTGTATATCTTATGAATTTCATTTCACTATAAGTTATCCTGTTCTCTTCTCCTTTCCTCAAAGTTCATGCCTCACTGCCGTAGCAAAGTGCAGATCTTGCTAAGATTTTGTATAACCGTACTCTGGGGTCTCTCTGAATTAGCGAAGGTTTCATTGCTGAATTTATTATTCCCATCGGTTTATAATAACTACAATAACTATAGTATCAAGATTCATAACTAGAAGTTGTAATTATGGTTTGTTTTTATAGTGGCGCATGAACTGTTTGGTTATTCGCGCCCACGAAATTATTAATTTTCATATTTTCTCATTCTAATATCATAAGTAATGGCACGAGTGATTTCCAATTTATCTAGAGGATTTGGAAATCAATACTGGCATTTGTTAGGACTATTTAACAAATAAAATTAAGCTGTTTGCTCAAAAAACATTATTTAAATGTATTTACCGGTATTTTAAAATATTCATATATAATATATACGGCGATGTTTAAAAACAAATCAGAAATGTGTTTATGTTTCATTTGTTTATTCACTGCAATTTCATCATATTATTTATTACCAAAGAGAGTCTCAATGAACGATAACCCATTAAGATCGCAAAATCGTAAGAATCCACTCTAGTGGAGAAAAAATAAAACACATCAAACTGTATATTATAACCAACATTATAAGTTTTTTTTTCAGGAAACAACTCAGTAAAATCATTATTTAAAAACACAATTATTGAACACACAATTATCAAATGTGTAGTTCGAAGGAATCTGTTCATTATTTGCTATATTCAACGTATTGTCCACCGCTGTGGTCTCGGGGTAGCGTGCTGCCTTGTCACGCAGCGGGCCCGGGTTCGATCCCCGGTCGGGACAGTTTTTCTGGGTGAGGTTTTCATCGGGGTTTTTCCTCACCTGTAAGACAAATGTCAGGAAAACTTTAAGGCCCAAACGGCCCCCGAAATCATATGGCCATCGCAATCATCATCATTCATATTCATCTTAGGTTAAGCTTAGTATTAGGGACTCTCCTGGCGCACCATTATCATCATCATCATCATCACCCATCATATCATCGGGGCAACCTAACCCCGCCTTCCAGGGTTACAAGTACGCCATGCCAGGAGAGAAACCAGGAATGACGAAAAACAAACCTGGGGCATTTGAAAAAAAAAAAAAAAAATTCAACGCATTTGTTAGAGAGCCAGCCACTGCAAAGTAATGCTGTAAACCTATTCAGGATATTAAAAAATTGAGCTTTCTTTATTTTGGTAAACACAATTCGATAAATAGCGAGGAGAAACACGACTCTAATTGGTGTAAAACAAAATTCATTGAAAGGTGATTGATCATTGACTCCCAATTGTTGCACGAGTTAAATAGTCATATATATATTGTTTTTCACACATTACATTTTGTGTTCTTGTTTAGAAACGCTGTGGCCCCTTAATTTCTCTATTGTTAAAATTCATCACTACATGTCTAAAACGAATTCAGCCTTTTTAATTTGTTAAACACGAAATGCTACTACACAAATGCTTTATTTTAAAATAAAATGTTTTATCATATCAATTACTTGTTTAAATATTATGTGACAATATGTAGTTTAAATATTTATTTCCATGTAATCATAAAAATGAATTACAACTTTTTTTTTAACATTTACGCCTGTAGCATTCTGGTTGTCGTAAATCACAACTATTGTGTGGCGTAAATGAAGGGAAGAGTTATATTGACAAAAGTACCAACATAAGAGACAGGTTATAAATGTGAAAAAGTTTTATGATCCATGCAGTTGGTTATTTAATTGCTAACATATTGCATTTTGAAAGCCATAGGTGTGAACACATCATTCCATTATGTACCATAACTTTCAAAATGTTTTATTGGTTTCCGAGAAAATACTTCTGGCGTACCGGTACTACACAAAAACAGAACAGGTATATAATAACATTGAAGTCACATATTTCGTTGCATCAGTTTCATATGAGAATTCCGCTGAGCCAGTCGATTTCATTACAAGATAAAAAACAAAAACTAACTTTCAACCTCAGTTTTTTCCCCCATTAATACTGCAAAAGTACACATTCATGTTCGTAGTTCAGATATTGTAATAAAAGCATATACTATTATTATATTTGAAGAGAAAGATTTTTCGCCTAGACCGAGACTCGAACCCGGGACCTTTGGTTTGCCGGGCCAAACGCTCTACAAATTGAGCTACCGAGGCGAGTTACGATATAGACGCAATTTTTTCTCTTATGTACGTTGTAATTCCCTCACCAAATGCTTTTGAAACCATTGTTTCTATCTTTGCAAATGGCGGCCATTTGCAAAGATAGAAACAATGGTTTCAAAAGCATTTGGTGAGGGAATTACAACGTACATAAGAGAAAAAATTGCGTCTACATCGTAACTCGCCTCGGTAGCTCAGTTTGTAGAGCGTTTGGCCCGGCAAGCCAAAGGTCCCGGGTTCGAGTCTCGGTCTAGGCGAAAAATTTTCTCTTCAAATATAATTTATCTTTCATTGAGAAATGTTAAATTAATAATAAAAACATCATATACTAATATGTTTATATACTAAATGAAACCATCTCTTATCTATGGATGTGAAACCTGGACATTAACAAAGGCAGATAGTAAACAAATAGAGGCTGCTGAAATGAAGATGTTGAGAGCAATAGCAGGATACCAGAGTACCGATAAAAAGAAAAACGAAGATATAAGAACAGAACTTAATATATTTAATCTCTGTGAAAGAATAAAATATTATCAAAATGCTTATCTTCAGCACGTATTACGAATGAATGAACAGCGCATACCAAGAAGAATGTATAATTATAAACCAAAAGGGAGAAGAATGTTGGGAAGACCATTGAAGAGATGGAAGGACGAATTCGACTTATGAGATCGGAACAGGCCATTGGGCTTAATCCTTGATGATGATGATGATACTAAATAAAACTATGAAATATCTACTGATTTTCACAAATATTTTTTCATGACAGCTATTTCGATACACTATCTTCTTCAGATGTATGTCACAAATACAAAAAAAAAATAATAATAATGAACAAATGTTATTAGGCAATACTTTCAAAATTCACAAGAGCAATGTATAAAATATACTTTTTTTTTAATTTATAAAAAAATAATACCCGGCGTGCACTACTAAACCTAAATAAATTAAATGTGCTTTTTATGTTTAGTTGAATAGGTAAAAAGAGAAATAATTATAAATTTAAATCTTAATTATTTTTAGATACCCCTTGCTGATTACCCGGCGTTGCCGATCTTCTTGGCATAAATGAGCTGAAAGACAAAATGGTTATAGAGAGTTATCCGTAAAAGAATACCCGGGATCACTGCTACGCTTACCCGGGAATCTAGTCACTCGGATCTTCTTGGCATCAATGGGCTGAAAGATAAAAATGGTGATTACAAGTTATCTCTAAATAGTAAACATATGCTGTCGCAGAATTTTTTGCATTTTTTATAGATATTCAATTCTGTGTACATTAATTTGGTGCATATGTTATGGTTTAGGCAGCGTAAGTCATTTAAGCGCCCAAAAAGTACCGAAAAACACGTTTTTCACCATAAAGGGTAATTTTTAGGGGTGAAGGGGTTGAGTATTACAACTCTCTTAAAGCCTAAAACCTTCTCGGCAAACTCCTGAACATTTTGCAAAAAGCAGCATCACAAGTGGATGAATGGTATATGGCAGCGCATAAAGGACAAACAGACCGACAGACGACATAATTCGTTTATATATATTAGATCAAGTTTAAAAAAAGAAAGTAGGGGCCTATATTTTATACACTGCTGCTGGTTCATTTTTTAAGTGTTATCTAGTTACATTTGTCTATATAAATAAGAAAATGTGTTTGTATTTTTGGCATAGGCTATACTTGAAGAAGATACAGTGTATCGAAATAGCTGTCATGAATATTGATTAAAATAATTATTTATGAAAATCAATAAAATTTGATAGTTTTATTTAGTAACTAAAGCATATGGGTTTTCATCAAGTAAACGTCAGATCAATTGATTACATAATATGCTATTAAAATGAAGCGTAAATCTTTAATATAAACATTTATAACTTATGTTTTAAACTTGTCTATAATAGGGATAGAGCGTTATTTAAATATATCCCACTTAAAAGAATAAACAAATATTTATCAGAATATTTAAATTTTCCCTGTTCGAAATGGATTTAAAAAATACGCAATTCATTCATTTAAAAAAAATACTTAATTTGGAATAATAATATTCGCATATATTCCATGTCCTTTATACGTAATACTTACTTACTTACTTACTCACTGGCACTATCGAACCCGTAGGTTCATGGCCGCGCGGAGATAAGCTGTCCATACATCCCTATCCTGAGCCAATACTTTCCAATCATTCCCTGTATATTCTACTTCCCTCAAATCATAGTTAATGTTGTTCTCCCACCTCATTCTTGGTCTACCAACTGGGCGTTTTCCTTCTGGCTTTCCTACAAGAATTTTCCATGCACGTCTTTCATTCCCCATACGCGCAACATGTCCTGCCCATCGCAGTCTATGAGACTTAATTGTTCTTATTATATCTGGCTTCCTATAAAGACCATGTAGTTCATTGTTATGTAGTCTTCTCCATTCACCTGTCTGTTCATCTCTCTTTGGTCCAAAAATTTTCCTAAGAACTTTATTCTCAAATACTCGTAATCTCCTTTCCTCCCTTTATACGTAATTAAAACAGATTTCTTGGATTTATTTCATGATCTGGAAACATTGTTCTTTGAATATATTAGGATTGAAAGCATACCTTATTAAGATTTTCGAAAATTAAAATTCGTTTTGCTGCCGTCCAAATTATCAATTGAGAAAGTAAACATTTAAGTTAAAATAAATGTCATATGTTTGCAAATACATATTATGTTCCCTGAATCTTCAAATTATACTGAATATTCGGAAATTCATATTACAATCTTCTAGGGCTAGTAGAGGGGACTGAGTAGACAATATTTTGAATAGGAACCCATGTCCGGAAACGCACTGTTTTCGTGCTGCAACCATTAAGGTACGTACACATATGCGCGCCACGACAACACGCGCGGCGCGCGCGCCGTTCGTGTTATGATCGTCGAAATTATTAATTTCAACGAACCTCCTGCGATCCATAGGAAACCCACAAACCTTCAGTAGACATTTTGCAGAGACAAAGGCCTACACTTGGTCATTCCATGTCTCCTTATTCAATTATTTTCTTTCGTCAAAATTATTTATTTTGTTCTGGATGAGATACTGAGGAATTTTTACCTGCATACCATAATACATTTTCAAATAATTTCAAAACTACAATCACTTCGGAAATGTTTTTAGCCAATTATTGAAATTTTATTTTTAAAACATTGAAAAATATGAAGGAAAATTAAATTTTTACTAAAATATGAACATTTCGCCAAAATATTATGAAATATAGAAAAAAAAATGTTGGTCTTATTTGATTCTATAGATTATAAAATGTAACGATACTCTATGGAGCAACAAAAATTTGTATAGAACGCAAAAATAGTATTATAATATATTAATTTTAATATCAACGTAAGTACAATTTACAAATGTAATACATTACAACATTATGTATAGTACCAGTATTATTTTATTCTTTGGCATATTTCTCATTTGAGTGAATCTTTTAAGAAGATTGCTGTCGTTGTTTAAAAGGTCATGCATTTTTTCACAAGAATTTGTTAAATTATATTTCACACATAAAATAACTTTCAATGTCTTAACACTCAATTGCGATTTTTTTATGTCCACACTTTATTTACCAAATAATGGTGGTCGAATCAACAATGTATACTTTGATAAGCAGTTCTCAACAATGATTTGTTATTATTAAAGTTTAACATTATAAAATTAACAAAAATAATATAAAACTCATATCCTGGCGAAATAACTACATGGGCGCCAAAAACTGTATATTCCCTTTCCGTTCTCCCGCCGTTCCCTAGCTTGTCGTGCATTCTTTCCCAAGAATTGGGACTTTTTTTTAAAATGCCGCGGGACGCGGGACAAATTGTTAAAAATCGGGACTGTCCCGCCAAAATCGGAACGTCTGGTCATCTTACACAATACGCTTATTACTGGTATGTGCTTATATATTCTATTGTTTTGTGATACTTCATATAGGGGTCACGCCGTAGCGTAGTGGTTAAGGCACTGAGCTACAAGCTGGAGGGTCGAGGGTTCAAGTCCCGTTGGGGTCAGGATTTTTAAACTGACCCAAACCCTCTGGCGGCACTATGGCCCTGGGGTCGACTCAGCCTCTAACGGAAATTAGTAACAGATGCTTGTTCTGGGGGTAAAGGCGGCCGTCACGCAGGGCTGACAACCCGGCTGACATAAAGTGCCGATTGTCTAGAAAAAGTGGGAGCCTTAACCTCCTACTACCCCAAGGGCCTCCGGGTCTGTTGTGGGATCACTTTACTTTTATATAACATTATGAAATGAACATATTTAGTACACACAAAGAAAAAACACATAACATTGAAAAAAAAGGCATGCTGTAACAATATTGTGAAATCATTTTTTTTAGTCTTTAGATTAAAAAATATCGATAGACATCAACGTGCAAATTGACCTGACGATCTTCACTATTTATTGTAGCTCTAAACCAACAATACTAAGTTATGTGTCAACAATATAACAATATTTTACTTTTCTCTCGCCGGTAGGATGAACGTAATGTAATTATCTTCTTCCTGCATGTATCCGGAGATATATCCATTTTATCTCCTATTTCCCTCCAGGCATCTCCTTTCAATGATTTTTTAAAATGATCCTTACGTTGAGGATCCCACAATAATTGTTTGTTTCTATAAAGATCAGTAAGTTTTAATATTATAATTACAAAGAAATAAACTTTATCTCAATCAAAACATACATTTATTGTGTCGACGTTTCAATCTCCTTATGTGAGATCATTTTCAAGAAATGGTAGTTTATAAATTTACATGTCTTGAAAATGATCTCACATAAGGAGATTGAAACGTCGACGCAATAAATTTATGTTTTGACTGAGATAACGTTTATTTCTTTGTAATTATAATATTAATTACTTTCGGTCAAAAATAATTTTTAAAAAAGTATAATAAGTTTTAACATGTTTCCCTCGGACCACTCCATACTCAATAATAAGTTGCGCGCCGAAAACAACAAACCTCTCAAGTACCCGTCCAAATCTAAACAGCGAACCATCAAAGTGTTCGTGGAAAAAACCGACAATGAGTGGATCGTGGTGCGCCGCACGTGCGCGCCGCGCGCGCACCTTAAAACCCTGTCCAAATCTGACGAACATGGTGCGCGCGCGCGCCGCGCAAGTGTGAACGTACCTTTATAATGTGTCGGATTTACCACTGTTGTTTTACAACCGGATACGCAGTACAGTATATGATGTCACGAGTTATTATCCCTGCACAAGAGATTAACGGGAGGAGTATACCGGAACATGATTCGTCGGTACAATATATACAATGGTGTCGGTGGTCGTCACATCGAGCCTCTGTTGTAGTGATCAGTTTCGTATAGGATACATCCTGTGCAGAAGACAGAAACAAATTTGTTTCTTTTCACAGTTGACACAAGCGTTATTGTGATCAATAAAAGTGTTTTTGTTACTTTGATATTGTTACCAAACACATTTGACTTTCTTCTGAAACGAGTCAAACGCCATTTAATTCTGTAACTTACGTCACACCTCAATTGACATGGTACTCTTCTGACGTCATGTACTGCCTATCCGGTTGCAAAACAACACCGGCAAATCTGACACATTGTAATGGCTGTTCGGACATGGGTTTGTATTCAAAATATTGTCTACTCAGTCCCCTCTACTAACCCTAGAAGTTTGCAATATGAATTTTCGAACATTCTGTATAAATCTAAAGTTACATCCATAATTATATTTCGGAATAACGGATGCAATGTTTAAATTCCAGCTGTGATTCTGATAAAATGAAATTAAGTTAAACCCCACACGTAGTTCTAGCACTGTGGTCCGAGACTCGGGACAGACTGAAAGGTGGTGGCCCCTGAAATTAACCGGTCACGGTGTAGCATAACAAAAGTTAAGCGTAATGCACAATAATATAATTATTGTTATTAAAGCACATAGACAACATATCACGAACACAACTGAAGAGCGGGAAACCAACTTTGACCTTAAACTTTGACTTGTAAAGTGATTTAATGGATGCGAAAATCATACCTGTGATACTCCTACTCAGAATCATCCACTTACATAACATTAAGAATCAATTCTTGTGACCATGAAAGTCAGTTTTAAAATAATATGAAAGCTATCTCTCTTAAATAGTAGTATATTAAAATGGCGCAGAAAAAACACAGTAGTATATCCTAATGAGAAAGATGACATTTGTACAGAAGACAAAAAAAATATTTATATTTAAACATACACCTTTAATTTTTATTATTGATTTCGTACATCTCAATGATGGATAAATCATATTTGAAGAGAAAAATTATACGCTCAGACCGGGACTTGAACCCGGGACCCTTGGTTCTCCAGACCAAGTGCTCTACCAACTGAGCTACCTGAGCAAGTACCGATCTAAACGCAAATCTTTCTCTATAAACATTGTAATTCCCATCCACCAAATGCTGTGAAGCCATGCTTCTATCTTGCAAATGGCGGCTCCTTTATTAAGAAGACATATTTGGGAATTATACATTACAGCCAGTACGGCTTTTAACTTGGTCTAGAGAACCAAGGGTCCCGGGTTCAAGTCCCGGTCTGAGCGTATAATTTTTCTCTTCAAATATGATTTATCCATCATTGAGATGTACGAAATCAATAATAAAAACTTGGAAAAAGCCGTACTGGCTGTAATGTATAATTCCCAAATATGTCTTCTTAATAAAGGAGCCGCCATTTGCAAGATAGAAGCATGGCTTCACAGAATTTGGTGGATGGGAATTACAATGTATATAGAGAAAGATTTGCGTTTTAGATCGGTACTTGCTCATGGGTGGTTTTGGGGTTGGTAGCTCAGTTGGTAGAGCACTTGGTCTAGAGAACCAAGGGTCCCGGGTTCAAGTCCCGGTCTGATCGTATAATTTTTCTCTTCAAATATGATTTATCCATCATTGAGATGTACGAAATCAATAATAAAAACTTGGAAAAAGCCGTACTGGCTGTAATGTATAATTCCCAAATATGTCTTCTTAATAAAGGAGCCGCCATTTGCAAGATAGAAGCATGGCTTCACAGCATTTGGTGGATGGGAATTACAATGTATATAGAGAAAGATTTGCGTTTAGATCGGTACTTGCTCAGGTAGCTCAGTTGGTAGAGATCTTGGTCTGGAGAACCAAGGGTTCCGGGTTCAAGTCCCGGTCTGAGCGTATAATTTTTCTCTTCAAATACACCTTTAAAATTCCGGAAATTTCGCAACTAATTGATGATTATTCGTAGTTTTTTTACTACACTAAGTGAATGAATTCAAATACCTAGGAACAATAATCACAAATAGGAATGAGATGCACAAAGAAATTAAACATAGGCTCAATTCTGGAAATGCATGCTATTATGCATTGCAGAGACTCTTGATGTCCCAACTCCTTTTAAAAAACGTTAAACTGAAAATATATAAAACTATTATTCTCCCAGTTATATGGATGTGAAATATAGACTTTTACTTTAAGGGAGGAAAGGAGATTACGAGTATTTGAGAATGAAGTTCTTAGGAAAATTTTTGGACCTAAGTGAGATGAACAGACAGGCGACTGGAAAAGACTTACATAACAGTGAACTACATGGTCTTTATACGAAGCCAGATATATTAGTAACACTCAAGTCTCGTAGAGTGCGATGGACAGGGCATGTGGCACGAATGGGGAATGAAAGATGTGCACGGAAGCTTCTTGTAGGAAAACCAGAGGGAAAACGCCCAGTTGGTAGACCAAGAATGAGGTGAGAGAATGACATCCATGATTTGAGGAAGTATACAGGGGAAGATTAGAAAACATTAGCTCAGGATAGGGCTGTACAAAGAGCTTATGTCCGCGCGGCCATGAACCGACGGGTTCAATAGAGCCAGTGAGTTAGTTATCTCTCTTAAATAGTAGTTATTAAAATAGCGTAGAGAATATACTGTGGCACATGCTAATGATAAAGATGAAATTTTTAAAGGAGACAAGACAAATTTTATTTATTTTAAACATACACCTTTAAAATTCCGGACATTCCGTAATTAAATTTTGATTTTTCGTGAGTTTTTTATTAATCTCAATGTCGTGAGCAATTTTCACAATCCAAATAAATTACATATTTATTTCTATTTTTCTTTATTTTATTCCCTCTCCTTTTATGGGATTTACACACCCATGGTAATTACAAGCCAATATGGATGGATAACCCATAATTTAATAAGCGAAGACGACATTAAATTATGTACTGTGAGCAATGAGCAGAAAAGTTGGCATCATATAGCATTCTGTAGAGAGATTACAGTTGCTTTTGGAGAGATATCTTAGATCGGATCGTGTGAGAGTGCTGTATTGGGATACTTTAGGTGGAATCGAACGCCAAATGAAAACGTGCACTTTTTGGGCACATTAAAGATATTGAGGGATGGAAAAATTGAGCTGAATGAAGAAATGTTCTCTATTATTAATAATGAGAACTTCAATTTGGAATTGGTCTACGATGTTCAATTGCATTACATATATTAAGGTGTCCTACTTAAATGGCCTTCCAGTGCATTTACTATGCGGGGGGAGGTGGTATGCGTGCGTGGGTATATGTATGTGTTTGTGTGTATATGGGTGGGTTCCTCTTTTTTTATTATATATATATATATATATATATATATATATATATACACATATGATTTTATATATGACTGTAGATGCATAACATCGTATATGTACTGGATATATATGACTCCGTAACGGACCCACAGACGTTGTCCTGTCCGAACGTTCAATTCTCGTGGCATGGCCGGACGATAAAAATATAAGTTACTTTTTTACCATAAAATTCACTAATTGATTAGTTCGGAAGAAAACTCCTCACTGTCAATTCCATCCATAGTAATTATGCCCGAAGGCAGGTCCTTCACTGCAATCATAGCATTTTCATGCTATGCTTGCAGCTTTACTAGGGAATTGTAGGTGCGGTAGCTTCCCGTTGCTTTCCACACCGGTGAAGGATGATGATGATGATGATGATGATGGCTATATGATTTCGGGGACCGTTTGGGCCTTAAAGATTTCCTGACATTTGTCTTACAGGTGAGAAAAACCCCGATAAAAACCTCACCTAGAAAAACTGCTCCGACCGGGGATCGAACCCGGGCCCGCTGCCTGACAAGGCAGCACGCTACCTCTAGACCACAGCGGTGGACCACTGTCAATTGATGTGGCTCAAAAAGGGTGATTGATGACGTCACATTGTTGTCGCGGCGCGGAATACGTTGGTAATGCCGTCATTACACATGTGATATAAAAAATGTCCTGTAATTCGATTGCGGTGCCACCTACCGAGTCCAATTGTAAACATAAACCTTTCAGGTATCCACTCAAACACGCACAAAAAATCATCAAATCGGTCCAGTCGTTTAGGCAGTTTCTAAATTCGGGTTTCAAGTAAACTTCCACTTAGTTGTAGGATTTGGCTCATTTTTGGACATTACCTACCTCGGTTTATTTTAATGCGATATACTGAGTTTCGTTGTGAAATATCGAAAAATGCGACCACTAGAGAGATTTTTAAATTTTCACTTCAGGTGAACTCCTACGCCTAATGGTTTTAGAATGTCGAATTGTGAATCTAAACCATTGAAAATACAAAAAAAAAATCAAAATCGATCCTGTCGTTTAGGAGGAATAGAGTGACAAACACACGTAGAGAAGAATAATTATTATATTATGAAATTAAAACAATTTACCTTGTTAGTAAGTCCTCTAAAATAATCAGTAATCAATCTCGGATGCAAGTAAGTCCAATCAAAACTACAGATACCAGTAAAAGTGATAAAACAAGACAAGAAACATACCCAAATTGATCCATACACGTGTTTCGTCCATGAACACGGCATCATCAGGGTGATCACATCAAATTAAAAACGATACTGTGAAACATACACAAATTGATCCTGACACGCTCTTCTCCCTTGAACAGGGCATCAACAAGGAACAATTTGAAAAGTTTGTCTTTTTTTATCAATTTTACTGATATCTGTGGTTTTAATTGGACATACTTGCACCCTACATTCATTGCTAACTATTATAGCGGAATTGCTGCTAACATTAATTGTTCATTTTCATTTTTTATTCATTTATTATTTTATCTGATGGAGTTAAGACCGCAAGGTCTTCTTTTCCAGTTCACCAGGGTTAAATTATACATACAATAAGAATTATGATTAATGATACATAATAGATAATTATAGACTACACAATATAAAGTTGACAAGGGAAAGCATAGTTCTTCTTCTTCTTCTTCTTCGGCTTTCCCCCATTTATAGGTTAGCCATCTTCAGTTTCCATTTATCTCTATCATTCCAATCTCCCTCTTCCAAATTCCTATCATCCATTATAGTTCTGACGTAGGTTTTCCATTTCCATCTTGGTCTGCCACGTTTATTTCTTCCAGGGGGTGACCATTGGTATATATTTTTTGGTCATCTTTCATTTTCTATTCTTTGTACATGACCATACCATTTAAGCGTTTGATTTTCAATCCTCTTAACAACCGATGTGGTGACATTCATTTCTCTCCAAAGGAATTCATTTCTTATTTTATCCTGTCTTGTTTTTTGGAGGCTTCTTCTAAAATAATAAAATTCAACTGTTCTAATTTTATTTTATTTTTTTTGTATTTCCGTCAAAGACCAAGTTTCACTTCCATATGACAAAATATTCTGTATTAAACTCTCATAAATTTTCATTTTAGTTTCCTTTGTGATATTTTTGTTCCAAATTATTCCATGTAATGTTTTAGTTGTTTTTTTGCCATTGCAATTTTAGTCTGTACATCTCTCTCACAGGTACCTAAACTTGTAATTATTGACCCAAGATATTTAAAAGATTCACTTTTTTTTTATTTTCCCTGTTTCGAGTATGAGGTCATCCACATCCTTTCCCAAAGACATATATTCTGTTTTCTGTAAATTTATATTCAGTCCCCATTTTTTATATTCTTCCATTAGTATATTTATCATAGCATAGTAATAATTATAATAATAACAAAATAATAGCCTGTAATTAGATTAAATAAATGGCTTGGTAAAGAAAGTTTAAAATATAAAGGAATAATAAAAGTACACATGGAACATGGTTATATATTATATTGTCTAAGGAAATATGAAGTGAGATTATTTTTTAAACCGTTTTTGGGTCGGGCAGTCCTTGATATACGAGGGGAAGGAATTCCAGAGTCGGGTGGCTGAAACAAGTAAGGATGAGGAATAGTGAGATGTTCGATGTAGAGGAACAGCTAGAGTTAAGTTTTCTCTCGATCGTATGTTCAAGTTATGGTGGGAGGATAGCGAATGAAAGTGAGTAGAAATATAAATGGGGATGAGGTGGACAAAGTGTTGTATAAGAAGCAGAGGCAATGTATCTTTCGCCTTGGCTTCTAATCGGAGCCAAGACATTTCAATTTTTTAATTTTATATTACCATTAATTTCCAATATTTATATTACCAGTAATTAATTAATTAATTTCAATTCCTTAAGGTCTTCATAATATAAGAGAAAAAACTTGATTAAATTTGAGGACAATGCATGTTATAGGTACTTATCATATAATTTTACATTAAAATTGCATATCATGACCATTGTAGGCTTGCCAATTCAAATCAATCAAATTTAATGTCAAATTAGATTCAAATGACACATCTAAAAATAATAACATTTAAATATTTTTGTTCAGAATTTATAACAGTGTCTGTTCCTACGTTAATTCTTGGAAAAGAAATAAATGTGACTTGCACCACTATAACATTAACACGTTGATATTGGATACAAAGGGAGAGAAGAGCTTATCACAGTTGATCACGCCATCTTTTGAGTAAATCGCTTCCTGAGAAATTAACTTCCTCTATAAATTTGTTTATCAAAGGAAGCTAAAAATAAATCATAAGATAACAATTATAACATTTGAATCCATAATATTAACCAGGGTTTGATAGAACTTTACTGTTACAACACAACGGACAAATATCTAAAATGACAAAATAGCAACGGTGTAAGCTATTACTGATGCAATTGTGGCGTCACCAATTACACTTCAAAAGCTTGTTTAAAATAATGGATACAACTGAAATAATTGTGACCAACCTTTTGTGGAAGCATAAAGAAGTAATTGAAACAGCTTTATTCTTGAATCATACATCTTAACACCACAAAATATTAATTTTTCACAATTTCCAGAACAAGCTCACGTAAATGTACACCGACATCACTCGCGGCACTAACTCATACTGCCAACCTCTCGTCAACAGTGCTAACATTACAACATAAAAACAGCAAGATTGAACATGTTTGTTAAATTCAATACACACGAAGGGAAGTAATATGCAAATTATATATTTTAAATCAATACAATTATGTAAAATAAAGGGAAGTATTCAGGATGGCTCAACTGCACTTCTACTAGCACTTGATTTTTCAGTTATATTGTAAACTACGGAGGCGGATCGGAAAGTAACGCACAATAATTTTTTTTTAAAGTTTAATAGTAAAAAAAAGGAAAAAAAATCACAAATTAACTTACATCTTTTACCTACTTTTCGACATAGTCACCAACTTTCTCAACACATTTTTCCCATCGTGTTACCAGTTTCAATATGCCCTGTTCGTAGAAGTCCGTTTGGTTGGAGTGTAGCCATCTGCGCACTGCTGATTTCACTTCCACATCTGTCTCAAAGCGTTTGCCGGCCAGGAATTTCTTCATGGGACCAAACAGATGAAAGTCCGATGGTGCAAGATCCGGACTGTATGGCGGATGCTGGAGCACCTCCCAACCAAATTCGGCGATTTTCTGACGAACGACAGCAGCAACATGGGGGCGAGCATTGTCATGAAGAAGTTTAACGTTAATGTTGTGACGTTTGTCACGAATGGCACGACGCAACTTCACCAAAGTTTTAATGTAGGCCGCAGCATTCACAGTGGTCCGTGTTCAGCAAAGTCCACCAATAAAACACCATGCATATCCCAGAACACTGTCACAAGCACTTTCCTGGCAGATTGAGTCACTTTGAATTTTTTCTTTACTGGGGAACCAGCATGTTTCCACTCCATTGATGCCTGCTTTGTTTCGGGCGTGTAGTGGTACGCCCACGACTCATCACCTGTGACGATTCCTTCCAGAAAGTCATGTCCTTGTGCGGTGTGCCGCGTTTAAGTGGTCCAAGCTTGCCATCATTCGCTGGCCCTTGTGGTCGTCTGTCAGGTTCTTAGGCACCCAGCGAGCAGTAACTTTACGGAATGTCAAATTTTCATGAACAATATCGTACACCGCACCATAGGAAATGTTGAACTTCTGCGATAAGGCTCGCAGTTGCACACGCCGGTCGTTCAGAATTGCCGCCTCAATGCCTCTGACATTCTGCGGGATTGCTGCTGTTGTCGGCCGGCCGGAGCGTGGCGAATCACTAAGGTTCACGCGTCCCTCTTGGAAGAATGTGCACCACCTGGAGACATTGCTACGGTCCATACAATCATCCCCATACACGCCACGCATGTCCCTGTGAATTTCACTGGGTTTATGCCCTTTGGCCCACAAAAATCGAACAACTCTTCTCTGTTCCTCACAGGTGGACGACTGTGGCATGCGCGCCATCTTTGTTGCATAGTTCAAGCTTCTCTCGCAAGAGGTGCACCTGAGAAAAAAAAATCATCTGTAGTGAAAACTTCAAACTATATCTCTGTGAAATTTCAACATTCTAGCTGCGATACCAAGGCAGAAAAAAATTATTGTGCGTTACTTTCCGATCCGCCCTCGTATAGCTGTTCTTCTGTATTTACTAACATTATTTAACATTTTAAACTTTTCAAACAATTTTTATAACATTATTAGACAACTCTGAAGTATTTATTTAAATATGCAAATCACAATATTATGACACTGTTAGACAATATTGTGATGCTAACTGCTATTCTCTCCACAGAGTACATTACTTAGTCTATGATTTTTCTCGCTGTTTTGGGTTATCGCTGGTGGATCAGCGTTAGGGAATGATAAGTAAGAGTACACCATTTTTAATAAACGTTTGGTAATTTTAATATTATTAATATATTTTTTAACATAGATTGGGGATTTATTGCAAATATTGGTCATTTAAATTTCATAGCGACGGATAGTAATCGAGGATGATAATCGATATGCGGTTCGATTGTGGGTTATCGCTGGCTCTATAAACTCTGGCGCATGCGCACTGTTGTTCTATAGAAATATTTCACGCTAGTTTAAGTGCAGTTTTCTCCCAGGATTATTATCTTTAAATATTAAACACCGGTATGAATAAATTTTGGACCAAAGAGAGATGAGAAGAAACAGTCGAATGGATAAGACTACATAGCAGGAGCTACACGACCTTTGCAGGAACCATATACAATAAGAAGAGTTAAGTCTCGTAGACTGCGATGGGCCGGAAATGTGGCACGAATGGGGAATGAAAGAGGGTAATGGAGGATTTGTAATGGAAACCCTAGAGGGAAAACGCCCAGTTGGTAGAACGAGCATGAGATGGGAGAAAAATATTAACCATGTTTTGAGGGAAGTACATTATATACGGGATGATTGGAACACATTAGCTCAGGAAAATCCGCAAAAATCGAATCTGGTATTTCTTGATTGTGATCTATCCAGTTTGTTCTGAATGTTTCAACTGTAGATGTAATTGATTAACTATTTAATCTATATATCTATCTTCTGGTTTTTACAGCTGCTGCAGTCTTCCCGTGCCAAATTACAAAGTCTACGATCTTGTACATCTTCAATGCTTAGCCCTCTTGCTTGCAATGCTATCCTCATTATTTTCTTCCAAGTTAGCTTTGATCTCCCTCTTTTCTTCTTTTTGGTCGGTTGCCATTGATATAGTTGTTTGGGCGATCGTTCATCTTCCATTCTTAAAACATGTCCTAACCATTTTAATTCCTTCTCAATTCTTTGAATTACGCTTTCTTCTGCTTCCATTATGTTTCGAATTTCCTTATTTGTGACATGTTCTAATTTTGACTTTCTGGCACTTCTGCGTAAATAATCATTTCTAGAGCTATTAGTCTATTCTTGTAGTACTTATTGATTGTCCATATCTCACTTCCATACATTGCAACAGATTCCACCAATATATTTTTTGGCGTCTTTTCAAATATGCTTATCCCACCATATAGAATTTGACGATTGTATTAGTTTGCTACTCAATTCAATTCTTTGCTCTCTTTGCCTATTCCTTCAATACTACCCGGCTGACATAAAGTGCCAATTGTCTAGAAAAAGTGGGAGCCTTAACCTCCTACTACCCCAAGGGTCTCCTGAGGCCTGTTGTGGGATCACTTTACCTTTACCTATCCATAATTATTCTCAAATATTTAGTTTATTTTACTTGCTAAACGAATCAAACTATTTGATTCATCTCTAATTTTTACGATCCTTTCGTGGTGGTTTATAGAAATTTGGTATCTAATATAAATAGGATAAATCGCATTCCTCATGATTCGATTTGTGTTAACTGGTATGATGTTAAGATCCAGCATTTACTTCCATATAGCAAAGATAATCCAATTACTTTATAAAGTTTTAATATAGTTGATAATAATTAATAATAACGATATTAATAAGATTATTAATAAATAACGATAATAATAATAATAATAATAATAATAATAATAATAATAATAATAATAATAATAATAGTAATAATAATAATAATAATAATAATAAAATGCAGTAGAAATGCTTACAATTTTTTATGGAGAAATTGTTCGGTGCAAAGATCAGTATCAAAGCCTAGGCTTATACATTCTTAGAGTGATCCTAACATAAACGCCAATTGCATCTTTTCGTCATTCGCACCACAATTACTGTCACATTCACCAGGGAGCACACGTTGGAGTATATAAGACATGTGATAGTTGAACGGGGTAGATTATAAGAAAGCTGGTGAGATTTTTCACTGAACTTGTGAAGTACATTTAAAATAACTTTTTTGGCCACTAATCAGGGGTTTGCCAAACTTGAGTTTAAAACATTTAGATGGCGTCACAGCAACAGAAGACTCGACACATTCAGCCATTTTGTTGCATCAAAATCGACTGAAGCATGGCTCAAATGGATTATCCATATGTAATAAATATTTAAATTGTACTTATTGATGAGGTATATTTTAGAATATATTCTATGTTCTGCATATTATTTTCATTCACGAAGAATAACACGTATATTCAGAGGACACATTTTTAATTTAATGAAAGGAACTATTTCTTCGCGTACTTATTGCTTTTATATCGTACGTCGGTGTCCATAACCAATTAAAGCGAGCAGGTCACATGGTTTTTGATGGGGACGACTTTAAGACCGGATAGCCTTTATAGGTAGGATGTACAGCCTTTGAAAATAATGATGGCACTACTATTGATGGTGGTAAGTTTTGAAGAGCGATTCACACTAAAGTTGTTACGTGTGCTCTACTTTGAGGTTAAATCCGGCAGCGTAAGTCTTTCTTCATGTAGAGTTCGTATCGTTCGCTTCAGTAGAGTGGTTGGTAAGACGCTTTCTTGCAACGACGCAGGTCCAGGTTCGGATCTGGTCAGGAATGTTTATTTTTATCATCATCATCATCATCATCATCATCAAAAACATGGATTAAACCCAATTGCCTGTTCCGATCTCATTATAGGTCGAATTGGTCCTTCCATCTCTTCAATGGTCTTCCCAACATTCTTCTCCCTTTTGGTCTATAATTAAACATTCTTCTTGGAATGCGCTGTTCATTCATTCGTAATATGTGCTGAAGATAAGCATTTTGATAATATTTTATTCTTTCACAGATATTAAATATATTAAGTTCTGTTCTTATATCTTCGTTTTTCATTTTATCGGTCCTTTGGTATCCTGTTATTGCTCTCAACATCTTCATTTCAGCAGCCTCCTCTATTTGATTACTATCTGCCTTTGTTAATGACCAGGTTTTCACATCCATGTTTATTTTTAAACGTCGTTAATTTGTATAATGCCTACACGTTACCAGCTTCGTTATATAAATACATTTGTAAGTATAGGGAAATAAATTAATTAAAGGAAACAGCTCATATATAGAAAATGGATAAAAACTGTAACGTCTTATTACTTAACAAGATTGCATAACAAGATTGTTCATTTCCACTTTCTTTTTATCCCACTACAGGCCTCAGGAATCCCTTTGGGTAGTAGGAGGTTAAGGCTACCATTTTTTCTGGACAATCGGCACTTGTTGTCAGCCGGGTTGTCAGTCCTGCGTGACGGCCGCCTTTATTCCAGAACAAGCGTCTGGTACTCATTTCCGTTAGAGGCTGAGTCGACCCCAGGGTCATAGTGCCCCCAGAAGGTTTGGGTCAGTTTAAAAATCCTGATCCCACCGGGGCTCGAACCCTCGACCTTCCGGCTTGTAGCGCAGTGTCTTAACCACTACCCTACGGCGTATAAGAAGCCAGATATAATAAGAACAATTAAGTCTCATAGACTCAAGTGGTTAAGGCAAGATGCCTTGGCGCAGAACTACGGGACTTTCGCTGGTTCGAGTCCCCATGCGGGAAGAAATTTTCTCATGGAATCTCGGTCAGTATTGGACCGGTGCCCACCCAGCATCGTGAGGCATTTAGGTAGCTACAATAAGTAACGACTCCAGGTTGAGAAGACCAGCTATAACGGCTGGGGACCCGACATTATGACCACATGTAACCCCTACACTGGCTTATGATCGTCTACCACGTGTGGACGTGAGGCCAGGAGCCTCATGATAGGTCAAGGACCTTCTAGGCTTATCGCGCTTGGAATTAAGTCTCATAGACTATGCGATGTTCAGGGCATGTGGAACGAATGGGAAATGAAAGAGGTGCATGGAAGCTTATTGTAGGAAAACCAGAGTGAAAACGCCCAATTGGTAGACCAAAAATGAGGTAGGACAATAACATTAACCATGAATTGAGGGAAGTAGATTATACAAAAATGATTGAAAATCTTTAGCTCAGGATAGGGATGTATGGAGAGCTTAAGTCTACGTGACCATGAACCTATGGATTCGATAGTGCCAGTGAGTTAATTAGTTATTACTGTTTCTGATATTATTCAAAATATTAGGATGCTCCTAATGGGAATGTTGAATGTAAGGTAGTTGAAAGGTGTTTGTACAAGTCTTATAACCTTCGCTCCATCCGTTAGCACATTGCTTAATGTGTGACCAGAGTGCTGATAAGTAGCGTTTTGTGTTAGCAAGTACATTTCCTACCAGGGAAAATCCTTCAGTTATGCAACACATTTACTTTGATGCAAACACTGTCAACATATTCCGAGCTGAGTGTTGTCCAAAAGTAAGAGACATCATTTTTGCATCGTCGCTTTTTTTTATTGAGGTTGTAGGTTACACATCTTTATACCTGACAATTTTATTGTCGACAGCACATTCTTATCTTTGGCACCTTATCTTACTAAAGGTTAATCTATTTCAACATGCATTTACAATATCTTGTTAAGAACTTCATTGCTGAGTACAACTTTATCATCCACACAGTTATTATAGATTACAATAATTCTTCTTATAGATACACCGTGTTCCAAAATGATGGTCGTGGTTTCAAAGTTGTTTAATTTCCCTTGCATGATTATATATATATAAGGACAAAACTTACATGGGATTAAAGAAAAAACTCTTGAGTTTTGATAACATTCGTCCCGTGCCGTAGCCGAGTGGTTAAGGCAGGAAGCCTTGGCGCAGAGCTATGGGACTTGCGCTAGTTCGAGTCTCCATGGGGGAAGAAATTTTCTCATGGTATTTCGGCCAGTATGGGACCGGTGCCCACCCAGTATCGTGATGCATTTGGGTAGCTACAATAAGTAGCAGCTTCAGGTTGAGAATACCAGCTATAATGGCTGGGGGGCTCGACATGCTGACCACATGTCACCCTTACACTGGCTGATTATCATCTACCTATGTGATTGACACATGTGGATGTGAGGCCAGCAGCCGGCTGGTAGGCCTTATAGGCCTGTCGCGCCAGGAGTTTTTTATAACATTCTTAATAAGTGTTCGATGTGAGCACCTTTTATTACACTGTACACATTTAGCCGATAGTCGAATTCCTCTCAAACCTTGGTCAGCATATTTGGAGTGATGGATTCAACAGCAGCTACAATCCTTCTTCTCAACTCTGGAAGGTTGACTGGAATTGTTGGTACGTACACATGGTCTTTCACATACCCGCACTGGAAGAAATTATAAGGTATGAGGTCGGGAGACCGTGGAGGCCATCGGGAAAATCATGTCATCCGGACCGGCGCGTCCTATCCATCGTCGGGGAACAGTATCGTTCAACCACTGTCGCACATAATTTCCTTTTACAGATATATGTAATTGTTTCTGTCTATAGTCTATACCATCGACGGATATTCTTATCTGTAGGAGGATTAATTCAAAATTGTCGGAAAGCTCGCTGCACTGCAATAATGGAACCAGACCTCGCAAATAGCAACACACAGAATTAATTCTGTACAGGAATCGCCATTTTCACAAATTTAACCCCCTGATGAATAATGACAAGAAACAAATTACTGCATACAGGATAAAAAAACTTTCGCACTTTTGCTTTCATTATAGCAAATAATCACACATTCAATTTCGTTTTGTAAAGCTATACCAATTACTTAAAACTCCGTCCATTATTTTGGAACACGGAGTATATACCTATACAAATATAGGCGTTGTCAAGTAGCTATACAAAAACTTAATAACCAACACTTACTGTCCACTCAAACGATCATTTTTATAAAACACATATTTCTTCTTCTTCTTCTTTCATCCAATGTAGACAAGGTGTCTGCTCCTCTTCAGTATATTGTCTCAATTGTATATTTTCATCTTTTCTTCGGGCGTCCAATATTTATTTTACCAGTTGGGAATCTATCCCTAGCTATTTTAACTATTCTGTCGTTTGACATTCTATTTCTATGTTCATTCCATTATTTCCTTCTATATTTTATCCATTGTTCACAGAACTTTCATTTCATATGCTTCCAGTAGGCGTCGAGTATCACTTGTTTCTGCTGTAGGCCTATATGTACAAAGTGGTCTGATTATCGGTTTATACACCGGTATTTTAGTTTTAGCATCTTTTCTTAGATATTTTTCAAAATAGTTAAAAAACACATATTTACCGTATATTATTCAGTCTCCCACAAGTTATGGGTTTTACATTGTTCGTTTGGTATTTCTAATTTAAGGTCCCTAAAGAGTAGAGAATGACTGGGGCGGATCTGAGGATGAGCTCTCAGACTCTAAAAAAGGCTCCAAATAGTCAGCGCAAAACATAGCCTCACTCTACCAAACCCTTCCATCTACCTTCACATGGTGGGACTGTTTTTACTGAAGATGGAGGGTGAATGGCGAGTTCTGGCGCCATAAAACCAGATGCTCGGGGCAGACAGAGCTCTGTAGCCTTGTAAGGCAGTCTGTCTAGGAGAAAAACAACTCCAAAATTAAACTCTGCTCCTCCAGGTTGAGGGTTTTGCGGTAGAGCTGGTAACCCATTCAAGTAAAAAAAAAATATCACTCAGAAGTATCAAGTGCGAATACGAAACATTTAGACAGAATGGACAATATAAGATTACCTAAAAATATCAACACCTACAAACCACATGGGAAAAGATCTTTGGGACGGCCAAGGAAACGATGGACTTGAGACCAGAACAGGTCACATTGACCTGGAAAGGAAGAAGAAGAAGAAGAATATAACAGATTTTAAGACATTGATTTTAGCTGTATATGCTTAAGGAACACGATTTATGATTGTGTAAAAACTGTTGGTAGAATAAATTATGAGTGTGGCAACTAGTAAAAATAATAGTAATTTATATGAGTAATCTACATAACAGAATCATTTTTATAAAACCATTAACGGAATCTATGGATTAGAGAACCCATAGGTTAAATTTCTCATTCGCTAAAGCTTATATTGGTCCATATCCTCAGTCAGCTGATTTCAGTTCAAATCTCCAATATCCAGTTTCATAAAACCATCCGAATATTAGTCTCCCATTCCTAGATATTCTTAAAAGGTATTTTTCCCTTAAGTGTTTCCCAATAATTTTAAAGCATTTCTATTGTTACCTGTTCGAAAACAAGCCTGCCCATCTGAATCTCTTGGATTTAATAACACTAACAATTTATGTTTCCATATTCAGACTGGAAGGGCAGCACTGCAACCTGAGAGTTAATTGCATTTTTCCAGTATTAGGCCTATCGGAATAAAGGGAATGAAGGGACAGGGATATCTGCTTTCGTCTTCCTTTTAATAGTTATATTGACGATATTATATATAATTGGCAGATAACTTTGGACTCACATTTCAAAATAAAAAATAAGATCTAAGATATCTTATTTTTTGCGGACGACCAAATTATAATATCTAGCTCAGAAGGTGGTCTACAGAAATCACTCCATGTTCAGACTGGGAGGGCAGCACTGCAACCTGAAAGTTAATTGCGTTTTTTTCCAGTATTATCGGAATAAAAGGACAGGGATATCTGCTTTCGTCCTCCCTTTTTAATGTTTATATTGGCGATATCATATGTAATTGGCTGATAACTTTGGGCTCACATTTTAAAATATTTTTTTTTACAAATGCCCCAGGTTGTCTTTCGACATTCCTGGTGTTCTCTCCTGGCATGGCGTACTTGTAACCCACTTCTGAGGTTGGGGCGCCTGGAAGGCGGGGTTACGTTGCCCCGATGATATGATGGGTGATGATGATGATAGTGGTACGCCAGGAGAGTCCCTAATCCTAAGCTTAATCTAAGATGAATATGATGGTGATGATTGCGATGGCCATATGATTTCGGGGACCGTTTGGCTTAAAGTTTTCCTCACATTTGTCTTACAGGTGAGGAAAAACCCCGATAAAAACCTCACCCAGAAAAACTGTCCCGACCGGGGATCGAACCCGGGTCCGCTGCGTCACAAGGCAGCACGCTACTTCGAGACCACAGCGGTGGACGAAATAAGATCTTAAACACCTTACTTTTTGCAGACGACCAAATTCTAATATCTAGCTCAGAGATGGTCTACAGAAATCACTCTTCATTAAATAATATATTACAGAATTATAATTTGAAAATATCAATAAGTAAAAGAAAATCTTAGCTTTTAAGGACCAGATACCGTAAGAGCTGAAATAATTCTGGAGAGGAACCCCATTAAACAAGTGAAACATCCAAGGAGAAAGTCCTTCGGGACCTTAAGCCGTGGGTCCCGAGTCTGAAGATTTTTCGGCTCGTAAAAGATCCTTAAGCCTGAATGGAAAGGCCTCTAAGCAAAATTTACCGAATTTTCCCGTCCTAGTACTACCTTGGTTTCCTAGGTGTCAGTATGAGGCGGAACGCTGACCACAGACCACTCAAATGACATCTATACGAAAACAAGTGTAACTAAATTAGCATGGTTCTTCCCTGTAGGGGAGAGCACCTAAATCTCTGTCAAGGGAAATATGGGCTTACAAGATACAAGAAGGTCGTCGTCATCGTCATCACCATCATCATCATCATCATCATCAACATCATCACATCACCATCATTATCATTATCATTATTTATTGCGGATGAGCCCATGTAGAACTACACAAAGTTCTTAGAGGCGTTTCCTTTGAGCCAAATTTCTTTCATTCTTTTGCTACGAGCTTGTTTTCTCTCATCTGTCCAAGTTGTTCCAGTTTTTTCCTTCGGTTTGTCCTCTTGGTCAACTTGCCACTTATTTACCTTAATTCTAAATATATATCTGTTTGGGATATCTTCTTTAGTAATTCCTGCCAGTTTTAAGTCCTTTTTGACTTCATCAATCCACTTCATAGTATCCACTGGAGCTTTACTTCTGTTTTCGTAGAATTCCATTATCTGTTTATTATTATTATAATTATAATAATAATAATAATAATAATAATACTTATTATTATTATTATTATATTAACTACTCTCGGGGAATAATAATAGTAATAATGTAGTCGGTTTGCTTCTAAAATCATATTCAGGATTTTCATTTGGAATTATCATACTGTTAGTTGTTCTGCGAACTGGGTGATGGGAAATTTGGTTATGTATATCCTTGAAGCTTGACACGTAGCAACACAAGATTTTAAATGCGTGCCACGAACCATTGGTGAGATGAATGGAAGTGAATTATTGAATATTGTCACGAGCATCTTTTGTCCCTTCGCCTCTACCTACAAAACCAAGGACACATCCCTTACTTAACTTCTAATTTACACCTAAATACTTCAATTAATATGTCCTCCTCGTACAATTCATCATGCTACTCTTACTTCGCATTTAGTATCTCTTAACCTATTTTGAAACACGAGAACAATTATCTGCGAACATACTCGATGTCAACAGTCGAGTTTATATCCGATTAAATACATACATAGATAGAAATACATACATACATACATAGAAATTCAATTTACTTACTTACTCACAGGCACTATAGAACCCGTAGGTCCATGGCCGCGCAGACATAAGCTCTTCATATACCCCTATTCTAATCTAATGCTTTCCAATCATTCCCTATATAATCTACTTCCCTCAAATCATGGTTAATGTTATTCCCCCCTCATACTTGGTCTACGAAGTGGGCGTTTTCCCTCTGGTTTTCCTGCAAGAAGCTTCCATGCACGTCTGTCATTCCCCATTCGTGCCATATGTCCTGCCCATCGCAGTCCACGATACCTAATTGTTATTATATCTGGCTTCCCATAAAGACCGTGTAGTTCACTGTTATGTAGTCTTCTCCATTCACCTGTCCATCTCTCTTTGGTCCAATTTTTTTCTAAGAAATTTATTCTCAAATACTCGTAATCTCCTTTCCAGCCTTAAAGTAAGTGTCCATGTTTCGTATCCATATAATATAACTGGTAGAATAATAGTTTTTACATATTTTCCAGTTTAACGTTTTTTTAAGTCCCTGTAATGTATAAATCATTGAGCCTATGTTTAATTTCTTTGTGCACCTCATTCCTATTTGTGATTATTGTTCCTAGGTATTTGAATTCAGCCACTTCCTCAAAATTTCCCTCATTTTTCATTAACTGTCGACTTCCATTAGGCCTATATAATGTATTT
Organism: Diploptera punctata; assembly: GCA_030220185.1. Lineage (NCBI taxonomy): Eukaryota > Metazoa > Arthropoda > Insecta > Blattodea > Blaberidae > Diploptera > Diploptera punctata. The sequence goes on along the minus strand of JASPKZ010008359.1, from coordinate 1,381,022 downwards.
CTATGTGTGACCATATATTTAGTTTTATTGATATTTACTTCCAGCCCCAATTTCTTAGTGTTTCTCAATAGTGTGTGCGTGTTGGCCTTTAGTATCTCTTCACTATCTCCCAATAGCACTGCATCATCAGCATAAAGAAATGTAATATTTATTTTTTTATTAGGAATATTCCACAATACAGTGTTTCTTCTTCAACCCAATGGAAGAAGATAGAATACCAAAAAAAAAAAGTCCTTGATTGCAAAGCTAATGGAAGAAGTGAAAGAGGCAGACCTAGAGAACGTTGGATAGGTAGAGTGGAGAGAAGTATGGAAGCTAGAGATTTGTGACCTTATGTATCAAAATTCCTTAAGGTACATTTACTTATTTTTCCAAGGTACAAGGTAATGGGGGGGGGAGTAAATTAATATTTGAAGAAACGTCATTCGAGATAAGTTTAACTCAAGTTTATTAATAACAGGGAGTTGCCAACCAGCACGAAAAAATAGAAAGCAAATATGATGTGAATAATTTAGACTGTACCTCCTAAACGGTGTAACATTTCAACTCGGCTGGTCAATGATGGACGCTATAACAATGTATGCAATGACATTAGAATATTGGTGTTAATTGAATTACCAGCAGAGCTAGAAAATCACTCAAGTCTGCAACAACATCACTTACTCGCCTATCCTACCGTTGACATTATATTATTATTATTATATGTATTATTATTATTATTATTATTATTATCGTTATCATTATTATTATTATTATTATTATTATTGTTATCGTTATCATTATTATTATTGTTATCGTTATCATTATTATTATTATCGTTATCATTATTATTATCGTTATTATTATTACTTTATCAACTAGGCATTTCCACTATACAATAATATGCTGTGACCAAAATTCCCCAACCTGATATCAAATTCACATAGTCACTTTATCGCTATTCCCCTAAGTACTCAATTTATCTAGAACGCTCTCAGCCCAAAATAACATAAGAAGTTTCAAAATTCTCAACATGTTTTAAAAAAGTCAAATAGTTTTTTATCATCATGAACAAATCCGTTTTTGGTCATGTGACCCGTGACAGTAAAATCTAACTAAGATGATCTTGATCTTTCCACCGATGTATTGGACTTCCTTGGTCCATAAGTCCAGTTGGAGTATATTAGAATGCCAATTTTGGAAGTCTATTTCTTTCCATTCTTCTCAGATGATTTTTCCATTCCGGCCTTTGATTAGGTTTTTTTTTCCCCCCAGTAATAAGAAGTCCCCTGGGTTGGTTACCAGCCATCCGCAGAGCAAGACTAATGGTAGGGCTCCTAGTTAAATAAGCTGATATCATACGTTTTTGAAATAATATTATTTTTACAGCGATAAATTAACAGATTTCACCAGCATTTGAACATTTGTTCAATTTAATTAACGACAGTGATATACCTGTTGGCGTAGAGAACGTATTGGGACGTAAGAATTTACAAACTTATATGATACGTTGAACTAAAGCAGGAGACGTTTAAACTATCCATCCACAGTAATTATGCCCGATGGCAGATCCTTCACTCCAATCATAGCATTTTCATGCTATGCTTGCAGCTTTACTAGGGAATTGTAGGTGTGATAGCTTCCCGTTGCTTTCCACACCGGTGAAGGATGATGATGATGATGATAATGATAAAGATGATGGCCATATGATTTCGTGGACCGTTTGGGCCTTATAGTTTTCCTGACATTTGTCTTACATGTGAGGAAAAACCCCGATAAAAACCTCACCCAGAAAAACTGCCCCGACCGGGATTAAACCCGGGCCCGCTGTGTGACAAGGCAGCACGCTAATCTCGAGACCACAGCGGTGGACGTTTAAACTATATATATATATCACAGTAATATAATGTACGGTTAAAAAAATATAATATAGTGGACACCATATGCATAACATCGTAACACCCTCACAATAGTACATAGAGAAAACATTCCAATGAGAATAAATATACTGGAGGAAATCGCAATCCTAAGAGAAATCAACAGCAACCTGATTCTCAATGAATACACACCTAATCCACACAATCCTCTGTACAAAATTCTCACAACCAAGTCAGTGCTTCAACAAGGGTCAACAAGAACGGACCTAATGCATTCTGCTGATGATGGGACTAGTCCCGAAAGGCCTACAGAGTTTTAAAAGAACTTAAGTTGAGGAGACGGACCTACAAGGTAACTATATTATAGTTTTTAACCGTACATTATATTACTGTGAACTAATACCTCAACGGAAAATCGCCATGAATTTTACTAGTATCGATTACATATATACACAATTCAACAAAACCAAACTCATGTGCTATCCAGAGATCTACTGTGCGAACAATTAGTAAGTACGAGTAATATGAAAAACAGCACCAAATGATTCAACAAGTTAAAAAAGCAACAAAAAAACTGCACTAGGTTCCAGGAAACTATGGAAATGCGATAGTCTTCAAATAAAGGCTCAAACTATCCGAACGTAATGTTACAAACCTACCTTTCACATCCATATCCGTGAAAGAATAATTCAAATTAAATTAAAGAGACTCATATGCAATATCTATACGATAAAGCCAAAAAAAAAAATGGAATGTCATTATTAGAGCGAGGAATTATATGAAGAAAATTACACGAAAATATGAAAAATATGAAAATTATAACGCAAAAATATTATGAAGCTACTATTTTCTAAACTTTTTACATATATTTATATACATAGGCCCACTATAACTTATAAATGTACATACCAGCACATAAATGAGACAAACATAACTTATTTATAGCTCAAGAAATCAAGATATTCACTGTATTTCAATTTTAATTAGCTTTTTCATTAATTCTGACCCAATATAAAATATATTCATGATCTGGAACAATTTTAATGGATCACGCCATAGTGTAGTTGTATAAGGAAACGTGGTACAAACAGGAAAGTCGTGGGTTCGAGTCTCGATATTGTCAAGATTTTTAGCTGGACCAGACCTTCTGGTGGCATTGTGGACTTGGGGTCTCAGATCCTAATGGAAGTGAGTACTAGATGCATGTTCTGGGCACAAATGCGGCCATAAGGTAGATCCGACAATCCGGCAGACATCTCGTGTCTATTGTCTAGAAAGATGGGAGCTTCAACATGCCACTACCCCCAAAGGTCTCCCAAGACTGTAGTGGAATCACTTTACCTTCATAAATAAAAACCGAGAGGTTATATATATGCAATTAATTAATGTACTGAATGATATTTAATTATGAAATCCAAACATATACAAGAAAGAAAAAATTGTAACCAAAACAAGCAGGTTTCCATGAAATATAGCACTAACAAAGTTTAGAACGGGTATAGTTTGGATTATTGCTGTTTTTACATTGCATAAAGATATTAAATTCCTGGAGATGCAAGTGTAACAATAACATTAAATTGGACGATTTAAAAATACAAGTAAAACATTCCGGATGTCATATTTGGAGAAACAAGGTATTAAAAGTTATTAGTCCATAATTGATTCCAGGTATTGTTTCAGTACTCTCTTTGCAATTAATGTTACATTTAATATTGAACTTCAAACATGGTGAAATGTAGTTAAGAATTATTCTAACATTTTTTTTTTTTCATGAAATGGGTCTAACAGGTCCATAATCTTTGTCTAATTGTGTTTTGAACAATCCAATTGTCAATTCTGTTGTAATACACAGAAGTTTTTTTTCTATATTTTCTGATAGTAAACTATAGGGCCCTGTTGGTCAAAATTGTTTTGCACGATGAAAAATTATGCTCAACATCACACAATGTTAAGGCAGCATACTTGTATCATGCTATATTCGATAGTTTGATGCCCTTACCTACATGAACTTTACTAATTTCACAAACCACTTAAACGGAAATGAGTACCAGACGCTTGTTCTGGGGGTACAGGCGGCCGTCATGCAGGGCTGACATCAAGTGCCGATTGTCCAGAAAAAGTGGTAGCCTTATCCTCCTACTACCCGAACGACCTCTTGAGGCCTTTAGTGGGATTACTTTACTTTATTTTACTGCTTCAAGTTACCTATATTTAAATGCTGTAATCTGTTCAGAAAGTAAGGACTGCTCTCAGGTAACAATAACGAGTGACAGCTATTTTACCTGACTATAGAATATTCCAACATTCTTTTCCTTATTCATCTAGGCTCATGTTCTTGTCTGGGGATCGAGTTTAGGACAGAAACCTCCATCTAACACTGTCACTCTGTGACTCCTCATCTAATTATTTGCTTTTATAAAATCTATCTATCTTGTTCAGAAGGAATACTGAAGAATTTTCACTTGTCTACCACGTTACACTGTCAAAAATTACATAAATACATTTATTTCAAGAAATATTTTATTGAATTCCTAGAACTTTTATTGAAAAAAAAGTACGGGAATTTGAAAGTTGAAAAATATGAAGGAGTATGAAATTTTCACTAAAATATGAACATTTTGCTAAAATATTATGAAATATGAAGTTTTTTGTTGGTCTTATTTGATTCTACATATAATGAAATGTAAAGATACTTAGTCTCAGCGCTCTCTGACAAATAGTTTAAAACATGAAATTTCATAAAATTCCGCGCTCTAGTCATTATTAACAATGACTATTTAACTCATGCCCCAAATAGTCAATGACCAAATACAATTCAATGATTTTTTTATTTACAACCAATCACAGTCGTGTTTCGCCCAGAATTTACCAACTAAAGTTTATAATAATAAAGAAAGCACCTCCTTTTTAACATTCTGAATAGGTCATAGCATTATTTTGCAGTGATTGACTCTCCAAGAAATACGGCTACCAAAATTGTATATATAGTGCATGAATGTCAACAGAAAGCGCATGCGATAGATAATATAAAATATTTGTAACAATTGATTATACCACAAAAAAAACACTGTTTGCACTTTCTTAAACGAATTAATTTCCAGGAAATGACGTTGCAAAAAAATGTAATTGACATATTTACATCATAGGACATCAGAAACCTATAACGTTGGTTATAAATTTGTCCACTAGGGTGCATTCTTACAAAATTGCGATCCTTTGGCATAAATAATATGATCTGGTTGCAGTGATAAAAAAAAGAAGCCAATGAAGCGTACCAATCGAAATTCATTTGTTTCAAACATCGCCGTTTACATTAAATATTTAAACTCCGCCATTGCCGGTCCCAAGCCCGGATGAGAAAGGAGGAGGGGGAGGAGTAACACCTCGTAAAAAAACCTTGGTTCAGCTGGCCCGGCTGATAGTACCATGTGAGGGACCCTTGCCAGGGAACGGTGAAGACCTCAACGGCATGAAGGCGGAGAGGGATACCCTTAATACGGGAGATTTGGCGGAAGAGGCACCCTACCCTCACTCAGGGAAAGAGAGAGGAACCGCTGCCTTGCGGAGAAGGAGAAACTTCAAAGGCTAAGGGAGCATCCCCTACAGAAAAGCATGCCTGTCCAAGAGGCATTGAGGTGGCAACCCCACCACTGGACTTACCTAACTATAGGCCGGTAACCTATAATGGGGAAATCTTTAAATACTCGAAAGACTACAGGAAATAAGCAGGCGGATAATAAAACTATGACGACAGGCAAAGAACAAAGGATTTATGATTACTGGAATTTGGCAACCTGGAACGTAAGAGGACTTAATAAAAAAGATGAAGAATTGGTAGAGGAATTGAAGAAAAGACAAATAGACATAGCTGCTATTAGTGAGACAAAAAAGAAAGGAAGAGGATCAACAGAAATGGGAGATTATCATATGATCTATTCAGGAGTAGTAAAGACAGAAAGAGCCAAATCTGGAATTGCTATTTTAATAAAACAAAATTGGAGAAAAAAAATAACAACTTATTCCTGGATAAGTGACAGAATAGTAACATTAAGATTAAAGTTATGAAGAGATAATTTAACAATAATAGGAATATATGCCCCATCTACTGGAAATAAAAAGGAAGCAGAGAAATTCTACAATGAATTACAAGATATAAAGGATAGAATAAATAAAAATGACCAGATAGTAATATTAGGAGACTTCAATGCCAGAATTGGAAATAAAACCATTAAAGATTTAATTGGCCCACATGGAGAAAATGAAGTAAATGATAAAGGGATAATTTTAAGAGATTTTTGTATGTATAACCAGCTACGAATTACAAATACATTTTTCAAACATAAAGAAATACATAAGTTCACTTGGATGAGTCAGGGATCCAGATCTATAATAGATTACATAATAGCAAACAGAAAATTTTGGACACAAATAATGGATACAAGAGTCTATAGGGGGACAGAAATAGATTCTGATCACTTTTTAGTGGTTGGAAAAATTAGAACGAACAAACCTTATTTTAGAAGGAAAGTAGAAAAGAAATCAGAAAACGAAAAATACAAAGTACAGCTATTAGAACAAGATAGTATAAGACAGTTATATGAAAATTGAATAAAACAAAACTTGAAACCAAGAGTTGGAGATGTAGAAATTGATTGGATAAAATTAAAAGAATCAATAAAAAAAGCAGCAAATGAATGTTTGGGAACCTCCAAAAATAGACCAAAAAATCGATTGAAAGTTTGGAATGAAGAAATAAAAGAAGCGATCAGTAATAAGAAGATAGCTTATTTAAAATGGCTTAATTCTGGGACTATTAATGATAGAATAGATTACAAACACAAAAGAGCAATAGTCAGAAAATTATCTAGAAAATTAAAAAATGAAGGATGGGAAAGTTTTATAAAAAATATAGAAAGAGATGTCACAGGAGCAAAAAAGATATGGTTTCAAAGTATTCCAGCGATTAAAAGAAGAGTGTACGGATAAATTGGCTATAAATGGAATGACAGCAGAACAATGGACACAGCATTTCAGACAGTTATTATATGCAGAGGAAGAAGAAAAAAAAAATACACCTCCCTGTCCCACAGAAGAATATAATGCTATAACATTGGATGAAGTGATAGAAACTATCAAGAAAATGAAAAATAGAAAAGCTAGTGGAGTAGATGGTATACCAATGGAGCTTTGGAAATATGGTGGGAAACCACTCTATATTAGATTGGTACAAATTTTTAATGATATATGGGGCACATGGAATAATACCTCAGGACTGGAAAACATCATTAGTAATACCCATCCATAAGAAAGGAGAAAAAAGTAACTGTTCAAATTATAGAGGTATATCATTGTTGACAACAGCATCTAAAATATATACATCCATTTTAAAACAAAAACTTCAGAAAATTACAGAAGATAAAATTGGAGAGGAACAATGTGGATTCCGAAAAGGCCGATCGTGTATCGATGCTACATTTGTTATAAAACAACTAATTGAGAAGTGGAAAGAATTTAATATCCCCCTATATGTACATTATTTTTAGATTTTGAAAAGGCCTATGATAGAGTCAAACGGGACATAATGTGGAAAATATTGTAAAGCTACCAAGTCCCCAATAATCTAATAAATGCTATAAAAAGTTTATATGAAACTACATTTATAAAAGTAAAGTTAGATCATGGGAAAATAACAGATAAATTTGAAATTAACCAAGGTTTAAGACAGGGATGTGGACTATCTCCATTACTGTTTATTCTATATCTAAATAAAATTGTCCAGGAGTGGAAAAAACTAAACCCCCCAGGAGTAAAAATATGTAGAGGAAATCAAATACAAAAACAATAATCTTTGCAGATGATCAAGTACTTCTAGCGGAGAATGAAGATGATTTGCAGAGATCAGTGTTTAAATTGCAGAACACCCTGGAAAAATACAACATGAAAATATCTGAAAATAAAACCAAATCCATGGCAATTACTGGAAAGGGACTTTCGAGAGTAAAAATAATAATAAATAATAAAACCAATAGAACAAGTAACACACTTTAATTATTTAGGTAATAATATATCACAGTTTCATAATCAAAAAGATGTGGAAACAAATTTAAGAAAAATATAACAGATTAAATGGTATAATTAGGAGAAATTTTGGAAAACAAAGGAGGAAAAGAAAATCCAAGTGAAGATTTCATAATGCCCTAGCCAAACATGCTCTACTATACGGAAGTGAATGCTGGACACTTCGAGCAAAAGATAAATCCCGCATTAATAGTTCACAAATGAGATTCCTCCGATCACTAACTGGAGTAACATTAAGGGATAGAATGAAAAGTGATGAGACAAGGATGCAGTGTAATAGTAGGGAAATGGTTGAACATATACAAAATTATCATAAGTAATGCCACGAGTGATTTCCAAATTATCGATAAATTCACGACTCACGAAGTGAGGAGTGAATTTATCTAGAGAATTTGGAAATCAAGAGTGGCATTTGTTAGGACTATTTAACGAATAAAATTAAGCTGTTTACTCACAAATCATTATTTAACTGTAGTTATTTCAAAATATTTATATATTTAATGCAAACGGCGATGTTTGAAAACAAATGAGAAACGATAGGTACGCTTCTACTGCTTCTTTTGTTTATCACTGCAACCAGATCATGCTATTTATTGCCAAGGAACGCAATATTGTAAGAATGCTCTCTAGTGGAGAAAAAATGAAACATCAATCTGTATATTAATTCATTTCTGATGTCGTATGATGTAAATATTACAATTATATTTTTCTGGATTATTACCTGGGAAAAAATACATTTAAGAAAGTCAAACAGTGGTTTCTTTTTTTGGGTGGTATAATAAATTGCTACAAATGTTGACATGTATGCACTATATATACAATCTGGTAGCCGTATTTCTTATAGGCTCAGTCACTGCAAAATAACGGTCAGACCTGTTCAGAATATTAAAAACGAGGAGCTTTGTTTAATATATGGTAATTATAACACTGATAAATATTTCGTGAAACACGACTCTGATTGGTTGTAAAACAGAAATCATTGAAACGTGATTGGTCATTGACTCCCATTTGGGGCATGAGTTAAATAGTCAATTAAATGGTTCCAACACGTCCAGAGAATGTCAAATTCCCGTTTACCAAAGATGATTTACCACCTCAACCCTAAAGGCAAAAGATACCTCGGAAGACCCTTCAACCGATGGAAAGATCAGTTTTTGTAGTCGCAGAACGGGCATCATCACCCAATACAGCATTCGGAAGAAGAAGAAGATATAAATATTTTAAAATAACTATAGTTAAGTAATGCTTTGTGAGTAAACAGCTTAATTTTATTCGTTAAATAGTCCTAACAAATGCCACTCTTGATTTCCAAATTCTCTAGATATATCGATAATTTGAAAATCACTCGTGGGATTACTTATGGCTATTTAACTCATGCCCCAAATGGGACTCAATGGCCAATCACGTTTCAATGATTTCTGTTTTACAACCAATCAGAGTCGTGTTTCACGAAATATTTATCAGTGTTATAATTGCCATATTAAAGAAGGCTCCTCCTTTTTAATATTCTGAACAGGTCTGACCATTCTTTTGCAGTGACTGAGCCTGTGAGAAATACGGCTACCAGATTGTATACATAGTGCATGAATGTCAACACATGCCGCATGTGGGAGTTAATATAAAAACATTTGTAGCAATTGATTATACGACCAAAAAAATAAACCACTGTTTGCACTTTCTTAAATGTATTTTTCCCCAGGTAACAATCCAGAAAAATATAATTGTCATATTTACATCATACGACATCGGAAATGAATTAATATACAGTTTGATGTGTTTCATTTTTTCTCCACTAGAGAGCATTCTTATAATATTGCGTTCCTTTGGCAATAAATAGTATGATCTGGTTGCAGTGATAAACAAAAGAAGCAGATGAAGCGTACCAATCGCTTCTCATTTGTTTTCAAACATCGCCGTTTACATTAAATATATAAATATTTAAAATAACTATAGTTAAATAATGATTTGTGAGTAAACAGCTTAATTTTATTCGTTAAATAGTCCTAACAAATGCCACTCTTGATTTTCAAATTCTCTAGATAAATTCACTCCTCACTTCGTGAGTCGTGAATTTATCGATAATTTGGAAATCACTCGTGGCATTACTTATGATAAATAATATAATAATTGCCTTTATAGGAAGCCAGATATAATGAGAACAATTAAGTCTCGTAGACTGCGATGGGTAGGACATGTGCAACGAATGTGGAATGAAATACGTGCATGGAAACTTCTTGTAGGAAAACAAAGGGAAAACGCCCAGTTGGTTGACCAATAATGAGGTGAGAGAATAATATTAACTATGATTTGAGGAAGTAGATTATACAGGGAATGATTGGAAAACACTGGCTCAGGATAGGGATGTATGGAGAGTTTATGTCCGCTCGGCCATGAACCTACGGGTTCGATAGTGCCAGTGAGTTAGTTATGCCATTATTAACAAACCGAACTCTTAAATGCATTTTTATTCTTACTGTTTTCGTTAGTTATTTCTACTGGAATGCACGTGAGTTATTGGCTTCATTGACAAACGCCAACAACATGTATTACAAACAAGAAGTACAAACAATACAATTGTACGAGTATAAGACAATAGTACAAGAGGACTATCGTTAACCGAGGAAAAGGCAACCTTCTAAGGGAAAGAATTCCCAACAGAAAACCTCTAGCCCCCAGGTTGGAATTTTTATGTCGGACTGGAAACCTACCACGTAAAAAGATATTTCTCAGCAATCTAACAACGCTGGGCTAAAACAAATGTGAGATTTGGACAGGCAGATATCTAACCCGTGCAAGAAAATATCAATAATTATAACATAATTTTGTTACAATTAATTAAATGGTAGATATATTTTAAAGAGGCAGATTTTTTTTACTTTTATAAGAATAAAACATTCCTTCTAAAGGGTAAATTTTATCATACGCTATTGGATTCAGTTTGAAAACATTGTGACAATGTATTTTTTGCACGATAGTCGTTCTGTCGTACTTACAGAAATGGCGACCATGATTGAGAGTTCAATTTAATAAATTTCGGGGTTCCCAACCTATAAATAACTAAATAACTATACTATAATATATTATTTTACTATTATTTATTAATATATTCACGTAGACTTTCACGGCCGGAGTTGCTATGATGATCTTGATGAAGGTTTTCGGGCTGTAGGCCGTTGTCGTGAGGCTCTCAAGACAACCCTTGAGGATGCCAGACGCAGTCTTTGGCGAAACGTCGGGGAACTACAAGCCTCACGACCACGGCCAACAGCCCGAAAACCTTCATCAAGATCATCATATTATTTATTAGTTTGAAAACACCATCGTGCAAAAAATAATGTATAACGCACGTTTGTGAAGTGTTTTACAGAATCTCGGAAATCAAAAACATCGCTATCGCTCGGTTTTTAATAATTTCCTGCTTTGGTAAAAATCACTTCCCAACCTCGCATTTTAATATCAATTTATGGAAATACAAGTTTTGCATTGGATGATTTGTTATTGTGAAAGCAATATTAACGAGAAATATTACGTATATCTATGAGTTTAAGATAGCCGAGTGGTTAAGGCAAAAAGAATTGGCGCAGAACTACCGGACTTGCGCTGGTTCGAGTCTTCATGGGGGAAGACATTTTCTCATGGCATATCGGTTACTATGGGACCGGTGCCCACCCAGCATCGTGAGGCATTTGGGTAGCTTCAATAAGTAGCTGTTCCAGGTTGAGAAAACCAGCTATAACGGCTGGGGGCCAAAATGCTGATCACATGCCACCCCTACACTGGCAGGATGATCATCTTCTTCTGTGATTGACACATGCGGATGTGAGGCCAACAGCCGGCTGGTAGGCTAAGGGCCTTATAGGCCTGTCGCGCCAAGAGTTAGTTAATGAGTTTAAGAACGTAATTCTATTTATAAAATTCTTAAAATATTTAGTAACAGTTAACCATTACACTATGACACTCTAGGCAACATAATAAATACTATTTCCTGCTATGGCTGTAATTCCTTTTCTTAGTGTGAGGCATTTAAGGATAATCAAAATACAGAAGTACTATCACGTAATAGATTGGCATATTAGAGAAATTTATAAGAGTATCATATTAATTAAGGTGTCTTAATTATCTGTTGCCGGATGTCATAAATTTCTAGCCGCAATCCATGTACTAGACACTCCGAGTTCGAGCCACTTTACATTAAAGTCATCAATCTTGACTTGGACATCAGATGCACTGGCATTTCCAGGAGAATGATTTTTATCCCTCAAACGATTCTATTTAAATAGTAGTTTGAAATGTAGAGGAATAGCCATACTACATCAACAAAATGCCAGTATCAAGCTGCTGCCTCACACCCAAAGTGGTGATGAGATGAAATGTGTACCTCTTGGTTCAAATATGGAAAATTACACTGAGCAACAAAACATATTTTTTTGTCTCAGAAAGAAAAGTATGTGATTCTGATAGTATTTTTCTCCTGAATTCAAATATGATATCGGTTTTTCTCCATCACGCAGGGTTTCCGAGAGACAGGTTTTTATAATTTCAAACACTAATATTTTCTACATTCGTAACTACACAATATTCGAACATTCGGACTCACCTAGAAAGTAAGAAATTACGATTTTCTGCTATATTTCGCCTGTGGAGCATCCCTCTTGATGGTCCAACAATAATCGGCCAGCATATTAGGATTCCATTTGCTCGATATATATTTTTCATAGCTGAAATCTCCTGATGAAAGTGTTCCCCGTCCTCATCGCTCAATGGACAAATGGACGAAAAAACGTTTATTAAAAACATAATTATTTAAATCCATTAATTGAAATTGAAATAAAAAACTGTGAGTGCTGGAGAAATTCCGAATATATATTTGAAAACACGATAAAAAACTGCATTAAATACTATTGGTACTCATGAGACAAAAATCATGTTGATTAGTGTTATTGGAAGAATCGGTACAGATTAAAAAAAAATGTAATCATTGATCACAAGTGGTTGTTTCGGACACCACGAAGTATTCATGGTTGATATATTTGAACGTGTGTTTTTTTTTTAGAATTTTCTCTACACCAGCTGTTATCCTTCAGCCCAAATGAATTTTCCTCCTCCACAGATTTATATCCTCAGCATCCTCTTTGATGCCTCTGCTGATCATGCTTCTTCTCATTTCATCCATCCATCTGTTCCCTGGGTTTTCCCTCCTCTTGCCTTCAGCATTCCAATCCAGCATCATTCTTGGGATTATATTATTATTATCATCCATCTTCTTCAGATATCCATATGATTTCAATTTTCGTTATTCTAATACTTCTAAAATATTTTGTTTAACATTAATTATTTATCGAATTTTCTGGTTCCGAATTTCCTCCTTTGTTCATTTTCTTGACGCTCTTCGCCAAAAATCCATCTACATTCTCAATAAAGTTTGTGTTTGCCGTCTACCTACAGTACAAGTCCCTGTACCATACACAATAACACTTTGTACTAATGTTTTAAATATCGATGTATTTGTTTTATTTATAATATTTGTACTCCATTTACTATTACAAAAGGTTTAAGGCAAGGTTGCAGTTTATCTTCAACTCTATTTAAAATTTATCTCGAAAGAGTAATAAGAGACTGGAGGAAAAAAGTCTAAAAATGGACATACCCATCCAAAATACACATGTATATTCACTACAATTTGCAGATGACCAGGTATTAATAGCACAAGATCACGATGACATAGAATATATGGCTAAAAAACTAAAAGAAAAATATGAAAAATGGGGACTTTATATAAACATTGAGAAAACTAAATACCTGTTGTATAGGAGACGAAATGGAAAATATAAATTTCAACAATGAAGAAGAACTAAAACCTAGTATTGAATGCACTTATCTAGGAACACAATTAGACCATTCAGGCGATAACAAAGTGGAAATTAAAAATAGAATCGCACAAACAAAACAAGCAATAAATACATTAAACTTTGTTTGGTGGAGCAAAAATATCACAAAAAATATAAAATTACAAATATATCAAACCATAATTCAGAGCATGTTAACATATGGTGCTGAAGTCCTACCAGGGAAATGAAAAGAATTTTAAGTACAGAAATGGATGTTTTAAGAAGATCAGCTGGATAATCTATAATGGATAGAATACGAAATAAAGAAATAAGGTAAATTATGGGTGCACAAGAGGAGCCGGACATCATAGACATTATAGAAAAGAAATAATTACAGTGGTATGGCCATGTCAAAAGAATGCCAGTGCAAAGATTGCCTAAAATTGTTATGGAATGGCTCCCAATGGAAAGGAGGAAGAGAGGAAGACCGAAGAAAACTTGGATAGAAGGGGTACAAGCGGCTAGAATATCAGAGGAATGGAAGAAGATCAATGGATGGACAGAGAGGAATGGCGTTTGGTTTCCGGAACACGGCGGTAGCTGCCATGATACCGGATAATGATGATGATGTACTCCATATAACTTAATTTAACATTCGAATTACTTTTTTTCCTACACTAATTATTTTCTCAATTTCACTATTACTTTTCCCATCTGATTCTAAAATGTATCCTAAATACTTGAATTATTTAACTTTCTTAATTTCCACATTTTCGCATTGTAATTCCTCTTTATTCTCTAGTTCTATCTTGAGGTATTCGGTTTTTTTAATATTTATATTTAACCCCATTTAGAACGTGCTTCACTTTTCGTAAAGAATGTCTGTAGGAATTTCACTTCTCTGGATTTTCTCTATTGGAGAACATCAAGTCGTCGTTTTATGAAAACTAATAAAAATAATGAGGAACTAATATCCAGAGTTTCAGCTACCTTTCTTATAGAACGATAAACGTAAAGAATGCCACTATACAATTATTCGGGTTATTCTCGGGGTTCTCTTGTTTCTCGAATTTCATACTACCAGTACTCTCCACTCCTCTTCCTTCCCCCCTCATGTCATTTCGTCATCATTTCATATCACTTTCATATCATTTCATATTAGATAAAAAATAATCTGGTTTAGCCAACCACTGGCATTTCAAATATGTGATTGTAGTAATGTAATGGAAGCACACTCATGTACTTCTTCATGACTCCGAGCCTGTTTATCAACTTAGAGCAGAAAGACCAAAATAAAATGAATGTTGCAGCCCTGCATCGAGGCCTTGAGCCAAGCCCAAGTGGATGCTGGTACGAGTGTAGTGTGTGAATGTTTTAAGTGTAAATATTTAAAAAAACAATAACATTTTATACCTGTTGTGGCAGTCTTCTTCAAAAACATTTTGACACTTTTAAATTTAAGTAACTTATATTTTGTAAACCTAATATGGATATTTTGTAACTATTTTTCAAATATAATTTATTGTATAGTAGTGTCAAAATGATATTAAAATTAATGTTGGAAAAATCGTTTTTTGCTTCCCCTGTGAAATTTGTTTTTTATGACTTACTACCTCTCCCATGTCAATGCCTCTATATTTATATAAAATGTTCAGCTAGGCCTTTCGGAACTGGTTCCATTTTCAAAGCCGTTCATTGGATATTACTTACTTACTGGCACTATTGAACCCATAGGTTCATGGCCGCGCAGACATAAGCTCTCCATACATCCATATCCTGAGCTAATGTTTTCCAATCATTCCCTGTATAATCTACTTCCCTCAAATCATAGTTAATGTTGTTCTCCCACCTCATTCTTGTATTTGGAAAGGAACAAACATTTCCTATAACTTCTAATTATATTTCTTATTATTTTGCCCCTATTTTTAGTTTATTCTTATCTTTATTATTGTGGATGATCTTCCCAGGATTTTAAAACCAACTGGAATTACAATAAACTTTACAATAATATCACCTACGATATTTTACCAACTGGACGTTTTCCCTCTGGCTTTCCTACAAGAAGCCTCCATGCACGTCTTTCACTCCCCATACGTGCAACATGTCCTGCCCATCGCAGTCTACGAGACTTAACTGTTCTTATTATATCTGGCTTCCTATAAAGACCATGTAGTTCATTGTTATGTAGTCTTCTCCATTCAACTGTCCATTTCTCTTTGGTCCAAACATTTTTCTAAGAACTTTATTTTCAAAAACTCGTAATCTCATTTCCTCCCTTAAAGTAAGAGTCCATGTTTCGCACCCATATAATACAACTGGTAGAATAATAGTTTTAATATTTTCAGTTTAACGTTTTTTGAAAGGAGTTGGGACATCAAGAGTCTCTGCATTGCATAATAGCACGCATTTCCAGAATTGAGCCTATGTTTAATTTCTTTGTGCATCTCATTCCTATTTGTGATTATTGTTCCTAGGTATTTGAATTCAGCCACTTCCTCAAAATTTCCCTCATTTGTCTTTAGCTGTCCATTTCCATTATATAATGAATTTCTACGTGTGACCATATATTTAGTTTTATTGACCATTGGGTATTAGTTTTGTTTAATGAATATATTGAATACTGAGTTGATCTGGTAGGGCGTGTTCTCGTTCAGCAGGTTATCGTTTTTTGTTTGTTTCATGATTTCTATTTCTTCTAAAATGTTTATTTTTATGTTATGGTTTTCTCTGTGCATTGTTGAGAGGGTGTTTTCTATTGTGTTGAACTGATGACATGTTTGTAACATGCTTAGCGGAACTTGATTTGACTCAATTTTTATGAAATCAGTAAAATGCTTGTTATATCTAATTTTAAAACTCCTGGTTGTAGGTCCTATATAACATTTTTCACAACTATTGCATTTAAGTATGTGTAGTCATTTGCTGTTGTATATGCTGCTGTCTTCTATTTTATTTGATATTTATTTGACAAAAGTCCCAAATGCATAATAGCACGCATTTCTAGAATTGAGCCTATATTTAATTTACTCTATAACGTAAATGATTTAAAATTAATCTTGTTTGCCATTTGGAAACCCGACCATACTACTGAACTGCTAAATCTTCATCATCATCCGTCAAGAATTAGGCTTTTGTAGACCTGTTTCGGTCCCATCTAGCAGTCTTTTAAGGGGTCTTCCTGGTCGACGATGTCCTTTGGGCTTATATTGCATAATTTTTGGGATTCTTGAATTATCCATTCTTTACATGGTCTAGCCAGTTTAATTTATGTCTGTTGAGTGTTTATCCTGCTGATTCTATTTCTAATTGTTCCTAAATTTATTCATTTTTTTCGATCTAAAAGAGTGTGTCCTGCTGTCCTGAAAAATTTAATTTCCGTTGCTTTGATTCTGCTCCTGCCTCTTTCTTAATGTCCAAATCTCACTTCCGTATAAAAGGGAAGGTAATGCCAAAGTTTTACTCACTTACTTACTCACTGGCACTATCGGACCCGTAGGTTCATGGCCGCGCGAACATAAGCTCTCCATGCATCCCTATCCTGAGCTAATGCTTTCCAATCATTCCCTGAATAATCTACTTCCCTCAAATCATAGTTAATGTTGTTCTCCCACCTCGTTCTTGGTCTACCAACTGGGCGTTTTCCCTCTGGCTTTCCTACAAGAAGCTTCCAAGCACGTCTTTCATTTCCTATACGCGCAACATAATTATGAATTTTTATTCTTATGGGTTTTTGTACTAATTTAACTTTTCATGTATTATTTATTAATCCTAAGATTTGTGTAAATTTGGTGATTTTCTTGTTCACATCTTTTTTCATTTTGATAAGATATTTCACAACCAAATAGTTGAAATGTTGTACTTGTTCTAGGCATTGGTTATTGTGTATTATCTTACTTCTGATTGGCTCTTCTCCTAAGAATGTCATTATTTTTTACTTTTGTACTGATATTTCCATTCCAATTTTTTTTTAATCTGCCAAATCGTTCGTTATTTTAATGTAATTCTCAAGAGTTTGACTTGTTCCCAAAAAAACGCAATTTTTCCTGTAGCTACATTTCAAGAAATGCAACTATTTGAAACCATTAATACACACATTTTACAATAACATATTATTGAAATAGGTAATTTTTTTTAACAGTTGGCAAACGATCTTGCAGTGACAGTATACTCATAACCAGACTGCACAGACAACGTGAGAAAATATTATCCGTGCATTCTACCGCTATCATCTGATAGAATCTCAGCGATTGGGCAGTTGAGATTGTCTACGGCCTACGCAGGGCTGAAACCTGAAGCAAACTCCACCCATAACAAGCATGTTAATGATATTCATACGCGGTATAAATTATTGTTCACGTAGGTAGCACTCAATTAAATGCTCTCAACCGGAACGCCACATCAATTGACACTGTCAAAGCTAAAGTGCAACACATCCAGTATTATGTATTTACTTCACGATCGTATGAAATAGTTGTCCCGAAAACATTTAAATTATCATTTATATGACGTGACTGTTACTTTAAAATCAATATTATATAAATAGTGTCATTATTAACATATTAATCCCATATTAATTATACATATTAAATTATATACTTAGATTCTAACTTTAATAATGGCAACTATTTATTTGTTAGTTGTATACAAGTGACAGCCGTGTGAAACTTCTACAGTCCTTCAATGTAGTTCCTGTTAAATTCCAAATCGGAATTTAAAATTATCACAATCATCATCAACTTCACAGATTAGGTCTTTGCCTGTTCCGATCTTACATCTGTTCAGCCCAGCATTTTCTTGATCTTCCTACCGATCTTCGTCCTCCAGGATTATACATCAGTGCCATCTTTGGTATCCTATCCTGTCATTCTTTGCAGATGTTATATCAAATTGTTCCTGTGTTCTTCTATTTGTTGAAGAAATGGTTGGACTCTTAGTTCCTCTCTAATATTCTCATTTCTAATATGTTCTTCTCTTGTACAAAGTAGCTCATTTCCTTTGCCTGAATTTTACTTTTTTTTTTCTTTTTCCTTCAGGATCCAGGCCTCACTTCAATACATCGCCACTTGTAGTGTTATTGTTAAGTAAAATCTTAGCTGCGTATCCTTTCTTACTTAGTTACTCAGTATTCGTCTGATTGTTCCACAAATATGTTGAAAAGTCTGTATTTTCTTATGTATATCTTGTTCTTCTTCATAAATTATATCGCAGCACAAATACTGGAAGTGAGAAACCTGTTCCAACACTTTATCTTCTATTACTAATTTGTGTTGTTACTGGGTACTTTCCTTGGAACCCCACTACTTTTATTTTTAATTTTGAAATTATCATATTATATTTATTACATATATTATTTAGCAGATAGACTGCTTTTTGTAACCTGTCCTCTGTCGGAAATTAATATTATATCATTTGCAAAACATAATGCATTCAATGTTTTATTTCGTCCAATTTTTAATCCCTTGTGAACTAATTGTTTCCATTCATCAAGAATGTCGTCTAAATAAATATAATATATTAAAAAGTGTTGGGGGAAACGCTAAACCCCTGTTTCAAACCACAGTTAGTTCTAATTTCTTCTGTTAATTTTCCATTTATTTTAATTACTATTTTTGTATCTTGATAAAAACATTTAATAGTTTTTATTAGATGTATTGGGTATCCTTTTCTTTTTGCATTATCTTCCATAATAAATGGAGGTTCACTTTGTTGAAGGCTTTTTCTAGGTCTATAAAGGCCATTGGGTTTCTACATTTAACACAGAGAGTTTCTGTGTTTTTATATAACCTGCTTCATTGTAAAAACATTGTCCATACATGATCTACCAAGTCTAAATCCACTCTGTTCCTCACTGGTTAGCACATTACTCAATACTTTCAATCCAGAATTAATAATTCTTGCATAAATTTTATACATAACATTTAATAAACTTATCCCTCTGTAGTTCTTACACTCGTTTCTTTGCTCTTTCTTAAACAATTAAATAGTTTTTGCAACTTTCCATTCTTCTGGAATTTTTTCTTCTTCTCCAACACATTCAGTAAATGTAGTAAACGAAATTGTAATATTAATCCACCATATTTAAATACTTCTATTGTTATTTTATCTGTACCCGGAGCCTGTCTATTTTTTATATTTTTTTATGGCATCTTGCATTTCCTATATTTTTATTAAATCTACTGTTCTTTCTTCTTGTTCTTCACTCTGTATATTCTCTTTCGTATTGTCCCATAGCAAATCCTTATAATAACTTATCCATTCTTCTTCCGTTATGCATGATAGTATAGCTTTATCCCTTTATGTTGATGTGAGATGCCTCATTACTTTCCATGCTATATGTTGCCTTCTATAAATATAATGTTCAATTAATGACAAAAATCTATTCCACGATTCCAGATATGTTTCTTTTATTTTTGCCTTTGCTGCCTTAACCTCCTACTACCCCAAGGGCCTCCTGAGGCCTGTAGTGGGATCACTTTACTTTACTTATAATTCTTTTAGTTTATAATCTTCCCAATTTTCATTTGTATTTATTTGAAGATGTTATAGATATACTCCTTTCTTGTCCTTTACTGCTGCTTGTATATCTTCATTCCAATATCTATTGTATTTTATTCTTCGTCATTTCTTTTTATAAACAAGAACTTATTTTGCTGTTTTCTGTATTATATTTTTGATACTTTGATATTCTTTTTCCAAATCCAAATCATTTTCCATTTTAGTCGTCGCTAAATGCTGTGTCATCCTATACTGGAACAGATCTCTTATGATCTCCTCTTGTAATAGTTGTGTATTAAATACCTCTTCCCTTACATTCCTCATTTTTTTTCAGTTTTGCATATACTTTCATTTTTCCATTTCGCTAATATGTATATTTTTGAAATTACCAAGTAGTATAAGTATATAAAATCTAACGATAAAAATTGTAAGACATAGCCAGTCAACTGATGTGATTATATTTTTAACATACGTAACCGCTCGAAATTTCTAAACGTTGCAACACTGTTTTTTTGTCTTTACTATTGTTTTGTTCCTATTGTTATTCTTCTAGTCCAAGATTAAAAAAGAATAATCTTTCTAATTTCCATATAATTACAACATGCTTCAATGAATATTATCATGGAAATTTATAGCATCTATCATTTCTGTGTAATTACAGAAAATAAATAATTATATTCTTATTAAAGTTCTACAGGATGGTGCATTTAATGGTAAATTTGGATTATTCTAAAAATTGTAAAACTTAAGGCAATTAAAATTGTGCGGATTAACCACAATATCTAAAAGGCTGAGCATTTTAAATATACTAATACAAAATTTTCCTTATAGAATTATGACACTTTTAATATAATATTAAAGTTTTCTTCTACATAATAATTTGACAAAATTCTTTCTAACTTATAATTTAAAAAAAAGTCAAGCTCATAGGTAGCCTCATAGTAAATATTGAACCGATTTACTCGAAGTTACTGAAATCTCTTTTTTATTAATTTCATTCCATAACAGTACCCTGCATTGTCTACATATCTTGGCGAGTGATGTGAAAGTCGTAGTAGCCCTATTGCAGCTTCTGTTTTCTTAATGTTTCTGACTGACCGCCTTAATATCAGCAGAATCTCGGGAACTGTCTGGAACAATGTCACGAAGTGGTTCCTTCATCTTGGGGATCAAATTATAATCACAGGGGATAACGTTCTGTTGGATAGAAAAGCACTTTCCATCCCCAGCAACTGTACAGTTCAACTACAGGATATGCTGCGTGCGCCCGAGCATGATTCTTCGAAAATGGTGGGAGGGTTCTGCAAAAAAAATATGGGCGCTTTCTTTGTAACGCTGGTCTCAGGAAAAATCCAAGTAACGACAGAAATACTGTGCATTAACTTTCTGTGTTGGGGGATGGTAGGCCATCGCAGTCGTATGCACGAATAACCATTACTTCGACGTTTGTAGGGGTAAGACACAACACTCATTGGACTGACGCTTAAGTAGAGGCTCGTATGACCTGGCCTAGGTTTCATCAAGCGCAATAATACGCCGTAAGAAGGCGTGATTGTTTTCAATTAATCTCAAAGATATTGGAACCTTGCATTTCATCTTTGGAGCTTTATCAGGAATAGTAGGGATCTTCCTAAGAATATTAATCCGTGCAGAATTAAATGAACCAGGTTTCTTATTGGAGATGATCAAATTTATAGTGTTATTTTGACAGCTCATGCTTTTATCATAATTTCTTATGGTAATACCAATTATAATTGGAAGATTTGGAAACTGATTAGTCCCATTAATGCTTGGAGCTCCTGACATAGCCTTCCCCATAAATAATATAAGATTTTGGCTCTTTCCCCCTCCTCTTACCCTCCTGCTAGCAAGAAGAATGGTTAAAAGAGGAGCAGGAACAGGATGAACAGTCTACTACCCTCCTTTAGCAAAAAGAATTACTCGTGTTGGAGCTTCAGGAGATTTGGCCGTCTTCTCTCTTCACCTTGCTGGAGTATCTTCCATTCTAGGGTCCGTAAAGTTTATTTCTACTAGTATTAACACTGCAAGTGAGTTTGAGCGGAATCGTATTGTAGTCATCGCTACGCTTCAGTGAAACCTACAGAACCCACCGAGATGCAATTTTCGCATTCTCAGGCTTTTCTTTAGAATGCGAAACACAGCCATAACCGACAATCCTATCCCCATGGCTAACTCGCGTACGTCTGTCGTCGATCGGTGCCTAATATTGCGGAAACGATTTCCACGTTCTCTTCATTAACATGGACGACCTGGCGTAGCCATGTATTCCTGGCGGTCACGCCCCTCATTAAAGGCTGTAACCCACCTCGCCACAGCACTGTATGGTATTGCCGACTCATCATATGCTTCCACAAGACCCTCATGACATTGTCGTGCTGTACGGCATCGGGCACATTGAATTTTCAACCAAGATCGCTGTTCCTGCTTTGTAAACATGACAAAGCACAACAGCTTTAGAACGGCAACTCAGAGAATGCTAACTTACTCTCTACAAAGCGCATGCACTTTGGACGTACGGAAGAGTTCATTTACTGTAAGATAGTCAGATATATATATTAACAGTGACAGAAGTTACAACAATTCACTCCGTCTGATCTCGCATCTACAGCAGTGTTGCCACTATTTTTGTTACAGCTCACGTATAATGCATTCATAAAAGAGCACCGTAGTGAAAGGAGGTTTTATACAATATAACACGAGTTGTGCGTATTTTGAAAATCACTACTTCTAAAGTACTGGCACAACGCCGTGGATTTCTACCCGGATGGACCACACTAATAAACTTACGTAGTCAAATAGAATTATGCCTACAATAATGATGAAGCTATTCTCAACATAAATATGATAAACTTGAGTAGCAATCGAATAAGGCGGAGAAATGACTTAAGTAAAGATTAAGTACCTTCATAGCGATTTAAGTAACATAATACTGGGAACTAGGTTAGATAATAAGCTAACATTACAGATGGTTATTAGATTGTACAGGGTGACCACAAAATCCTACTACCAAAACAATGTAATTTAGCTCGTAAACTATTTTAGATAGAGATATGCTGTTTTTTGCAACGTATTCTACATCTTTCAAAGTTTTGTTTACATTTGTTGCAGATTGTGATTTAAACTACAATGACGACACCACAGGAAAATACACAATGTGTGTGGTGGTTTGCTGAGTCCGATAAATCACCAGTAACTGTTCAGCGAAATGTCTGTTGGCAATATGGAAGAGATCCCCATCCAAATATTCCATAATTAGATGGGCCGAGAAGTTTCTAGCGACTGGCAATGTAATGGACTTGCCACGGAGTGGACAACTAGGAGTGAACAAAGAAACGGTCGACAATGTGCAACCCACATTTCATCTCAGCCCTCAAAAATCGGTTCGTCGTGCTTCACGGGAACTGCATTTACCAAAATAACCATTCTTAAAGTCCTTCATAAGAGGCTACATCTTCAAACCTATAAAGTGCAAATTACACAAGCGCTCCAGCCAACTGATTTCCCTTGGCGTGCTGAATTTACTGATTCCATGCTGAACGCAATTGACGAAGACAGGGTGATGTTCTCTGACGAAGCGACTTTCTTTGTGTCTAGACATGTTAATCGCAATAACGTTCGGATATTGGAGTATTGGTGATTTACCAGAATCAGCATACCACCATACACATTGGGTATTTTCCTGCGGTATCGCCATTGTCGTTTAAATCACAATCTGCAACAAATATAAACAAAACTTTGAGAGATGTAGAATACGTTGCAAAAAATTGCATGTTTCCATCTCAAATAGTTTATGAGCTAAGTTGCATTGTTTTGGTAGCAATACTTCGTGGACATCCTGTACATTAAACACAGGGCTTCCAATATAAAACCGGACACGCCTCACGGGGTTTCACCCGTCAGGCTGCGTTCTCTCCTCGTCCGCATTTCACTCTGCCAGCCGCAGAGTGTCCGGTTTTATACTGGAAACCCTATAGCATAGTTTTAACTAAAAACTGCTTTTAATATAATAAAGAAAATTAAATTAGAATAAAGTATAAACATATTTTATAATAAATTTGCGTGATAAAGAACAATATTAATGAAAATATAAATTTCTGAATAATCTTGAACAAATACATGAAAACAAAATAGAATAAACAAAAATACACTCATACATACATCTGTATGTTCACTCATACGAAAGCGACATTTCTTCCAATCACCGCAAATGTAGATGGTGAAAAGAGCCAACTAGGTTGTTTCACCCAAAGAAAATAAAATTTATAAAGGACCGTTGCTTGTGCAAGTATAGCTCGACCTTATATAATGTAGATAGTGGTCCGATGACGCAGGTGCTGACGTAATGATATAGTGAATGAGATAATAAGTAGGAGATTGGAAAACCGGATTGGGTTTCTCGGAGGACTTAGAGAACACAATTTTAGGATGCACATTTCAGTAGCTTGGGGATCCAAAGGTCATTAGACAACAGTGCATAAAGGAATTAAAGTCAACCCTATACTCCGGCAGATTTTACTCCCCGAAAGTTTGTGATATATTAATTCCATAGGAAGTTTAGAATGAACCGATTGAGTTAGTACTTTTATTAACGGCGCTCTTTAGCATTGACGTACAAATCCGGACGCAGAAAAACTGAATTATTTTGCTCAGAGAATTTTTATCTCAGATATTAGGTTATTTTAAAAAGTGATCCCACTACAGTCCTTGAGGTTGTAGGACGTTACGGCTCCCGGTTTTTGACAATCGGCACGAGATGTCAACTGGGTTATCAGCCCTGCATGAAAGTCGACTTTATCCTCAGAAAAAATGTGTGATACTCGTTTCAGTTGTAGGCTGAGTTGACCCGAGGGTCATGGTGCCACGAGAAGGGTTAGGCAAGTTAAACAAATTCTGACCCCTAGGGACTTGAACCCTCAACTTTTTACTTGTATCGTATTGTCATATCCAAATACTATAGGCCTACGACATAGCCCGTTTAGGCTATTTTACGTAGCTTAAATTTATGACTGAGAACCACGGCTGTAAGTCTGTTTCGAAGAAAGCCAGACCCCGTCCTGAAAATATCCATCTGCCCCAGGAGAGTCTGAAAGATATACCTCGAGCATGATAACAACAACTACACCGTGACCGATGGCCACGAATAACATGGGCACGAATGTATGCAGAAAATTTTCCAAACTTCCGTCCCCCTGAACACAAATCGGATTATATTAATTACATCTATACATATCCACCCACAGCAAGTTTTCCCGAGGGCAGGTCATTCACTGTAATCATACCATTTCCATGCTATGCTTTGCAGCTTTACTAGGGAATTGTAGGTGTGGTAGCTTCCCGTTGCTTTCCACAGCGATGAAGGATGATGATAAGGATTATGGTGATGGCCGAATAATTTTCGGGGACCGTTAGGCCCTAAGCGTCCTAACATTTGTTTTACAGGTAAGGAAAAAACCCGCAAAAACCTCACCCAGGAGCCTGTCCCGACCGGAATCGAACCCGGGCCCGCTGAGTGACAAGGCAGCACGCTACCTTGAGACCACAGCGGTGGACATCTATACATATATAAAAACGAAATATGTCTGTTTGTCCTTTATGCGCTGCCACACCGTTCAACTGATTGGGATGGGACTTTTTGCAAAATGTTGAGAAGTTTCCCTGGAAGGTTTTAGGCTATAAGAGAGTTGTAATACTCAACCACTTCACCCTTAAAAATCACCCTATGTAGTGAAAAACGTGTTTTTTTGGAATTTTTGGGTGCTTAAATGGTTTACGCTGCCTAAACCGTAACATATACACCAAATTAATGTGCACAGAATTGAAATTAAAAAAAAAAAAATCTACAAAAAAGTCCGCGACAACATATGTATCTTTTATGGATAACTATACATTTATATCGTAATTATTTTTAGATATCCCGTGCTGATTACTCGGCGTTACCAGGGAATCTGCTCATTCCGATTTTCTTGACATAGATGAGCTAAACGACAAAAATGCTTATTACGAGTTATCCGTACAAGAATACCCACTGTGCGATGCTACACTTGCCCGGGAATCTAGTCATCCCGATTTTCTTGGCATCAATGAACTGAAAGATAAAAATGGTTCTTGTGAGTTATCCGTAAAATATCGTATGCTGTCGCGTACTTTTTTCTACATTTTTTTGAGATATTCAATTCTGTGTAAATTAATTTGCTGTACATGTTATGGTTTAGGCAGCGTAAGCCATTTAAGCGTTCAAAAAGTTCCGAAAAACACCTTTATCTCTACAAAGGGCGATTTTTAAGGGTGAAGGAGTTGAGCATTACAACTCTCTTACAGCGTAAAACCTTTCCGGGAAACTCCCAAACATTTTGCAAAAAAAAAAAAAACCATTACAATCGGATGAAGGGTATGGCAGTGCATAAAGGACAAATAGACAGACATGCATACATTCGTTTATATATATGAAGGGCTTAGGGCAATAACATGATAAGCCACATATTGTTTTTCTGAGTTACAAGGATTATAATTTTTCAAAAAATTACAAATACTAATTGGGCAGTATTGTTGTTAATACATTGTGTGTCCATACGTTTTAACTCATCACTGGCGCACTTACAACTGATTTTAGCACGCTGCGGGCCCGGGTTCGATCCCCGGTCGGGGCAGTTTTTCTGGGTGAGGTTTCTATCGGGGTTTTTCCTCACTTGTAAGACAAATGTCAGGAAAACTTTAAGGCCCAAACGGTCCCCGAAATTATATGGCCATCATCAACATCCTTATCATTATCATCACCATCATCATCCTTCACCAGTGTGGAAAGCAACGGGAAGCTACCACACCTAGACCTACATACAATTCCTTAGTAAAGCGGCAAGCATAGCATGAAAATTCTATGATTAAATTAAAATTATAGAATATTCACCTGAAAGGTCCGTCTCCTCAACTTAATTATCATTTAACTGTAGCGCTTTCGGGACTTGTCCCATCATCGGCAGGATTCAAAACTGGTGTTTCACCTGAAGAACTGGTAGAGGGGGTTGCATGTAATTTGGTTCGTTTTCGTTTATCAGGCTGTCGTTGTGAGCTGCTTTCATTGATTTCCATCTCTTCGAGTACGTTTATCTTCGCTGGATTAGTTTCTCTGTGCATTACTGTTAGGGTGTTTTCAATATTTAACATGCGATGTCCTTCATGGATAACGTGTTTTGCATAGCTTGATTTACCTTCTGCGTGAATGAAGTCTCGAAAATGTTCTTTGAATCTGATGTTAAAAAACTCCTGTTTGTCCTTCCTATATAATGTTAAATATTGAAAACCCCCAACAGTAATGCACAGAGAAAATAATCCAGCGAAGATAAACGTACTCGAAAAGATGGAAATCATGAAAGCAGACTCACAACGACAGCCTGATAAACGAAAACGAACCAAATACATGCAACCCCTCTACCAGATCTTCAGTGAAACACCAGTTTTGAATCCTGCCGATGATGGGACAAGTCCCGAAAGCGCTACAGTTAAATGATAATTAAGTGGAGGAGACGGACCTTTTCAGGTGAATATTCTATAATTTTATATTACATTTTGAATAAACCTCAACGGAACACATCATGAATCTTATAAAAGTTAATTCTATGATTGCAGTGAAAGAACCTGCCTTGGGGCAGAATTACTATGGATGATATATATATATATATATATATATATATATATATGTGTGTGTGTTGTGTGTGTGTGTGTATTTTTTTTGCTATCAATGTAATAAATGACATTTCTTAACAAAATGTGGCTTATATGTTACTGCCCTAAGACCTTCACATATACAGATATGACACATACACGTGTACAAATATTTGCATTCTGTTGTAAACGACTGCACATTTTTCTAATATTATTCATCTAAAATAAAAACACGTTTCCGACT
Organism: Diploptera punctata; assembly: GCA_030220185.1. NCBI lineage: Eukaryota > Metazoa > Arthropoda > Insecta > Blattodea > Blaberidae > Diploptera > Diploptera punctata. The sequence goes on along the minus strand of JASPKZ010008359.1, from coordinate 1,352,841 downwards.
GTGTTTCATACAGAATTATAGTTTGCAGGATATAAAGTAGTTAAACTCGTCTAGAAACATGAGTTCTGTAAATTTCATTCGGAGCAAGACTAGTTTTATGGAAACGTCGATAACAAAGTGGCTTTACTTGATTATTCTTGTTCGTGCATCGCGTTTCCTAAATACAAATTACATTTTAGTTAATCAGTAAGCTATTTCATTGCTAATATAAGACTGCTCTAGTGTTTCAAACATCATGTATGGCTACAGATTCCAATGTATCTATTCTGTCACTTGGAAATAAAATCAATTTTGTGCAATCCAATTAACCCTTAAATTGGTGCAATAATTTCTCGTGACAGTTATTTAAGTGTTTGGGATCGCAATTAGAACAAAATCGAAATTAAACATAGGCTCAATTCTGCTATTGTGAATTACAGAGACTCTTGACGTCCCAACTCCTTTCAAAAAACGTTAAACTGAAAATAAATAAAACTGTTTCTCTACCAGTTATAATATATGGATGCGGAACATGGACTCCTACTTTAAGGGAGGAAAGGAGATTACGAGTATTTGAGAAAAAGTTCTTAGGAACATTTTTGGACCAAAGAGAGATGAACAGACAAGTGAATGAAGTAGAATACATAACAGTGAATTACATGGTCTTTATAGGAAGCCAGATATAATAAGAACAGTTAAGTCTCGTAGACTGCGTTGGGCAGGGCATGCGGCACGAATGGGGAATGAAAGACGTGCATGGAAGCTTGTTGTAGGAAAACTAGAGGGAAAACTTCCAGTTGGTAGACCAAGAATGAGGTGGGAGAATGGCATTAACTGTGATTTGAGGGAAGTAGATTATATAGGGAATGAATGGAAAACATTAGCTTGGGATAGGAATGTATGGAGATCTTATGTCCGCGCGGCCATGAACCTATAGGGTTCGATGGTTCCCAGCGAGTTAGAGTTAGTTATACTATAATATTCACCAATTGAAGCAAATTTCACAAAAATATAATTAAGACATAAAATATTTTTCTTAGCAGTTTGTTTTTTTGTATCCTAAAAATCCATTGACTCCAGTCGGGACTACAAACAAGGAACATAGCCAGCAAGGCTGACAAGGTAAAAACACTTATCCATAAAATAACAAGCAAATATTTAGAGGGCTATTCAGAAAGAAGGAATAGATTTCAAATATTTATTTACTTCAAACTACCAAAAATAAAAACACAATTCCAACGTTCCTGGAAAGAGAAAAGTTTAAAGGTCAGATCACGGCCGCATTTCGCTAACCACGTCCGACGTTGCCTGAATAAAACCATTCCAGGACGATGGAATGGAAGAGGAGCAGAAGATCAATTTCATCGCCGGTGGCTTCCCAGGTCACCAGACCTAACCGCGTGTGATTTTTATCTGTGGGTTTTACGTACAAGACCGTATTCTTATCCCCCTATGCCTGACACTTTTGAATATCTGCGACATCGATTTGTTGAAGCTGTGAATTCAGTAACTTGAGACCAGCTGAATCGTGTGTGGCAAGAAATGAGCCACCGATATGATATTTGTCGTGTAACACAGTGTGCATATTGAATGCATAAAAATAGTGAAATTTGAACTTTTCTCTTTCCAGGAATGCTGGAATTGTGTTTCTAGTTTTTGTAGTTTGGAAGAAATTAATCTTTGAAGTCTGATCCTTCTTTTTGAATAGCCATATAAATTAATACCAGTTCTGGTACATGGACAAGCATGCTGATTTAATTTTTGGAGTAGCAATTTATTTTTTGTTTCCACCAGGCAAAAAGCTTGATATTCTTTTTTAAAAAGTAATTTCGACTTTTCTAGAATTATCAAATGTTCAGCTGCCTGGACTTCCGTAAAACTCCGTCAGGTATATTATTCATAGGTCTAATTTCAATTTTGTATTCCATAATTTAAAATAAAATTAACAAAATAAATTTTCTTAGCAACGGTTGTCATACACAACCATTTCGCCAGCCTTCATGATGTCATAACACGAGAAAGTTATTATAGTAAAATTACCTGCATTTTTAAATAAATTATCATTTTTGTAATTCTAAAATTGCACAAATCGTTGTATACAACTCGTTTATTATCGTTTATGAAACTCATATACGAACAGTATATCATTTTGTGAGAAATTATTTTAATTCACCCTTTTTCTTTATTTTTTTTAATAGCGCACTCGTTTTTTCACTCATTTCATAATTGGACGTTTATGTAAAAGAAAATCTATGTGCCGTCCATCTTCTCAAAATAACTGTTGACCGGATGATGGGATGTTATAAATAGAGCTCGGAAGTTGAGGACCTGTAAAATTCCTATAAGAAACCCTTAAAAAGATCTAAAGATATCCTAAAAAATACCTAAAAACTAGAAAAAGGACGTGAAAAGTGTTGCAGTTGCTAATGAGTAGATAAAGCCAACCTCGCTGTCTTCACCCTCTGCTCGAGATAATTTTCACAAAGTGGCAACTTCTTAGAAAATGTGAAGTCGAAATACAACAGTTCAGGCGGTCAGTAGGCTGGTGGTGATAAATACTGGGGTATTTTGTGAGGGTTCAACAGTTTCTATTAGAACAAATTTTTTTGGAATATCAAAAGTCTTTAGAAAGTAGAACTAGATAGTTTTTTGCAAGAAGTTGGAATTGAGACTAGATTCTGCGGATTATATTTATATTATACAAATAGTATAAATATAGTCAAAATAAGGTGAAGTTGCAAAAAAATCGTTAAAATCTTAAAAAAAAACTAAAAAAGGGACCAATAAGTAAGAAAAAACATGGAAAAAGGCTAAAAAAGATCAATAAGTAAAAAAAAGGACGTATAAAATCAACCATTTTCTGGCCTACAATGGCCCAAAATGTATATATATTATGCTGGGCCTCATCTTCAGACATAAAAAAAAAAAGGATTTTTCCTCAACTTCCGAGCTCTAGTTATCAACGAGCCCATGAAAATCGGCGGTAAAGGCAAGCAGGGGGCTTGGAAGGTGCTGTGCAAACAATTAAACGTGAAACAATGTTGTTTGCAGTACATTAAACTGTAACAGGGAACGACCCAAATCAGTGTCTTGAAATTTCCACCAGTTTTCAAGAAATGCTGGAAGTCGACGGGTTTTCTGACACATTTTCAGTAATGAGGTCACCTTTCATGTAAGCGGTAACGAGAACACACACAACGTTTGTGTGAGGCAACTGCAAACCCTGCAGTTTTGGTGGAAGTTGTGTGATACTCCTAAAATAAACTACTTTTTTACGCGATAGTGCGTTCTGTCGTACTTACAGCAATGGCGACCATGATTGAAACTTCAACTTCCTAAATTTCTGGGTTGCCAACCTAAATAACTAAACTGTAATAAAAATAACTATACTGTAATATTACATATTACAAACACGCGTGTTGGAAGTAAAACCACTGCCCTCTATGTATATTACGTATAATGTATATGGGACATTCCATACGAAATCGGCAAAACAATTGTGAAAATTGAACTCACATCTTTAAAAGTTTACCATTTTTTTAACAGTGAAACTTTATGATATACTGAATATCTGAACCGAATTTCAAGTCTTCGCTTGATGTAATTAAAGAGTAATAGAGCTGTCAATTTATCGTATTGTTTTAAATAGTCTCTTTTATAAAATACATTTATCAAAGTATGGCTATTCCATCAACTTGAAAAGATAGTCACATTATAGATGATTTTATGCTCTATCGCTTGAAAATTAGTACCTTAATATTTACGTTTTTCTGAAGGGCGTAAATGCAATTTATATGCAATTGACCTTCCTCACCAAAAATTTTATAAAATCAAAAAATACCACATTATTACCTGAACACCAGTTAATTTTTTGTAATTAGTATTAAAGTGGAGTCTTGAAAGGAAACTACCAAAAATAATTATTTTTCCTAAAATCCCCTATGTGTAGACTGCCCGCAATACCTTTCGCGTGAGTGGAGATCGCTCGCTCATACAAACAATGACGGAGCTACTTGGTAATAGTCCTTTGCGCACTTACAAATATTTTTATTGTTATTATCATCATTACATTATTTTTATTATCATTATTACAATTATTACATCCCTCAGGGGTCCTCATCTAGGGGATATGTGGATGGCGACCACAAGGTGCCCAAGCTGAGCAAAACATTTCTTCCACTTACTTGTGTTTTGCACTCTTTTAACTTTACTATCTAACCTCTCTTGGTTAACTCTTGTTTTTTTCGACTCTGACGCTATTGGGGCATCCGAAGGCTAGGGAGTCTTTCCTTTCTTCCATTTCTTCTTTCCTTTATTTTCTTTTCTTCTCCAGAAAAGCCTGACTAGAGGCTATAAGATGGCAGCCCCATCACTGGTCTTGCCTTCCTTTGGCCAGCAACCAATTGAAGGGACTATTATTATGCTTTCAAGTCTTATACGAGAATTTCCCGGAAGGATCAAAACGCTGGAGGGAAAATTTTCTATAGGATCGTAACAGGCCTTGGCCTAATACTTGGAAGGAAGAAGAAGAAGAATACAATTATTACATTATCATCATCATCGTGGACTAGTGGTTACACTGCACGCCTCTGATTCCGAGGTTCGCGGGTTCAAACTCGATAGGAATCAATGACATTTTAAAGGCGTAACAATTCTGAATGTAGCTTTCTCCACAAGGAAGGAAATCCGTGAGTCCCGTGTCGTAAATTTATGGTACGTAGGAGAACCTCGCGCTTGAAATAAATTGCTACATAATAAACGTCATTAAATTTAACAATCTTTATTGATATATTCAGTAGGCGGTTAATTTTGTGCTGAGTTTGGCTAATGTATAGTTTAATTTAAATTACTAAGCACCTACGCATTCAAGCTGGTAGGCCTATTAAAAATATTTTCTAGAGAGTAGTTTTGTAATGTGTTGTAATATTTTGTACTTGTACCCTACACCAATGTCTGATGTTGAATATTGCAAGTAATGTTAAGCTATCGATAATAATTCATAACAATTTCCATGCTGTTACAAGTAATATTTAAGAGGTATAAATATACAGCCGGTGGAAAGATCAAGACCAACTTCGCTAGGTTTACCGTACAGGCCACATGGCCTAAAACGAATTTGTTCATGATGATGATGAAATATACAGCATTTTATTGGCTTGGTATCACTTGATCTTGCATCCCCTACTCATGACATATCTAAGATGATATTAAAATGCACGATAATATTAGCTTTTATTATAAGCTAAATTATTATTGTATTTAATTTAATGTCTAAACTTCCCATTATTCTCCTTTTATAACACAAAATGTATATCTCTACGATTATTCTCTCATTCCAGAAACATTTAAGAAATTGTAAAATTATATATTAACACATAATACTGTTAATAACTATTGTATACTAATATATGCATAATTAAAATTATATTTAACTTCTAACTCACCATTCAGTCTTTGTAGATCTGCAAACTTGTTAGTTAAAAACAATAAGATATTATTTTTAATTTGACTGTGACACTTAAAATGACGAGATGCATTAAACAAACACACTGATGTAAATCAACTGTCTAGTATGTAATCTGAACTTGAGAATTGTTTATGTAAAACAGATGTTTAAGGAAGACTTGCTGACATTGCATTATTATCGTTTGGTAGGAAGTGGTACGAGTATTAAAACATTGGGTTTTATTTGGAAGTGATATCTTATAACAATACTATTTCGTCAACGTTATCAGGGTGCAATATAATACACTGAATAAAAAGTTATTTTAAGACTGAAATTAGTAATTATAACATAATAAAAATTTATACCAGTTTATTCAATTAATGACGAAATAGTATTCATTATATTACATTTAAACTGTAATGAAAAATTTGTAACAAAATAAATAATTTGTTTTAAAAAAGGACAGAAGATTACGAGTTTGAGAATAAAGTTCTTAGGAAAATTTTTGGATCAAAAAGAGATGAACAGACTGGTGAATGGAGAAAACTACATAATAGTGAGCTACATGATCTGTATAGGAAGCCAGATATAATAAAAACAGTTAAGTCTCGTAGGCTGCGATGGGCAGGAAATGTGGCACGTATGGGGGATGAAAGAGGTGCTTGGAAATTTCTGGTAGGAAAACCGGAGGGAAAACGCCTAGTTGGAAGACTAAGAATGAGGTGGGAGAATAACATTATACATGATTTGAGGGAAGTAGATTATACAGGGGATAATTGGAAAACGTTAGCTCGAGATGAGATGTATGGAGAGCTTATGCCCGCGCTGCAATGAACCTACAGGTTCCACAGAGCCAGTGAGTGAGTTAGTTATAAATAATTTGTTTAATAATTCACAGTAAACGTAAGTAACAGAGCTCTTTACTTCTCACTTCAGCAATAAAATTTGATAAATATCTACTGCGTAAGAATTAAAATATCGCCACTTGTATAAATCAATGGTACTGTTCCATTGAGCAGAACATATAATAATCCATTCGATTTAATGGCAGTTGAAAAAGTCACTGATGAAGCTCTTTCAATAAAGTACGCGCGCGACCTTGGTCGTGAAATGAATCTGCTGCGCCGTGGACCAGCGAGTTTTTTTACGAAAATAGAATAAAAACATTTATATTGTCTGAACTATTCAACTCTCCAAAAAGGTAATTGCTGGAAATTAATCCTTATTACGTGAGTAGTATCCTGTATTTTTCCCGTTTTCATTTTTTGATATGTACTGCAGTAAACCGCCATAAAACAGAAAATTGACACCGAAAATAAAAATATCCTAATTATAAAAATAACACCCTTAAACTACATGATATCACCTATATAAATATGTTTGAAACAACTTTTTGCTGTTTACTGTTTCAGAAATATCAGTTAGTAAAGTTTTAGTTTATCATATTTACGATAATTTTAGATCATCATAACTACGAACCTATAAATGGTAAAAATTAAATTTCTGTATTAATACGTTTATAAATGTATTCACTATATTTAGGGATACATAAAATTAAAATAATAAATTGCAAGATTTTTTGCTGTCCGATTTGATATGGATTGTCCCATATACAAAAAATATCCAAAAGGTAGTGTTAATGTACATTATACGAAACAAATCACTGCATTTTAAATTAACTGAACTTAATTTGAAACAATATAAAACAATAAATACGTACTTACCGCCATGTTATCACTACATTGGTCTCAAAGGAGGCCGTGAGACCAATAATTGTTTCAACCAATAAACATTGCCCACCCTGTTAACATTAGTCAATTATTTATAATGAACGCCAATATTACCAACACAGATGTTATTATTTTACTATTATTTATTATTTTGAATACACCATCACCAAAAATTAATGTACAACGCACGTTTGTGAAGTAATTTAGAGAATCGAGGAAAATATTTAAAAACCGAGCGGTAGCGTGCTCTTACACGTATTTCAGAAGAAAATATTGAAGAAATGGTGCACATATAGAGGTGTTTTAATTTGTGGCAATGAACATTCTTTGAGTTTATTTTTCGTTTAATACCAACCTCATTTCATAATTCCGCATACTTTGTTAGTTGTGACTAGTGTTCGGACTTCATTGCCTTTTCCTTGCCGTGTCGCTTTCAAACAGTTGACTACACAGGTAGTCACGTCCCATGCGCAGTGCCACAGTCAGTGGCGTCTTTGCTGTGCTGCTACAAGTATAGTATGCAGTCAAGTCATAATACCGATCACCATGATCTGATGAATGATTACAACATGCCGAAAACAAACACACACAAGATGAATTCACTTCCACATGAGTACGGCCGTGAGTAGTTTTGCCTAAAAGAGGATAAAATATTTTGTAAATTGTGTAATGTAGAGTTGAAGGGGAAGAGAAGAATTTTTATCAAGAGACATTGCAAATCTAAAACACACATTGGGAATGTAAAACATAAGCTTATCGATGAAATACAGTCATCTGCAAAAGGAGTTTCAGACACTTGTAATCAGCGTGAATTTTACAAGGAAACGCGAATATTCCTTTCAATAAAGTGCAAAATCCAGCTTATAATTTTTTTGAGAAATATACGGGGAGAAAAATTCCTTGTGAAAACAACTTTAGGCAGGTATTATTTATCTCCTTGTTATGAAGATGTTCTGAAATACATTAGAAATACTGTGGCAGATCATAAAATATGGGTGTCAATCGACGAATCCCAGGATGCGTCCGGAAGGTCTGTAGGAAATGTGATAGTGGGGATATTATCACCTGAAAAACCCGGGAATGCATTTTTGTTAACTACCGAGGTCTTAAATAAAGTCAACCATTCAGAAATCGACAACCTTTTTGAAAATGTTGTCTTTCTATGGCCCAATGAAATAAAAAGAAACAATGTTTTTCTATTTGTAATAGACGCAGCCCCTTATATGTTGAAAGCAGCTTCCAGAATTAAAGAACGATATCCGAAAATGATGCATCTAACTTGCTTGGCCCATGGACTTCACCGAGTAGCCGAAGAAATTAGGTTGCATTTCTCTGATGTGGACCATTTTGTATCAAACAAAAAGAGAAAATATTTTTAAAGGCCCTTTCTAGGAAACGGAAATTTAAAGAAATTGCACCACAAATCCCTTTGCCACCTCAACCTGTTTTAACTCGATGTGGGACTTGGTTGCAGATCACTGCATACTACTTACAGAATTATGAAGTGATTGTTAAATTTGTTAATACATTTGATGCTGAAGAACGTTCGGCGATACAAATTGTGAAATCTCTGATGTCAGGACAACTGTATCAAAATTTGCAGGTAATCAACAACGTTTTAAAACTGTACGAAGAAAATAATTGTGCAGAAATAATTAACTCATTTTTTTTGTAATACTGTGTGCAGCATTGTATTTATAGATGCACAAAGAGAATTAATTTACGAAAATTATACATTTCTTTAACTTTTTGTTGTACTGTAGAGTTTAATTTAAAAAGATAAAAACATATTTTACGCAACAAAATAAACTTGTAATCCGCAAGTAGCTACTTATTTCATTACCCGCCTATACCTCCTGTAAACAGTACAGCACAAATACCATACCAGTCAGACTGGTGCTACTACTCTCTCTACCACTCTCTCATCAAGCAATAGTGTGTATAGTAAGAGTGCACTTAATCTAACATCATGTCCGAGCCCTTGTTATTACTAATTAAAATGTGGGAGCTTTGAATGGGACACCCTGTATTACAAGTTATAAATAGATGGCAATATTTAGGATGTGATATAACTTACAGAGAAAATAAAGATATAGAAAATAAAATAAATAAATTCCAGGCTATTTGTGGAACCATAAAAAGAACCTTAGGTCGGAAAACAAGGAAATATACGAAACTTAAATTATATAAAACAATGGCTGTTCCTTTGTTGTTGTATGGAAGTGAAAATTGGATAATGAAATCAAGGGATAAAAGCAGGATACAGACTGCGGAAATGCTGTTTTTACGTAATGTGAAAGGATGCACAAGAGCGGATAGAATAAGGAATGAAACTATACGAGAAGAATTAAATATATATAAAACTGAAGATAAAATCAGCGAAAATAATAAGAAATGGACAGAACACTTAATGAGAATGAACAACGAAAGAATACCAAAAAGAACCTTCCTGTATAATCCCAGAGGAACAAGAGATGTTCGCCGACCACGTAGAAGATGGACTCCACTTTTAACTTCGCCGGAACAGGCTGCATAGCCTAAACCTTGTCGTAGAAGAAGAAGAAGAAATAGATGGCAAGAACATCAACAAAGTATGTCGCCAAACCGAATTCCAATAAAATTACACAACTACAACGACGAGATTGTAGGACGGACAAAACGACGATAGACTTACCAGTTTGTCTAGACTTCGGTTACTTATTTTTATGGAACAGACCGGATGGCAAAATCCGTAATGTTTATGACGATGAAGAACTTAATTAACTACAATAAATCTACTTGTTGACCAGAAAGTAAAAATTATTAATTTCGATAATCTGACAAAATTCACGAGATCTCAAAAATTTCTGACACCTGGCAACTTCAACTGGGTCAAATTATGTAAAAGTTACATTTACTAACTCACTGGGTCTATCGAACCCGTAGGTTCATGGTCGCGCGGACATAGGTTGTCAATACATCCCTATCCTGAGCTAATGTTTTCCAATCATCCTCTGTATAATCTAGTTCCCTCGAATTATGGATAATGTTATTCTACCACCTTATTCTTGGTATATCAACTGGGCGTTTTCCCTCTGGTTTTCGTACAAGAAGCTTCAGTGACCTCTTTCATCCCCGTTACATTAATCAATATAATTTTAAAAGACAATTTTAGGATCAAAACAGGGCAAATACTTAAAATATGCATTTTTAGACAGTTAAAATCTTCCAATTGGTACAAATTTTCTTGGAAATTGTATTAAATGATTGGTTTTTATTTATTCCTTCGGGGAAAAATAAACATAAAACCTAAAATTAGTTGTAGCAATATGTTCTAATAACAAAACATTTAGCCGGCTTCCCTGAACAAACAATACAAAAATTTATATGTAGACGTCTGTTTCGTATTGTGGATTAGCTGCAAAGCAATGTTTACATTTTACAAGTAACTTATTTCCTTAAAGAAGGAATTCATCGGAACTCTCAAACAAATTTCATTACAATTTCTGCAAAACGAAGAAAATGAAGTCTTTGAGAGAACCAGTTTCTCGAGGGAAGGAAAATGTTGAATGGGCAGTTATGTTCTATGGATGGATTCCTGTGACAAAGACGACACGACTAGTTGTTGAGACCACCAGAAAGTACAGCGTGTTTTGTTGTTGTGTTATTTACATTCTAATGTGGCACTAATTCTGCATATCGTGTACTTTATGTAGCTCTAAATCAATGTACACACGTAGATACAAACGTTAAGTCATGTATCATTCCGCAACTACGCCAGATATGACATGAAGATCTTGTGATTCTATTCACATATTTTCCTCAGATGTTGCCTTCTTCTTTTTCATATTATAATTTATTTAAAGCGGCAAATTTAATAATTTTATACTCTCAAAAAGTTACTTAATTATTAGAAGCAATAAACATATAAGATCGATACTAGTAAAATTCATGGTAATTTTTCGTTGAGGTATAAGTTAACAGTAATATAACGTACGATTAAAAACTATAAAATAGTTACCTAGTTCCGGAAGGCCTACACAGTTTTTAAAATAACTTGAGTTGAGGAGACGACCTACAAGGTAACTATTTTATAGTTTTTAACCGTACATTATATTACTGTAAACATATAAGATCTATTTAAAGCGTATATGCATAAACAAATATCAAAATAAAGAATAGAAAAATAAAATCGAAATATGAAAAATCATAATATATCAAGGATTATGATAAGGATGCCCTCTTTCACCAACTCTCTTCTGTTTATATATTGACGAAGTTGTGAGAAAATGGCAAGTAACTTTAAATTCTAACAATAAAATCCATGTTAACACACTCATATTTGCTGATGATCAGGCTATAATTGCTTCTTCAGAGAATGACTTACAAAGAACAATTTTTTAATTAAATAATATTGCACAAGATTACAACCTAGAAATTTCTTCAACAAAAACTAAAGTAATGGCCCAGTATGACAAAGAAATAATAAAAAAAATAGTACTAAATGACAAGACGCTAGAACAAGTGAAATATTTCAATTAACTAGGTGTATCTTTAGGCTGTAATAGAAAAAAAATATATAAATAATAAATTACAAATATTTCAATATTTATGTGGCACCCTTAAAAGAACACTGGAAAAGAAGCTAAGAAAAGAAACACATTAAACATTTTATGAAGTATTGGTTGTACCTGCAATACTGTATGGTTCAGAAATATGGACTCTGAAAAACAGTCAATTAAAAGAATAGAAGCAGCAGAAATGAAAAAATTACGATTTGTGGCAGGATATATTTTAATGAATAAAACAGGGTAAGTAGATATCCGTAAGGAACTACAAATATTCAGCTTGACATATAAAATAGAAGAGTAATAGGAAAAAATGATTTGAACATGTCTGAAGAATAGATACCAACAGATTGCCTAGGAGGTGGAAATAATATTGCACAAGATAACAACCTAAAAATGTCTTCAACAAAAACTAAAGTCTTGGCCCAGTGTGACAAAGAAATGAAAAGAATAGTACTAAGTGACAAAACGCTAGAACAAGTAAAAGATTTCAATTATCTAGGTGTATCTTTAGGCTGTAATAGAAAAAAAAATATATAAATAATACATTACAAATATTTAAATATTTATGTGGCACCCTTAAAAGAACACTGGAAAAGAAAGTAAGAAAAGAAACACATTTAAAATTTTATAAAGTATTGGTTGTACCTGCAATATTGTATGGTTCAGAAATATGGACTCTGAAAAACAGTCAATTAAAAGAATAGAAGCAGCAGAAATGAAAAAAATTACGATTTGTGGCAGGATATATTTTAATGAATAAAACAGGGTAAGTAGATATCCGTAAGGAATACAAATATTCAGCTTGACATATAAAATAGAAGAGTAATAGGAAAAAATGATTTGAACATGTCTGAAGAATAGATACCAACAGATTGTCTAGGAGGTGGAAATAATATTGCACAAGATAACAACCTAAAAATTTCTTCAACAAAAACTGAAGTCTTGGCCCAGTGTGACAAAGAAATGAAAAGAATGGTACTAAATGACAAAACGCTAGAACAAGTAAAAGATTTCAATTATCTAGGTGTATCTCAAACAAATGGTGAGTAATAAGCCTCTATGTGTTGGCCTACTTGTTATAATAATCTAAATTAGTTGAGTTGTTTGTATTTTGTAGCTTCTAACTGTCTTCATTTGCCGGTAGTAACGGAACACGGTCCCCGCCGGTGCAAGCACAATAGCACAAGTGAGAGCAGCTGCAACGCTGTAAAAAGGTTTCCGTTTAAAATGGATTCCCTGTATAACTACATATAGAAATAATAGACTACAACACTTTCAGCGTATGGATCGATCTCGCATCCCTTGTCAGATTTTGAATTATCATTCCTGAGGAAGGAGATATTTGGGAAGAAAACTCAAAAGATGGCAGGAGATCGTAGTGACCACCAGGCCTAATACATGGAAGGAAGAAGTAGAGGAGGAAGAAGAAAAATAATATGATGATTAATTAAACAAATTAGTAAAGTGCACCTTTTATCATTCTCGGATTCTCCTTTGGTTTAACTTCTCCCTTTGTAGGTGTTTTTACTGTTCCACGTCATCCGGAACTTATAGCAACATGATCTCTCGGAGGAGGGTTCCTAAGATCTGGATCACATGCATACTTTCATAGCCGGGACCACGTCTTAAACAGCACGCACATTTAAGACAAGACACATAATTCACTGATGCAAATATACTAAACAAGGCGAACACGACAGAGTGATTATGATGGCAAAATTGTAATCAGGGACTACTTGGTCCTCAAAGTTTCACGAAATTTGTCTTATAGGTGAGGGATACCTCGAAAAAAACCTCATCCAGGAAACTTGTCTCTACCGCGGGAATAAACCCGGGTCTGCTGAGGCAAAGACGTTACCTCAATATGGCTAAGACCACAGGGAGACCATTTACAACTCAGCTAGTACATAAATAATTCCAGCGTTGAAAAACTGCACTTATTTTAAACTCATATTAATTATTCTCTTCACATGTCTACAATACTTATCTGAAATATGAATAAGTCAATTATATTGTCATAGTTCATCATCATCAGTCACGAATTAGGCCCTTGATAGACCTGTTTCGGCCCCATCTAGCAGTCTTTAAGAGGTCTTCCTGGTCGACGATGTCCTTTGGGCTTATATTACATCATCATTTTTGCGATTATTGAATTATCCAGTCATTTTACATGCTCTAGCCAGTTTAATTTATTTCTGTCAAGTTTTTCTTCTACTGATTCTACTTCTAGTAGTAAAGTAGTCCCTCTATAGGCCTCAGGAGGCCCTTGGGGTAATATGAGATCAAGGCTCCCACTTTTTCTCGACAATCGGCACTTGGTGTCAGCCGGGTTGTCAGCCCTGCGTAACGGTCGTATTTACCCCCAGAACAAAGCGTCTGGTACTCATTTCCGTTAGAGGCTGAGTCGACCCCAGGGCCATAGTGCCGCCAGAAGGTTTGGGTCAGTTTAAAAATCCTGACTCCAGCGGGACTAGAACCCTTGATCTTCCGGCTTGTAGGGCAGTGCCTTAATCACTACGCTACAATTGTTCTAAAATTATTTCATTCTTTTTTTCGATCTAAAAGAGTGTATCCTGCTTCAGAGAAATTTAATTTTTCATTGCTTTGATTCTACTCCTGTCTCTTTTTCTTTATGTCCAAATCTCACTTCCGTATAAAATGGAGGTAATGTCAAAGTATTATATAGTTTTATTCTTGTGGATTTGTGTACTAATTTAGCTTTTAATATCATCATCATCATCATCCGGTATCATAGCAGCTGCCGCCGTCTTCCAGAAACCAAACGTCATTCCTCTATGTCCATCCATTGATCTTCCTCCATTCTCTGATATTCATAGCTGCTTGTACCCCTTCTATCCAAGTTTTCTTCGGTCTTCCTCTCTTCCTCCTTTCCATTGGGATCCATTCCATAACACTTTTTGGCAATCTTTGCTCTGGCATTCTTTTGACATGACCATACCACTGCAATCTTTTCTTTTCTATAATGTCTATGATGTTCGGCTCCTCTTGTACACCCATAATTTCCCTTATTTCTTTATTTCGTATTCTATCCATTCTAGATTTTCCAACTGATCTTCTTAAAACATCCATTTCTGTACTTAAAATTCTTTTCATTTCCGTGGTAGGAATTTGCCAGACTTCAGGCACCATATGTTATAATGTTCTGAATTATGGTTTGATATAGTTTTAATTTTCTACTTTTTGTAATATTTTTGCTCCACCAAACAGAGTTTAAAGCATTTATTGCTTGTTTTGTTTGTGCGATTATATTTTTAATATCCACTGTGTTATCGCCTGAATGGTCTAATTTTGATCCTAAATAAGTGCATTCAATACTAGCTTTTAATGTATTATTTATTATTCTTAAGATTTGTGTAAATTTGGTAGTTCGTTAAATGAAATATACCTCAATGAAGTTATGAATCAACAATAGATAGAAGCGTATATTTTATATTATTTCAACTTCCATTAAAGGAATTCCATGAATTTGTGGATTTATTTCACCTCTTGCCTGAATTTCAAGTTCTTGGTGTAATGAGATGTTAAAGATATAATTAAATGTTGAGGAAAAAAAACATTTCCTCAGCAAACAAAATTATTTTCCCATAAATGGTAACATGTGTTGACAAGTAAACCTGCATAGAATACCTGTACGCTCAATTGTTTTTATTGCTTGTACATTTGTGATGCTGCTGGATTAACGCAAATGTGGCCATACATGTTAACAGCCCTCAACTACTCATTTATGCAATCTGACACAAATATACTAACGTGAGAAAACATTTTAGTATTTTAAGAGAATTCTAAAATAGGAATTCCAACCCAGTCCATCACTACTACACGCCATCAAAACTAAATAAAACTGGCTATCATTACCTCATGTATACCTACTACCGGACACGACAGACGTTGTCCTGTCCGAACGTTATATATTTTCGATGAGCCGTTAAACACTCCGTGAATTTTATAGAAGAATTGACACAAATCATTGAAAATAAAAGGTTTTAACTGTCTATTTTTTTTTATAAGTGATGCCATGAATGATTTCCAATTTATCTAGAGAATTTGGAAATCAAGAGTGGCATTTGTTAGGACTATTTAACGAATAAAATTAAGCTGTTTACTCACAAATCATTATTTAATTATATTGATTTAAAATATTTATATATTTAATGTAAACGGCGATGTTTGAAAACAAATAAGAAACGTTTTGTTTAATTTGTTCATCACTGCAACTAGATCATATTTATTGCCAATAGAAACGCAGTATTGTGAGAATGCACCCTAATGGAGAAAAAATGAAACATCATTACAGATTATTAATTAATTTCTGATGTCCTATGATGTAAATATGTCAATTATATTTTTCTGCAACGTTAATTCCTGGGAAATAATACATCTAAGAAAGTGCAAAGAGTGGTTTCCTTTTTCTATGGTATAATAGATTGCTACGAATGTTTATCTGTTATATCTCGCAAGCAGAATCTGGTTACATTCGTGCACTATATATACAATCTGGGAGTCACTTAGTAAAATGAAAGCGATAAAATGAAAGTGATAAAATCGAGGTGAAAAACGTGATTGGTTGTAAATCAATATTCATTGAAATGTGATTGGTCATTGAATTCCATTTGGGGCATGAGTTAAATAGTCATTAAAAAACTATTATTTGAATTTTTAAAAAGTTGCAGGTTAGATTGATATAACAATGCCAAGCTACGACGCAAGTGGCGTAGATCAAATACCACTCAAACATACACAAAAAATATGAAAATCGGCACAGTATTTTAGGTAGTTGTTTTTTATTTCGGATTTCGAGTAAACCTCCAGTTTTAATTGTCGGATTTCGCTCATTTTTTGATGAAATCTACCTCGATTTATTTTAATGCGACATACTGAGTTTCGTTGTAAAACATCGAAAAATGTGACAGCTAGAGCGATTTTAAAATTTTCACATCAGGTGAACTACTACACCTAATGGTTTTAGAGGGTCCAATTGTGAATATAAATCATCGAGGAACCCAATCAGACACAGACAAAAAGTTTCATCAAAATCTGTCCAGTCGTTTAGGAGGAGTAGAATGACAAACACACGTACAGAAGAATTATATATAAGCCTAAAGATAAAGTATTTATCTAATTCATTGATTTTAATATTTTAGGTAATCAATTGAGTTGGTGTTTACTTGATGAAGTTCTACATAAGTTCTACATCATACAAAATGTCAAAAAAGCTAATAAATATAATTTCATCTAATACCATGTTCAATCCAATTTACAGTATAAAAAACTCTATTGAATTAATTGACAATATAAAGAACATTGATTTGCCTAATAACTTAATTTTAGTTTCTTTTGATGTAAAGAATCTTTTTCCCAGTATACCTACTATTGATGTAATAGAGATTATTAATAGAATGTTACTAACTAATAAAGTGAATGGTTTTGTAGTTGAAGAAATATTACACACTCTTAAAACATGATTACATCAAAATTACTTTGAATTTAATAACAAATTGTACATAGCTAAAGATGGTTTGATTATGGGTGATCCGTTGAGCCCTCTTTTGGCAGAGATTTTTATGGATGACTTAGAACAAACCATACATAAGAATGTATTAGCTAGAAATGTTCTATTTTGGTATCGGTATGTAGATGATGTCATAGCAGGCTTCACAGGAACCAAAAGACAATTGAATTCCTTTTTAAATTTTACTAACAACATTCACAGAAGTATTAATTTCACAATGGAATTAGAAACAAATAATAGTATAAATTTCTTGGATTTATCAATAAAACACATTGATAATAAGTTTGAGTTTGGTATCTTTCACAAACCATCTCATACTGATACCACTATCCATAGTTTTTCTCTTCACCCATATACTCATAAGATGGCAGCCTTTAATAGTTACATTCATAGACTTTTAAATATCCCTCTTTCACCCTTGGAATATAATAATGAATTGAATATTATTAAACAATTGGCTGTTAATAATGGCTACGACCCTGAAATTATAGAATGTTTAATTAAGAAGGTTCATTACAAAAAAGCAATTAACAAAGTTTTTCCTTTACCCAAAGAAAACATAAAGAAATATGTCGTAATGTCATACATAGGCCCACTTTCAAATAAAATATCTAAACACTTTAAAAAGTTGAACATTAATGTGGCATTTAAAACTAATAAAACTCTACAAAATATAATAAAAAACAATAAAACCAAAACAAAAAAGAAAAATTATCAAGTGTATATAAATTGAAGTGTGGCACATGTGACAATGTCTATATAGGACAAACTGGTAGACCTTTTATCTCTCGGATAAAGGAACACATGAGAGCATATAACAGAAATTTAGAAAATTCAAACTATGCTAACCACCTATTCCAATTTAATCAATGTTTCGATCCAAATTTTGAAATTTTACAGATTTGTGATAAGGGTAAGAAGTTAGATCTTTTGGAGGCTGTAGAAATTAATAAATTTAAAAGTAGTAAAAAAACTGTTAAATTCTCAACTTGATTTGAATGAATCCCCTTTGTTAAATTAAAAAATTTAAATAAATATTGTTGTATTGTTGCTTAGATCAGTTTGAACACAATTCATAATTTGTTAACATGTCTGAAGAAGGTACAGTGTACCGAAACAGCTGTCACTGAATTATATAATAAATATGAAAATCAAATAAAACTACGTTTTATTTTTATTTAATCATCATCATCATCATCATCACCATCACCCATCATATCAGCGGGGCAACGTAACACCGCCTTCCAGGCGCCCCAATCTCAGAAATGTGTTACAAGTACGCCATGCCAGGAGAGAACACCAGGAATATCGAAAGACAACCTGGGGCATTTTCAAAAAAAATATATAGGCCTATATTTTGATATTATGATTTTATACTTTTGGTATAATTTTCTTCTTCAAATTCTTCGCTCTACTCATGATCCATACCGCCAATTTTAAGTTGCACCTGTGGCTGAGAGGGATGATTACAATTTTCCAGTATTTCCCTTATGAGCTTTTTTATTGCTCAGGCTCGGAGTCATGGGGCAGCATCCAGGTGAGCACTCACTAGTTCCCCACATCAACAACGAGATATTGAAGTGTGGGCTGATAAATGGAGAATTAGAATAGGAGATCATAAGACACAGGGTTAAAAGTAGATAAAATTGAAATTTTAGAATATGATGACACTGTAATAAGATATCGTCCCGCGCTGTAGCGGAGTGGTTAAGGCAGGAAGCCTTGGCGCAGAGCTACGGGACTTGCGCAGGTTCGAGTCTCCATGGGGGAACAAATTTTCTCATGGTATTTCGGCCAATATGGGGCCGGTGCAACCCAGCATCGTGAGGCATTTGGGTAGCTACAATAAGTAGCGGCTCCAGGTTGAGGAAACCAGCTATAACGGCTGGGGGACTCGACATGCTGACCACATGTCACCCCTACACTGGCTGATTATCATCTACCTCTGTGATTGACACATGTGGGATGTGAGGCCAGCAGCCGGATGGTAGGCTAAGGGCCTTGTAGGCCTGTCGCGCCAGGAGTTTTTTTTGTAATAAGATATCAGCCCGCTATTCGATATCTCGGTGTTATATATGATCAGCGTTTAACAAGGGCAACTCACATTAACAAGTTGAGAAAGAAGTTTTATAGAAGATTTTTCAATTAAACAACAAAAGCCTCCCTAAAATATTTCTTAATTCAAGCACTGGCCTCATAAATTCTTTTATTTGTAGTGATCTCAAAGATCTCTTTCTAAGAAAACAAGAATTTTGTTGTATAAAGTATGTTCGCAATCAATATTGACTTATGCTTGTCCAGCATGGCTCACGCTGGCTAAGGGTAGGATAGACAGACTTCAGGTTCTCCAGAATAAGTGTCTTAGGATGATTGGGGAATATCCCTTTCGAACGAGAATTAGTATTTATTAATTAAATAAAAATAAAACGTAGTTTTATTTGATTTTCATATTTATTATATAATTCAGTGACAGCTGTTTCGGTACACTGTACCTTCTTCAGACATGTTAACAAATTATGAATTGTGTTCCAACTGATCTAAGCAACAATACAACAATATTTATTTTAATTTTTTAATTTAACAAAGGGGATTCATTCAAATCAAGTTGAGAATTTAACAGTTTTTTACTACTTTTAAACTTATTAATTTCTACAGCCTCCAAAAGATCTAACTTCTTACCCTTATCACAAATATGTAAAATTTCAAAATTTGGATCGAAACAATGATTAAATTGGAATAGGTGGTTAGCATAGTTTGAATTTTCTAAATTTCTGTTATATGCTCTGTTATAATTTAGAAAATTCAAACTATGCTAACCACCTATTCCAATTTAATCATTGTTTCGATCCAAATTTTGAAATTTTACATATTTGTGATAAGGGTAAGAAGTTAGATCTTTTGGAGGCTGTAGAAATTAATAAGTTTAAAAGTAGTAAAAAACTGTTAAATTCTCAACTTGATTTGAATGAATCCCCTTTGTTAAATTAAAAAATTTAAATAAATATTGTTGTATTGTTGCTTAGATCAGTTGGAACACAATTCATAATTTGTTAAAATGTCTGAAGAAGGTACAGTGTACCGAAACAGCTGTCACTGAATTATATAATACATATGAAAATCAAATAAAACTACGTTTTATTTTTATTTAATTAATAAATATGGATTTTCATCAAGTAAACACCGACTCAATTGAGAATTAGTATTATTCATGAAGATTTAAATATTGAATATTTATTCGATGCAATGGTTAAACAAACATCTAAAAAGTATACTAAAGCAGAAAATAGTGAAAATAAACATATTAAGGACCTAGAGGCGTATGACCATAGAGTTATACGCTCCTGGGCTTACCTGATTAGAATTACAAACAAAAAGAAAAGCCATCTTATCGAGTAGAAGAGATCAAGTTGTCTTCGGACACCAGAATCCTGGAGAACCTGAAGTTAGTTAAAATATTATAATGATATTGTGAAAAGAAAAATTAATGTCTGAACCAGCAATCGAACGGTGGACCTCTAGTTCTCCAGACTAGTGTGCAGCCCACTACACCATTCTAGACTTGGCACAAACATTAACAATTCTTTCCACATATACAAATCTATAATTCTCGTTTCATCCGCTGCCAGGTAGGTGTCACTACCATCGCCAACGGTCAGCTTCGTTTAGAAATATCTATATTTGAGAATTTTACACCACCACTTTTATAAGTAGCAAACGATGTTATTTAACATTTTCCAATACTGTTATTTTAACACAGTTCCAATAATGGATATTATAATATTATAATGATATTGTGGAAAGAAATTAATGTCTGAACCAGGAATCGAACCGTGGATCTCTAGTTCTGAAGTTAGTTGTAGACCACATCAACATATTTACTACACCTGTGGATTGCCAACCAAACTATTTTTTCTAACATGAGAAGAGGTGAAGGACGATATTAACTAAATAAATGCGTGAGAAATGAATAACATGAAGGGGATGGAACGGGAGTAGATAATATTGGTGGGTACATGAAAGATACTTAAAAAAATTAATCTGAGTAATGCTGCAAGAAAGAGGAACAAAAATTTGAAGAACTTATTTTCAGATGGGATCTGAAAGACATGTAAGATGTATCACACACACACACACAAACACACACACACATATGTGTATATATATATATATATATATATATATATATATATATATAATAATAATAATGCGCACAGCGTGCAAAGAAGATTGTTCTCAGTCACTGCAGAGTTTCAACAATGATTCTGACCTCATCCTACACATGATATTTCTCGCACTGTTCGCCACATCTTGCACACATACAGTCTGGGTTGGGCTTGTGGAATCTCTGGTTGCTGCACAGCTTGTGGTGAAATCCACGCACAGCGAGTCTGTCACTGTGTGGCGCAATTCATATCCTCCCTGAGTCCATTCACGGTTTGTCATGGTGTCAGTAATATAGAATTCTTCCCATATTTTGCGTTTCTTCTCGTGGAGTTCTTGCAGGAGGTCCTGGTAAGCTGGTGTCACTGGTAGTAGGAACTTTAGCCTCAGCTCTTCTATGTAGAATGGCTCTCTGGAGAGTTAATATACAAGTCGTGAGGGCGTGTATCTGGAGTGACAGAGCAACCTTTTTAGGTATGTGGCTTTTAGTTTCTCTAATTTTTCTAGGTTCGTTTTCTTTAAATGGACCCATATGTTCTCTAACCCATATATATATAATTCTTCTGTACGTGTGTTTGTCACTCAACTCCTCCTAAACGATAACACCGATTTTGATATTTTTTTTGTGCGTGTCTGCTTGCTTCCCTCGATGGTTTAGATTCACAATTGGACACACTAAAACCTTATGCGTAGGAATTCACCTGAAGTGAAAATTTAAAAAATAGCTCTAGCGGTCGAATTCTTCAGTGTTTCACAACGAAACTCGGTATATCCTATTAGAACAAATAGAGGTAGGTACTTTCCGAAAATGAGCGAAATCAGACAATCATAAGTGGAGTTTTACTTGAAATCCAAAATTAAAAACTACCTAAGCGACTGAATCTACTTTGATTAATTATTTTGTGTGGGTCACTGAATGGTTTATAATCACAATTGGAATAAATTAAAATTTAAATTTCACCCAAAAATTCACCTTTTAAATCCCCAGCTCAAAAATTAACTACTAACTAAAAAGATTTACTTACATTCCATGTATAACCGCGACTGCTGGCACATATTTTATCAATACTTAAAAAAATAACTAACTCTAACTTACATTAATAATTAATACATTTTTTTTGTATTACATGTATAGTCATTTCATTACCGACATAATCCGCGCGTCAACAATGTGACATCATAATGCACGCTTCTTGAGCCACAACAGATTGCAGTGAGGAATTTTCTTGAAAACTTACGATTTTACATATTAATTAGTGAATTTTATGGTAAAAAAGTAACTTATATTTTTATGACACGAGAATTGAACGTTCGTGCAGGATAACGTCTGCGGGTTCACCTTATAGGCCTATATATACTTACTTACTTACTTACTTACTTACTTACTTACTTACTCACTGGCACTATCGAACCCGTAGGTTCATGGCCGCGTGGACATAAGCTCTCCACACATCCCTATCCAGAGCTAATGCTTTCCAATCATTCCCTGTATAATCTAGTTCCTCAAATCATTGTTAATGTTGTTCTCCCATCTCATTCTTGGTCTACCAACTGGGCGTTTTCCCTTTGGCTTTCCTACAAGAAGCTTCCATGCACGTCTTTCATCCCCCATACGCGCAACATGTCCTCCCCATCGCAGTCTACGAGACTTAACTGTTCTTATTATATCTGGCTTCCTATAAAGACCATGTAGTTCATTGTTATGTAGTCTTCTCCAGTCACCCGTCTCTTCATCTCTCTTTGGTCCAAAATTTTTTCTTCCGATTGAGGGTCTTTCCACTTTTCAGCGTTTGCCCTTTTACCAGCCGGCTGCCGGCCCTTCACATCCACATGTGACAATCACAGAGGTAGATGATCAACAGCCAGTGTAGGGGGACATGTGGTTAGCATGTCGAGTCCCCCAGCCGTTATAGCTGGTTCCTCAACCTGGAGCCGCTACTTATTGTAGCTACCCAATTGCCTCACGATGCTAGGTGGGCACCGGTCCCATACTGGCCGAAATACCATGAGAAAATTTCTTCCCCCATGGAGACTCGAACCAGCGCAAGTCCCGTAGCTCTGCGCCAAGGCTTCCTACCTTAACCGCTCGGCTACGGCGCGGGACCAAAATTTTTTCTAAGAACTTTATTCTCAAATACTTGTAATCTCCTTTCCTCCCTTAAAGTAAGAGTCCATGTTTCGTACCCATATAATATAACTGGTAGAATAATAGTTTTATATATTTTCAGCTTAACGTTTTTTTTTTAAAGGAGTTGGGACATCAAAAGTCTCTGCAATGCATAATAGCATTCATTTCCAGAATTGAGCCTATGTTTAATTTCTTTGTGCATCTCATTCCTATTTGTGATTATTGTTCCTAAGTAAAGTAAAGTAAAGTGATCCCACAACAGACCCGGAGGCCCTTGGGGTAGTGGGAGGTTAAGGCTCCCACTTTTTCTAGACAATCGGCACTTTATGTCAGCCGGGTTGTCAGCCCTGCGTGACGGCCGCCTTTACCCCCAGAACAAGCGTCTGGTACTCATTTCCGTTAGAGGCTGAGTCGACCCCAGGGCCATTGTGCCGCCAGAGGGTTTGGGTCAGTTTAAAAATCCTGACCCCAACGGGACTTGAACCTGCGACCCTCCGGCTTGTAGCTCAGTGCCTTAACCACTACGCTACGGCGTGCCCCAGTAAAGTGATCCCACAACAGACCCGGAGGCCCTTGGGGTAGTAGGAGGTTAAGGCTCCCACTTTTTCTAGACAATCGGCACTTTATGTCAGCCGGGTTGTCAGCCCTGCGTGACGGCCGCCTTTACCCCAGAACAAGCGTCTGGTACTCATTTCAGTTAGAGGCTGAGTCGACCCCAGGGCCATAGTGCCGCCAGAGGGTTTGGGTCAGTTTAAAAATCCTGACCACAACGGGACTTGAACCCTCGACCCTCCGGCTTGTAGCTCAGTGCCTTAACCACTACGCTACGGCGTGCCCCAGTAAAGTGATCCCACAACAGACCCGGAGGCCCTTGGGGTAGTAGGAGGTTAAGGCTCCCACTTTTTCTAGACAATCGGCACTTTATGTCAGCCGGGTTGTCAGCCCTGCGTGACGGCCGCCTTTACCCCAGAACAAGCGTCTGGTACTCATTTCCGTTAGAGGCTGAGTCGACCCCAGGGCCATAGTGCCGCCAGAGGGTTTGGCTCAGTTTAAAAATCCTGACCCCAACGGGACTTGAACCCTCGACCCCCCGGCTTGTAGCTCAGTGCCTTAACCACTACGCTACTAGGTATTTGAATTCAGCCACTTCCTCAAAATTTCCATATATACATATATATATATATATATATATATATATATATATATATATATATATATTTCCACCGCTGAGGTCTCGAGGTAGCGTGCTGCCTTGTCACGCAACGGGCCCGGGTTCTATTCCCGGTCGGGACAGGCTCCTGGGTGAGGTTTTTTCGGGATCTTCCTCACCTGTAAGACAAATCTCAGGAAGCTTAAGGCCCAACGGTCCCCGAAAATCATCCGGCCATCATCATCATCATCATCCTTTACCGATGTGGAAAGCAACGAGAAGCTACCACACCTATAATTCCCTAGTAAAGCTGCAAAACATAGCATGAAAATACTATGCTTGCAGTGAAAGGCCTGCCCTCGGGCAGAATTACTATGGATGGATGGATGGATGGATGGATGGATGGATGGAAATATATATATAGCAAAGTATGAAGATAACCTGTGCCAGAATCTGGTTAGCTTGTCCACAGCTTCTAATGTTTACGAGATTTAATTGGTTACGTTTGGGGTGGAGATGGAAAGTAGTCGATAGAACAAGATTATCTGCAAAAGCACGGACATAAAGTATCCAGGTTAATGAAGTAGCTATTCATATCAATTTTACCAGATTATTACCTGTCTTCAGTGTGTCACGGTGTGAGCGAGCAAGGACTTCGGCTACTGTGCACTGACTTACGAAACATAGTAGTTCAGGGCTTCCAAACACTTAACACATATATGGAACATTATACAATGATTAGTCACTGCTGTGGTCTCGAGGTAGCGTGCTGCCTTGTCACGCAGCGGGCCCGGGTTCGATCCACGCTCCGGACAGTTTTTCTGGGTGAGGTTTTTATCGGGGTTTTTCCTCACCTGTAAGACAAATGTCAGGAAAACTTCAAGGCCCAAACGGTCCCCGAAATCATATGGCCATCGCAATCATCATCATTCATATTCATCTTATCATCATATCCTTCATCGGTGTGGAAAGCAACGGGAAGCTACCACACCTATAATTCCCTAGTAAAGCTGCAAAGCATAGCATGAAAATGCTACGATTGCAGTGAAAGACCTGCCTTCGGGCAGAATTACTATGGATGGATACAATGATTTTAAGTTACCGAACTACTCTTGCAATGGTGTATAAATAAGACTGTTTTAGTGCGTAATACCTCATTACAACCATTCGTTGTCAACATTTATTCTGTAAATATGCCACAATAAAACTCAATCGTGAATCCAAATTTCACTTGTATTAAATATTATGGAACAGCACAAAGTTTAATTACAAAGTTCTGCCTTTGATTTACCCTATAAAACCATGATGTTAAAGTGAAGAATCTGTAAGGAATGTTCCAAATAAAATATTTGGAGTTAACATACTGAAGAATGGAATATATATATATATATATATATATATATATATATATATATATATATTTCTTCTGTACGCGTGTTTGTCACAGAACTTCTCCTAAACGACTGGACCTATTTTGATGTCATTAGGTGTAAGAGTTCACCTGAAGTGAAAATAGTAAAATCGCTCTAGCGCACACATTTTTCTATGTTTCTATGTTTCACAACGAAACTCAGTATATCCTATTAAAATGAACCAAGGTAGATATTGTCCAAAACTGAGTGAAATCCGACAATTAGAAGTGGAGGTTTACTTAAAACTCGAAATTAAAAACTGCCATAAACGACTGGACCGATTTTGATGAAACTTTTTGTGTGTTTTAGTGGGTCCCTGGATGGTTCAGATTCACAATAATTGGATAATCTAAAACCATTATCAAAAAAATTAGATAAATCCGACAATTAGAAGTAGAGGTTTACCTGAAATCCATAATTAAAAACTGACTAGCCACCGTCACGTTTCGTTCGTCCATAGTAATTCTGCCCGAGGGCAGGTCCTTCAATGCAATCATTTTCATGCTATGCTTGCATCTTTACTAGGGAATTGTAGGTGTGGTAGCTTCCCGTTGCTTTTCCACACCGGTGAAGGATGATGATGATGATGATGATTATCATGATGATGATAATGATAAGGATGAAGGTGTTGATGATGGCCATATGATTTCGGGGACCATTTGGGCCTTAAAGTTTTCCTGACATTTGTCTTACAGGTGAGGAAAAACCCCGATAAAAACCTCGCCCAGATATACTGCCCCAACCGGGAATCGAACCCGGGCCCGCTGCTGACAAGACCACAGTGGTGGATATATATATATATATATATATATATACATACATATATCACTATACTGCTATATATCACAGTACTGCTTTCATTTGCCCTATAAAACCCTTGCTGTTAAAATGAAGGATCTTAATGGATCCTTGGAATTCAGTCAGAGTTAATACTACTGAAGAATGGCACACACACACACACACACACACACACATATATATATATACACTGCTCAAAACAATTAGAGGAACACTATGAAATATGCAAATATTTTTTCATTGGATAAAGGTACAAACATGAAATTAATAAAGTACATTATTTGTGGTTATTTATTTATTTATTTATTTATTTATTGCTCATGTCAGTAAAAACAAATGAATAACGCTGAAATTAACTTTTCAAATAATTCCGCTATGTAAGCAATTGAATCTTGTGCTTATTTTTCAAAGTTAAACACTCTTTACATAGAGTTAGTATAGCGTATGGCCTCCACGACATTCGATGACACTTTGGCAACTTCGTGGCATGCTCCCAATAAGATTCTGGATTTCCTCTTGCGGGATATTCTCCCATTCCTCCTTCAGAGCATCTCCAAGTTGCTGCAGAGTTTGTGGAGCTTGATGTCGGTTCCTGACCTTCCTGTCTAGAAGATCCCACAAGTGTTCAATAGGGTTGAGGTCTGGGCTGACCGCTGGCCACTCCATTACCTCAATTTCATTCCTCCTCGGGAAATCCCTGGTGACAGTCGCAGAATGTGCCCTGGCATTATCCTGCATAAACAGAAATCCATGGCCTACTCCAATGGCAGCAGGTACTACATGCTCTTCCAGAACGTGCTCGATATACCGGGCAGCATTCAGTCGCTGGGGAACAAGTACAAGGTCCGTACGATTGTTGTACATAACTCCGGCCCACACCATTATGGAACCTCCTCCGAATCTATCAATTTCCTGTACAGCCTCTGCAGAAAATCTTTCTCCTGGCCGTCTCCACACCCTCAATCGACCATCACAGCGTGTAAGACGATACCTGGATTCGTCCAAGAAGAGCACGGACTCCCACTGGTTCAGGTTCCAATCACCATGGTTTTCAGCATACGTACGTCTTGCTGCCTTATGCCCATTTGTTAAGCGTGGCTTTTTAGCGGGCCTTTTTGGACCAATATTCTCTTTCCTTAATCTGTTCCTTATGGTTTGGTCTGAAACCCGGATTCCGGAACCCATATGAAGGTCATTCTGCAGGTCTTTTGCAGTTGTTGTAAGCTGTTGAAGAGCAGAAAGAACAACGTATCTGTCATCCTGGGGGCTTGTTTTAAATTTACGGCCCTGTCCACGTCTACTACAATACTGACCTGTCTCTCTGTGCCTGTTGCGTAACCTGGGCACCACGGAAGGAGAAACCCCAAGCTCTCTAGCCACTTGTCGCAGAGATTGACCTTGTCGTAAAAGATGTAGAGCATGATATACTTCAAACTCATTTAAATGCCTCATTTTGTCAGAGACTTCAATAAACAAGGCAATAATCAACATTCGTCACTATAGCAACATCAGGGAGCTTACCAATTAGAAGTGGCCAGTGCCTTCCAAAATAAAAAAAATTCTTTATATTTGTTATTTGAGGTAATTTCTCTGTATTTAGGCCAAGGATCTTTAAAATTTGTATCCAATGATAAAATTAATAATTCAATTTACATATTGTACAACTTTCAGCATCACAGCTTTAAAAAACAATTACTTATTCAATTTATTACAAGTGTTCCTCTAATTGTTTTGAGCAGTGTATATATGATGTACCTTAACATAAGGCTAAGTAAGGTGGCTTGTTGCCCAAGTGGTTAGACTCTCGCCCTCCTATTTGGGTCCCGAGTGGTAATAAGTGTGTTCTGCCGTAAATCTTAAAACATATTTGGTTCATAAACTAAGCCTTGGTTTATACCAAGTAATGGCTTCTATGCCCATTAGTGAAGACGGGTCAAGGGACTAAGAAACAGCGTATGTCAGTCTTCTCGACCTCTGGGAGGACTCCCTAATTAAATTTTACCTATTTATGAAAAAAATTAATTAGCCAACTGGTGTCCACTAGCTGAATTGGCCCACCAAATTCGTGGAACCTTTTTCATAATTATTAATTATCTTAATACAAATACAGAGTATAAGAAGACTGAAGCAGCTCGGGACTTAACTGCCAGCTGTTTGAAAAATCTCAACACTCTGATTCAAAACGAATCAGATACGCCGACTTTCTTCCCCAGTTTGCTGCGAGAGGTTAAAGCCGTGGCTGTAGAAATACAGGCAATCTGTTTCCTCTCCAGTCTATTGGGCAAACTACTGATTCAGACCTTTTGGATAACAATGATGTCATTCAAAAAGGTGCAAAAAAAAAAAACACTTCGCCCCCTGAAGATGAACCTTCTTGCACGTCCAAAACGGGAAACTAAAAGAAAAAGTCAGCCGCTTCAAATAGCCTGTAACTAGACCGACTGCTGTTTCAGCAGCTGTTACCTTACTTATAATTGAACCGCCTGTTGTTTCCAAAAGTTAACTTTTCAAATAAATGTTCAGTGTTGGCTGGACGAGACACCTGCTGGGCCATCCCATATGGTACACCTATCACCTATGGATGTCACTAGTGTCCCTACGACTACACCAATAGCGGGACCCTCACAAGTACCTTTGGGAAGGAAAATAATCCCTGTTAATCACTGTAATTGCTTATGGGGATCTGTTTGGAATGAACCGGGAGATCATCATCTTCTTCTTCTTTCACGGATTAGGTCTCTGCCTGTTCCGATCACATATTTGTTCAGCCCAATTTTTCTTGGTCTTCCTACCGATCTTCGTCCTCCAGGATTATAAATCAATGTCATCTTTGGTATCCTATCCTCTGTCAATCTCTGCAGATGCTCTATTATCCAGTTGTTCTTGTGCTCTTCTATTTGTTGAATAAGTGGCTGTGATTTTCGTTCCTCTCTAATATTCTTATTTCTAATATCTTCTGCCCTTGTACAACCTTTCACCGCCCGTAGGAAGCTCATTTATATAATGATCTAAACTATGCCTTGTCGCAGAGACTGCAGCGTGTTCATAATGCTTGCATTCGATTCATTTTCAATATCCGCCGTTATGACCATATTTCCGAACACTTTAATAACCTCTCTTGGCTCCGTCTTACTGACAGACGTAAATTGCACTCTCTTTCGCTACTTTTCAAGCTTCTGAATTCCTACATTCCTACTTACCTGGCGTCCAGATTTGAGAAGTTATCCTCCTACCACAATATTGACACTAGGTCACAAGATAGCAGTCTGCTAACAATTCCTCTTCATAGCACTGCCTCCTATTCTACTTCCTTCACAGTAGCCTCCGCCCGCTCCTGGAATCTCCTTCCTCAAGATATCAGGGGTTGCCGCACACTTGGCACCTTTAAGTCACGCTTATACAGTTACCTGTTGTCTAATAATTAATTTTTCTCTATTTATTTAATTTTATACTATGTCATTAATCTTTTCCTCGTTTTTTTATATATCTTGTACATATTATATATTTAATTCGTTAAATTTAGAGTAAATCAAAATACATTATAAATATTAATTGTATTGTATTCATAACTTGTAATCGTTTATATATATATATATATATATATATATATATATATATATATATATATTGTAATTTAGATTTAAGACTTTTCTTTTGTATTTTTTTTAAACCTGGTTGAGTGGTAGACAAGGCCTTAAGGCCTTAACTCTGCCAGGTAAAATAAAGCTATTATTATTATTATTATTATTATTATTGTCCCACAAGTATGTTGAAGTTTCTGCATTTTCCAATTTATGTCTTGTTCTTCTTCATAAGTTATAACACAGCCCAACCTGTTCCAACACTATCTTCTCATCATCATCATCCGGTATCATGGCAGCTGCCGCCGTCTTCCGGAAACCAAACGCCATTCCTCTCTGTCCATCCATTGATCTTCCTTCATTCCTCTGATATTCATAGCAGTTTGTACCCCTTCTATCCAAGTTTTCTTCGGTCTTCCTCTCTTCCTCCTTTCCATTGGGATCCATTCCATAACAATTTTTGGCAATCTTTGCTCTGGCATTCTTTGGACATGACCATACCACTGCAATTTTTTCTTTTCTATAATGTTTATGATGTCCGGCTCCTCTTGTACACTCATAATTTTCTTTATTTCTTTATTTCGTATTCTATCCATTCTAGATTTTCCAGCTGATCTTAAAACATCCATTTCTGTACTTAAAAATTCTTTTCATTTCCCTGGTAGGAATTTGCCAGACTTCAGCACCATATCTTAAAATGCTCTGAATTAGAGTTTGGATATATTTGTAATTTTCTATTTTTTGTAATATTTTTGCTCCACCAAACATAGTTTAAAGCATTTATTGCTTGTTTTGTTTGTGCGATTCAATTTTTAATTTCCACTGTATTATCGCTTATATGGTCTAATTTTGGTTCCCAAATAAGTGCATTCAATACTAGGTTTTAGTTCTTTTCCATTGTTGAAATTTATATTTTCCATTTCTTCTCCTATACACAGGTATTTAGTTTTCTCAATGTTTATATAAAGTCCCCATTTTTCATATTCTTCTTTTAGTTTTTTTAGCCATATATTCTATGTCATCGTGGTCCTGTGCTATTAATACCTGGTCATCTGCAAAATTTAGTGAATATACATGTGTATTTTGGATGGGTATGCCCATTTTTTGACATTTTTTTCCTCCAGTCTCTTATTACTCTTTCGAAATAAATTTTAAATAGAGTTGGAGATAAACTGCAACCTTGCCTTAAACCTTTTGTAATAGTAAATCCCTTTGTTATATGATTTCCAACTTTTATTTTCGAAATAGATCCTTTGTATAATGCTTTTATAGCTTCTACTAATTTTTTGGTAATGTTAGAATCGTCTACTATTACTATTTTTGTTCTTACTGTGTACCTTCCATAGAACGCCGGGAGATAAAGCGCCTAATTCAAGGCGACGTAAAAGTAATGGATACTCGTGAGGGTTTATGCTACTATGCATCCTCAGTGGACAACTTTCTTTATTTAAAAGATTATGTGCATTCCTTACAAAAGGGATACTATATTTATCTACTAAAGAAACAACTCCCACTCAAACTGATGTTGAAGAGTTTGAATAAAACTGGAACATGGCCAATCAGCCCGAAAGACCAACTTAAGAGTTGTAAATGCAACTCTCACTTACCATGGGTTTTAGCGAAATTCGAACCTTGGACTGCTGATCTGTAGCATTATGCCTTAATGCTCTTGGCTAATTAGCTATTTAAAATTGTCTTACAAGATGCTTTAAAAGTTTCGACTCCCGCGCGGTAGGCGGATGGTTTAAGGTATATTGCCTTGGCGCAGAGCTACAGGGCATGTTCTGGTTCGAGTCTCCATGGGGGAAGATTTTTTCTCATGGAATTTCGATCAATATGGGACCGGTACCCAATAATAAATAACAATAATAATGAATAACAATAATAACAACAGCAATAGCAATAACAATAGCAACAGCAAAAGCAATAACAATAACAATAATAATAATAAAGTTTTATTTTATCTGGCAGAGTTAAGGCCATCTCTTCCACTCAACCAGCGAATAATAAAATTATACAAAAATTACATATCGGTACTTATTACAATTTTAGGAAATTATTAAAATATAAAATGATAAAAAGACAATGGTGATGTGATCTAATACTAGCTAATACTAACAAAAACATGGA
Organism: Diploptera punctata; assembly: GCA_030220185.1. Classification (NCBI taxonomy): domain Eukaryota; kingdom Metazoa; phylum Arthropoda; class Insecta; order Blattodea; family Blaberidae; genus Diploptera; species Diploptera punctata. The sequence continues at coordinate 1,320,246 of JASPKZ010008359.1, read as the reverse complement.
ATACAATAAAATAAAAATAATATGAAATAACATAAAGTAAGTAAAACTTATTACATTGATTATTTAGAAAATGCTGAATATAGTTGTTGTGCAGGTAATGTTCTAATTGCGTCAAACTTAAGATATTAGTTAATTTGTATTTAAATAATGATAGTAATTGACTGGAAAATGAGTCCCATGCTCTAGTTATATATATATATTGTGTGTGTATGATTCAAAGTATAGACATGTCCTGTGTTGTGATATCAAAAGTGAAGAAAAGTCTTGTGATCTTGTTCCTAAATTGTGATGAGCCGATACATTTTGAAAATGCGTTGATAAATAACTTGGTAAATTTTTGTGCAGAACTTCGAATAGTAAAGTATGTGAACGTAAAGTACTTCTGTCATTTAGACGTAGCCTTGATCAACATTGTGAGAAATTTGCAGCGGCCCTAGGTTGATAAAATCAGGTACAACGATTGTGGGACATAACGTGTTGACCACATGTCTCCCCTATATTGTTTGGATGATCGTCCACCTCTGTAATTAACACACCAGCAGCCGGCTGATAGGCAAAGTTTCTAGAAATATGACTTAGACAAATGCAAAAAGATATCAACTTAATATTGTAACAAATGGTCATTAAGATTGCGAATGAAACTGTGTAACCCCTGGTTCAATCACTGGTTCAACACGTATTAGTATTACGATGTATCTATACGGAAGGTTGTAGAACCGGACTCTTCAGGGTCAACTCTCAAATTAATTTTTATTTTATTTCTTGTACATAGAATTTGTTTGAAAATTTGGTATTACATTTCGCTATGGGCCTATGATTCTTATATCTAAATACGGATTTATAGAAAAATATTTATCTATATGCACTATTTCCAAGTATAAATAAAAAAACTGATTTATTTTTTATACAATGCCACCGTTGTCATTTCGACATTCAGGTATTCTCTCCTGGCATGGCGTTATTGTAAGCCACTTCTGAGGTTGGGGTATCTGGAAGGCGGAGTGACGCTGCCCGATGTTATATGATAAGTGATGATAATGCTCCATGAGAGGACTTAATCCTAAACTTAATGGCTATGTTAAGTATGACTATTTAACTCATGCCCCAAATGGGAGTCAATGACCAATCACGTTTCAATGAATTGTGTTTTACAACCAATGACAGTCGTGTTTCACTTCGCTATTTATCGAATTCAAAATAAAGAAAGCTTCTCATTTTTAATATTCTAAACAGGTCTGAGCATTATTTTGCAGTGAATGACTCTCCAACAAATATGTCCGCTGAATATAGAAAATAATAAACAAATTCTTTATAAAGCAGGGACAGTCCCCTCACTATTGTATGGTAGTGAATTTTGGGTGTTAACTAAAAGAGAAAAGAAGATCATAGAAGCAGCTGAAATGAGATTTCTGAGAAGTGCAGCTGGCTGCAAACTTCTAAATAAAAGAAGAAATGAGGATGTCAGAAATGAGCTAAATATTTTTAAACTTTTAGATAAAATAAAATAATCTAGAAAAAACTGGAAAGAACATGTACAAAGAATGAAAGAAAGATGATCGAATTCCAAACATTATACTTAATTACAAACCAAGAGGAGACAAGAATATTTGTAGACCGAAAAAGAGATGGATTCAACTTTTTGAATGAGAATCTATGAGACTGGAACAAGCCACATGGGCTTAATCCGTGCGTGATTGTTGTTGATGATGATGATGATGATGATGATGATAAACAGATTCCTTCTAACTACACATTTGATAATTGTGTATTCAATAATTGTGTTTTTAAATAATGATTTTACTGAGTTGTTTCCTAAAAAAATAATTGATAACCTATAATGTAGGTTGTAATAGACAATTTGATGCGTTTGGTTTTTTATCCACTAGGGTGCATTCTTACAATATTGCGATAATACTTGGCAATAAATAATATGATCAAGTTGCAGTGGATGATCAAATGAAACATAACCAAACATTTCTCTTTTGCTTTCATACATTGCCGTTTATATTAATATATACATATTTTAAAATAACTATATTTAAATAATGATTTGTGAGTAAACAGCTTAATTTTATTCGTTAAATAGTTCTAAAAATGCCACTCTTGATTTCTAAATCCTCTAGATAAATTAACTCGACACTTCGTGACTCGTGAATTATCGAAAATTTGGAAATCACTCGTGGCGTTACATATGATAATAATGTCCAGATGATGCTCGGGGACCGTTTGGGCCTTAAAGTTTGCTGACATTTGTCTTAAAGTTCAACCGAAAGAAGATCACTTCCATAATTTTCTTTATCATTCTATGGGCCCGGAGTAGTGCCAGGTCGAGGGATAAAATAAGTTGAAGTATATATTATTCAAGGCGTTGGAATTAAGTTTTGGCAGTGAAAACGGGAGAAACCAAGAGAAAAAAAAAACCTGTTGTGGATCTGATACGAATACCACATGAAGTGACTAAGACGCTAACTTGGGGCCTAGAGGACGAAGTCGAGTGCCTAACCACTTGCGCCACGGAGAAACCTTATCGCTTTAAAATTTATACAAAACTAGCGGACCGGGCAGACGTTGTCTTGCCCAGAAGTTCAATTCTCGTGTCATGGCCGGATGATAAGAAAGTTACATTTTTACCATAAAATTTACTAATTAATAATGAGTTCACATGGAAACTCCTCGCTTTCATCTGTTGTGGCTCAAGTAGCGTGCACGAAGACGCCACATTGTTGTCGCGCGGAATACGTCGGTAATACAGTTGACTACACATCTGACATAAAAAATCCTGTAATCCGATCGCAGCGCCACCTATCGAGTCCAATTGTGAATCTAAATCATCCATGTACCTACCCAAATATACACACAAAAATTTTCATCAAAATAGATCCAGTCATTTAGGCAGTTTTTAATTTCGTGTTTCAAGTAAATCTCCATTTCTAATTGTCGGATTATGCTCATTTTTTGATAATGCCTATTTCGGTTTATTTTAATACGATATACTGAGTTTCGTTGTGAAACATACAGAAAAGTGACCGGTAAAGCGATTTTTAAATTTTCACTTCAGGTGAACTCCTACACCTAATGATTTTATAGGATCTAATTGTGAATCTAAACCATCGAGGACCCAAACAGCACACACAAAAAAAATAAACAAAATCGATCCAGTCGTTTAGGAGCAGTTCAGTGACAAACACACCTACAGAAGAATTATATATACAGAGTGAGCCTAAATTCCTCTTAGAAGGTTTGAGGACTTACAGTGGGGACCAAGACAATTAAATTTAACATAGGAACCCATATCCGGAAATGTACTGTTTTTCCGTTACACATAAAATACCACTACGATACATGTTGCTCTCTCTCCGACTCCTGCTGCCTGTCGTCTGGAACCACTTATAAGAAGGGTTCGATGTGCCAACCACCGACTTCAGTACAGATTAGGTACCTCTGTACCATGTTCTCGTACACACGATCACCAATCACCGGTCCTCTAACATCCGCCGCAGCCATAACTCGTGCTAGTAGATCTTCCTCAGATTCTACAGGGGTATCGTAAATTAAGGTTTTCTTGTGACCTCACAGGTAGTAGTCTAGCGGGGTCAAGTCGGGAGAACGTGCAGGCCAAGCAATCGGTCCAGCCATTGCACTGAGCTTCGCCGTACAATAACATAATGTCTGCGTATTCTACAAACGTGTATGCTATGGATGACAGCAACACAGTACCAATGAAGCGGACTGTCGTGAAGGATTACTACTGTACTCTGCAGGTACAAACGTCTCTGGACGGATCACAAACTCAACTGAATAGCACGTGAATAAACTTTCAATGGACATGGAACATCAGGTGAGCGGGGAATGACGTATGAAATATCCTAGTCGATATATCGTAGTGAGTGGCGCCGAAAAAGCGTTTGAGGTGATTTTACGTGTAGCGGAAAATCGGCACGCTTCCGGACATGAGTTCCTATGCTAAATTTAATTATCTTGAATCCTACTACAAGTCCTCAGACTATGTAAGGGGAATTTAGACTCACCCTGTAGATATAAAGATTAACAAATTCTTTCATCAAGAGATTATCTGAAATTATGCTTAAAAAAAGGATATAGAGTAATAATTAAAAACTCATATTAGTGCATTGCGATAGATTTACTTTATTTGAGTTACCTAAAACTTGCTGTACGCATGGCTAGTGTGTGCATTTGCCACGACTGGGTTCCCGGGTTCGAATTCTGGTGGTTACAAAGAGACATTGATGGTGGGCCATAGGTACCTGGATTTTTCGGGGTTTTCTCGGGATTTTCTCGTTTCTGAATTTCATTCCACCGACACTCTTCATTCCTCCTTCCCTCTCCTTCATATCATTTCATTTTTGTTTCATTTCATTTTATTCTTCACCTCATCCAATTTTAGGAAGTTGTTTGTCACCCACAAGGCGCTGAAAATACATGCTTGCGGCGTATGGCGGGAAGACCAAAAATGGCGTTATGGTTCGTGAGAGAAGAACCTGGTATGCCGGACTCGGATGACACCTAAAACTTACATAGGCCGTGGATTCATTATGTAGTGTTGTCGGACTCATGGCCCTGTCTTGATGTGTTTGTCTGTAGTTGTTTTGGGAGTTTTGTGTTGGCTAGGAGAAATATTGTCTTCTCCTAACTGTTTGATGTTCGTGTAGCGAGATGGATGCTTAAGTTTTTACACGCTTTATATTAGCTTGACCTGTATCTATCTATGTAACGGAATCTTTCAACGCGATTTTCACCTACTTTAAATCATTGGATCGACTTGAAACTTTGTATACTTGTAAAGGACCACTGACAAAACAATAATTTCATAAGTTTTTCTAAAATCCTGGCCAGAATCATCAGAAAATATAAAAAAAGTGTCTGTGTAATTATGTAACGGAATCTTTCAACACGATTTTCACTCACTTAAAATCATTGGATCGACTTGAAACTTTGTATACTTGTAAAGGACCAATGACAATACAATAATTTCATAAATTGTTTCTAAAATCCTGGCCAGAATCAGCAGAAAATCAAAATAATAAAAACCGGTATAATGAGTTGCGGACTTATCAACTTCGTGCTCAATCGTTGTAAGAGCTCAGTTGGTAGAGCGGTGGACTGCAGTGGTATATAATTTCAGTGATCCATAGGTCGCTGGTTCAAATCCGGCCCGGAGGATTTTTTTAGCAGAGTATAACTTTTAGCTCATACTACAATAGTATCGAATTTAAAGATATTTACATTTTTATCTTATTCTGTAAAATATTAAAACGAAAAATAAATAATAGTTTAAAAAAACTAAAACAACACGCTTCATTAGAAACCGAACTAAAGAATGAAAAATAATTTTAATTTCCAACACGCTTGGGATAAAATTAAAGTGGTCAACAAAAAAATCATCTCCAACACATCTACAAAAAATAATTTTACCATCAAAAGCGTGGGGTGCTTTTTATAGTTTTTACGTTTTCTTTATAGAGACTTTACTTTTACCAATATCTGTTTATTATCAAATATATTAATTGATATAGAGCACTCCACGCTTTTGATGGTAAAATTATTTTTTTGTAGATAACTCTACTTTTATTCTAGATGTGTTGGAGATGATTTTTTTGTTGACCACTTTAATTTTATCCCAAGAGTGTTGGAAATTAAAATTATTTTTCATTCTTTAGTTCGGTTTTCTATTAAAGCTTGTTGTTTTAGATTTTTTAACTATTATTTATTCAGTCTTAAAATGTTGTATTTAGGTGTTTGACTTAGTTGTTCAATGTAATTGAGAATTAGTCATGTTTGTCAATAGTGTAACTGTTGTATGCAGTAACTGTGGGTTCAGGAGAATTTTCGTTAAAAATACCAGAAGTACATCGACTAAGTTGGTGTCGGAATTTGGGTTTGTTGGTTCAGTTGGTGTGGGAAGTGCAGGGAAGTTGGAATGATTCGAGTTTGAGTGCTGGAGCGTTACTCTTTTAAGTTGGTGTTGTTGTCCTTGGTGTTGATGTTTTAGTCTTAGGAGCAGGTTGAGGTCTTGAGTAACACCATAGAGTAGAATTTTATTCCATTAATCCATAATACACTGGGATAGCGCAATAGATCTTTCAAGTCGGGGTGATCAGAGCACTCTGCTCGTCAAGTCTCAATAAAGAACTAAAAACTAAAACGTTTTATAAAAAATATATAATTTATGAAATGAAAGCGAAGCACTACGAAAGTCAAGTTTGATTAAAGAAAAGGGGCCCCTAGAGTAATAGACGCATTAATTAACTATTTCTAACTCACTGCGACTATCGAACCCATTTATTAAATACTGCGCGGAAATAAGCTCTCCATACATACCTATTTTGAACTAATGCTTTCAAATCATCCCATGTATTATTTATTTCCTTCAAATCATGGTTAATGTTATTCCACCTCATTCTTGGCCTACCTAAACGCGATTTCCCTCTGTCTTTCCTACAAGTATTTTCCATGCCCCTCTTTCAATCTCAATTCGTCCCACATGTCCAACCTTTAACAGTCTATAATGAGGGACTTCAAACCGAAGGCAGCGCCATCGCTATCTACACATATTCTTGGAATCTACAAAAAAATAATTTTCATTTTTAATTATATATATATATATATATATATATTGTAGCCTGAAACTCTTTCCTTTTTATGTTAACTAGTGGTCGTCCAGCGGTCGAAATTCGACCACAATTCATTAATTTTTTAAGTTTGTCGCAAAATACGTCGTCATTATGCATTAATTTTAGATTTACTTTAAAAATACGAACTATAAGAAATATGTGGTATAGCTTGGCTAAGCCATAATTAAAATAATAACGCGTCATTTGACATTTGTATACTATTTATACTATTTAAATATGCATTAGCTCATTATTATGTGTACTTCTTCTTTGTCTCTCACTCGACCCGTCAGTGTTCTATGTCGAGGCTTAATGGAAGTAGGTGTGAATATCTAAATATAACGATAGATACACGTAAAGACATTACTGAAACCAAGATTAGACAGGATTTAATTTAATAAAATGTACTCAATTTCTTTTAAATAACTAATAATAAATTCGCGAGAGTAAATCAATTCACATTATTGCTGCACAATTTTCTTTATGCAGCAATACACTTTCAATATGAACATAAACAAATGAATGAGAAATACACATAAATTCCTTAGAGACAATTTATTTTTTTAAATTTAATTTATTTGTAACACATATCACACATACATTTTATTTTTCTGCACTCCTCTATATGAACCTTAATTATATATCACACTCCTCTGTGCGCAATGTGCTTAAAAATGGGTACAACGTTTTTTCATCGCATATTAATATATGGCTTCCTCATTTTTTGGTTATCATTTTAAGATATTACATTTTTCACACTCTTTAAGAACGTACTGTTTTCCCGTCTGATTTTACTCAAATATTCTTCCAGTGTCTCATGTAGCTAATTATGTTTTACTAGTTTTCTTTTTCTTACAATGTCACCACATTGCTCATCAAACCATTTACTCAAATGTTCTTCCAGTGTCTCATGTAGCTAATTATGTTTTACTAGTTTTCTTTTTCTTACAATGTCACCACATTGCTCATCAAACCATTTACTCAAATGTTCTTCCAGTGTCTCATGTAGCTACTTATTTTTACTAGTTTTCTTTTTCTTACAATGTCACCATATTGCTCATCAAACCATTTACTCAAATGTTCTTCCAGTGTCTCATGTGGCTAATTATGTTTTACTAGTTTTCTTTTTCTTACAATGTCACCACATTGCTCATCAAACCATTTACTCAAATGTTCTTCCAGTGTCTCATGTAGCTAATTATTTTTACTAGTTTTCTTTTTCTTACAATGTCACCACATTGCTCATCAAACCATTTACTCAAATGTTCTTCCAGTGTCTCATGTAGCTAATTATGTTTTACTAGTTTTCTTTTTCTTACAATGTCACCACATTGCTCATCAAACCATTTACTCAAATGTTCTTCCAGTGTCTCATGTAGCTAATTATTTTTACTAGTTTTCTTTTTCTTACAATGTCACCACATTGCTCATCAAACCATTTACTCAAATGTTCTTCCAGTGTCTCATGTAGCTAATTATTTTTACTAGTTTTCTTTTTCTTACAATGTCACCACATTGCTCATCAAACCATTTACTCAAATGTTCTTCCAGTGTCTCATGTAGCTAATTATTTTTACTAGTTTTCTTTTTCTTACAATGTCACCACATTGCTCATCAAACCATTTACTCAAATGTTCTTCCAGTGTCTCATGTACTAATTATGTTTTACTAGTTTTCTTTTTCTTACAATGTCACCACATTGCTCATCAAACCATTTACTCAAATGTTCTTCCAGTGTCTCATGTAGCTAATTATTTTTACTAGTTTTCTTTTTCTTACAATGTCACCACATTGCTCATCAAACCATTTACTCAAATGTTCTTCCAGTGTCTCATGTAGCTAATTATGTTTTACTAGTTTTCTTTTCTTACAATGTCACCACATTGCTCATCAAACCATTTACTCAAATGTTCTTCCAGTGTCTCATGTAGCTAATTATTTTTAATAGTTTTCTTTTTCTTACAATGCCACCACATTGCTCATCAAACCATTTACTCAAATGTTCTTCCAGTGTCTCATGTAGCTAATTATTTTTACTAGTTTTCTTTTTCTTACAATGTCACCACATTGCTCATCAAACCATTTACTCAAATGTTCTTCCAGTGTCTCATGTAGCTAATTATTTTTACTAGTTTTCTTTTTCTTACAATGTCACCACATTGCTCATCAAACCATTTACTCAAATGTTCTTCCAGTGTCTCATGTAGCTAATTATTTTTACTAGTTTTCTTTTTCTTACAATGTCACCACATTGCTCATCAAACCATTTACTCAAATGTTCTTCCAGTGTCTCATGTAGCTAATTATGTTTTACTAGTTTTCTTTTTCTTACAATGTCACCACATTGCTCATCAAACAATTTACTCAAATGTTCTTCCAGTGTCTCATGTAGCTAATTATTTTTACTAGTTTTCTTTTTCTTACAATGTCACCACATTGCTAATCAAACCATTTCATATTTTTTTTACTTTTTTAAGATAACCTGTGCGTTCTGATTCTGAAAATGTAATATGTATATACTCCTATTCTCCGATTATATCAGTTTTTTCCTCAATTTAAGGAAAATATGGAGCGGGTATACCAGAACATGACTTGTAGGCAAGATGTGTGCATCAAGCTTGGTGATCGCCACATAGAACCGTTGTTTCAGTGGATAAATAGCAAACACAATGTTAAATACAGCAGACAAATTTGCTTTATTTGCGTATAAATTAAAATTCTTTTAGAGTGACAAACTGAAGTTCTTTATTTTCCCCTTGATATTGGACATTGTCGCGAAATCAGTGGATGTTGGGTTGTGCAAATTAATTAATTGAATCATAAATCATTAAATTACTTTCCGCCAATGCGGGAAATTTAATCGCTTAATACAAATTTGCACTTGATTATCACGAATACGGTGCGTTTTTGGATTAATGTTCTTAATCAATATTCAGGATATATTTTCAACCCCCTCTAGAAGTCCAAGAAGTTTGTGATGAGAATTTCTTAATACTCTACATATCTACTCATTAATAAAATAACAAGCACAACTTACCTTGTTGGAGAAGTCTTTCTTCCATCCCTCGTGTCCTGTAGTTTGCCAGTTGATTGATGATTGATGATAAACGATGTTTTCTGTTCCCCGAAATTTTACTGAAAAAAATAAATAAAATTATTCGGACTTCAAAAACATAATAGTATATTACGATAAGAGGTTGAGAAGTGATTTTTACAGAAGCGAGGACAATTTTTAAAAACCGAGCGATAGTGAGGATTTTAATTTCCGAGATTCTGTAAAACACTTCACAAACGTGCGTTGTACATTATTTTTTGAGCGATAGTGTTTTCAATAATAAATTATAGTAAAATAACATCTTTGTTGGAAATATTTGCGTTCATTATAAACAAGTGACTAACGATAAGAGTGTGGGTAATGTTTATTAGTTGAGACTACAGCAGCCGTGACACCAATCAGTCATAAAATGGCGGCGTACGTATTTATATTGTTTCAAATAAAGTTCAGTTCATTTAAAATGCAGTGATTTGTTTCGTATAATTTATATTAACTCTACCTTTTGGATATATTGTACATACATTGTACATAGTATACATAAAGAGCAGTGGTTTTTACTTCCCGCACAGGTTTGTAATATGTAATATTATAGTATAGTTAATTAGGTTGGCAACACCGAAATGTAGGAAGTATTTCAATCATGGTCGTCATTGCAGTTAGTACGACAAAACGCACTTACACGCAAAGAAATAATTTGGTTTCGGCACGAAAAGTGAACCTCCAAATGTCTTGTTATGTTTGGTTTTAAAATAAATATTAAACATGTCTATCAATAAAATGAATATTAATTGCAGAAACAAACCAGAAAAAATAGTAAATAACAAAACACTATGTTCTGCTAGAACTTGCTAATTATCCGGTTGTGACTTCCCTATGATTCTTCAAATGTTAGTCTAGGGTGAGATATTGTATTCGAATCAAAGGGTATTTTCTTAAATTACATAACAATGAAAATTATATATCATAAAGTATCTTCCACACCATAAAGTTTTTTTTTTATTTTAGTGCCTTGCAGTTAAAAACGGCAGATATTTGTTAGACACAGCCTTCGCGAATCACAATAAAAAAAAAGTAAAGTGATCCCACAACAGACCCGGAGGCCTTTGGGGTAGTAGGAGGTTAGGGCTCCCACTTTTTCTAGACAATCGGCACTTATGTCAGCCGGGTTGTCACCCCTGCGTGACGGCCGCCTTTACCCCCAGAACAAGCGTCTGGTACTCATTTACGTTAGAGGCTGAGTCGACCCCAGGGCCATAGTGCCGCCAGAGGGTTTGGGTCAGTTTAAAAATCCTGACCCCAACGGGACTTGAACCCTCGACCCTCTGGCTTGTAGCACAGTGCCTTAACCACTACGCTACGGCGTGCCCCCGGCGACCTCTGGGTACCGGTCATACTGATTTACCGCTATACTGTTATAGAAATTATATACACACTAACACCAACACACACGCTCCCTCCCCCCCCTCTCTCTCTCTCTCTCTCTCTCTCTGCCCTCTCTCTCCTCTCTTCTATCTATCTATATATCCATATCACAAATAAATAAAATTAAATAACCTGAATAGATCTGCAGTTCCATCGACGTCACCAGGTTCCATATTCACAATTGTTAAATGTCACATTTTTTTCACTGCATAAATCAAAAAAGGATGCGCACTTCAATCTTAAACTCGGAATCTGAAACAAAAGGAAAAATATAGTCCTATTTAAAAATTAAGCATGCAATTTATATTAATTACCATAGTAACATAATATACAACAATTACTACTGTATAATAATATATCTATAAACATAAAAACGAATGTATGTATGTATGTCCTTTATGCGTTGCCATACCGTTCATTCATTGTGATTGAGCATTTTGCAAAATGTTCAGGAGTTTCCCGGGAAGGTTTTAGGCTATAAGAAAGTTCTAATACTCAACCCCTTCACCCTTAAAAATCACCCTTTGTAGTGAAAAACGTGTTTTGGGAACTTTTTGGGCGCTGCCTAAACAATAACATATTATACACTAAATTAATGTACACAGAATTGAAATCTAAAAGAAATCTATAAAAATGCCCGCGATAGCATATGTCAATTTTTGCGGTTAACTAATAAACACTTTTATCTTTCAGCTCACTGATGCCAAGAAGATCGTGTGACTAAATTCTAGGGCAAGCGTGGAAGCGCACGGCGGGTATTCTTTTACGAATAATTCACAATAACGAATTTCGTCTTTCAGCTCATTTATACCAAGAAGATCGGAATAAGTATATTCCCCGGCAACACCGGGTAATCGGCACGGGGTTTTGAAATAATTACGATATAAATTTATAAATATTTTTCCTTTTAATTATTTGACTAAACATAAAAAGCACATTAATTTCCATGTATTTAGGCGTAGCAACGCATGCCGGGTATCGGTAGTACTTTAACATTTCTGAACTTTCTGAGTAATGGCAAACTAACCGATTCGTTAAATTTATATTAGAAGCAAAAAAAAAAAAAAGATGCTGGTCTTAGTTTTTATTGGGCTATTCACCAGGGTCAAGGGTCTTCTACGTAAGCCTGTCGCGCTTGGAGTTTTCACCAGAATGACTTACCCTTGATGTTTCAGTTTATTGTTGTGAATTATAGTTTATCTTCTGTATTTACTAGTATATTTTAATATGTTATACTTCTTCAAACAATTTGTATAACGTTATTTGACAATTTTTAAGTATTTATTTAAATACCGGTACGCAAATCTGGACATTATGACACTAATAGACAATATTGCGATGCTGACTTCTATTTTCTCCACAGAGTATATAACTTAGTCTACGATTTTTCTATCGCTGTTTTGAGTTATCGCTGGTTAGAAAAGCGGTAGGGAGTGATAAGTAAGTGTACACCCATTTTTAATAAACGTTTGGTAATTTTAATATTATTAATATACTTCTTTAACATAGATTTGGGGATATATTGCAAAGATTGGACATTCACATTTCATAGGGACATGCTGCCATCTAGCATAAGCTGTATAAACTTTAGAACGATATCGATAATAATCGATATGTGGAAAGAATGATAATCGATATGTGGTTCGATGGCGGGTTATCGCTGGCTCTATAAACTCTGGCGCGTGCGCACTGTAGTTCTATAGGACTTTCAAAATATATCAGGTAAGTTAAAATGATGAATCCCCGCTTATTGATGACGTATAGACAGAGATTCGAAGATTAAAGGTTCAAATTGCATAGCAGTCAATGGATTTTAATCTTCTAAAATAACATATTGATTGATTGATTGATTGATTGATTGATTGATTGATTGATTGATTGATTGATTGATTGATTCCCGTTCATCTCGTTCGGGATATGGACGCTCCCCTAGCGAAGATTTTCTTAACCAGACGAATTTAGTTACGCTTATTTCATTATAGATATCAATGGAGGATATGTGGTTAGTACTTCGCCTCAAGGGGACATCTAGTGGGCAACTAAGGTACTTTGATGGTGATGATTAAATTTTGCTCATAAGTACTATGTACGCTTGAGGTTCTTTATGAACCCGAAAATCTTCAGACTCGAGATCCACAGCTTTAACTCTCTCTACATACATACATATATACATGTAGTGTTCTGCTCAAGAGCAGGTCTTTCACTGCAAATTTAGCATTCTCCACTATTTCCTTAACGCAGCTTTCCTTTTTGTATCCGCATACAATCAATTTATTTTAATATTGTATATCACCTGATGTATTTTTCTGCCTCTATTTTTCCCCCGTTGACCTTTCCTTCTAGGGCATCCGTCAGCAGATAGTTTCTTCTTAGCAAGTGGCCAATCAAATTTCTTTTCCTCTTCTTTGTGTGTTTAAAAGGCATGCCTTGAAACCCCCGGATGGCTCTGACCACCCAAAAGGGAATCTGTAGCCGCTACAACTTTATGTTGGAACCGCATTCAGAACTCCCACGATAGATTATGAGTTCTGGCATTGTTCTTCCTTCACCCACTCTGTCCAGCACATCTTTATTGTTTATTTTGTCTGTCCATTTCATATTTTCCATCCTTCTCCATATCCACATCTCAAAAGCTTCCAGTCGCTTTTAATCATTCCGTCCTAATGTCCAAGTCTCTGCACCATAAAATGCTACACTCCACACAAAACTTCTTCCGTAATTCTTTTGCCAAAGGTCCGCAGAAACTTGTCCCTTGGATATTTCCATCCTAAAAATCCATCGACTCCCGCCAGATTTGAATCCACGACCCTTGGGATTAGTGGCAAAAAACATAAAATTACAGAGCTTCTATCTATCTATCTATCTACCTACCTATCTATATATCTATCTATCCTCGGGTTTTTACAACTGCAGCCGTCTTCCCGTGCCAAAATTCCAAAGCATACGATTTTGGGCATCTTCAATGCTTATCCCTCTTGCTTGCATTGCTATTCCCATGCTTTCCTTCCATGTTTAACTTTGGACTTTCTTTTTTCTTATTTTTGGTCGGTTGCCATTGATATAGTTGTTTCGGCCTTCTCTTGTCTTACATTCTTAAAATATGTCCTAATCATTTTAATCCCTTCTCTTCAATTATTCCAATTATGTTTTCTTCTGCTTCCATTATGTTTATAATTTCTTTATTTCTAACATGTTCTAATTTTGACTTTCTGGCGCATTGCGTAAATAATACATTTATAAAGTTATTAGTCTATTCCTGTAGTACTTATTGATTGTCCATACCAATCCCTAGAAGTCTGTAATACTTATTCTGAAACAGAAAACTCATGATATCACCCCATTATGTTTGGATCTTCAAACTTATTTTTGCATCAAAATGGTATGTTTCCGGACAAGAGTTCCTAGTCAAAACTGTATCTACTTAGTTCCCTCTACAACACCCAGAAGTCTGTAATAGGAATTATGAATCACCCTGTATACTGACACACAACGTTATTCCACAGAAAAGTCAATTTACCCATTAAATGATAAACAACGTTATTCTAGGGAGAAAACAACATAATTTTATCATATATTTACATGATCCCACAGAAGGCATCAACAAATAAGCACTAATATGTGAAATTAAGAAAGGAATAATACAACAAATTTTAATATATTACTTTAAGCTGACGATGTTATTATAATGCAAAATACAGAAAACGATTTACAATTCTCTCTACACTCTTTAAAGGAAATAGTAAAGAGTACAATTTTAAACTATGTATAGAGAAGTCAGAAAATAATGACCTTTTTAGGAAAATCGCCCATAAAGTCGAAAATAATAATAGAAAATAAACATCTTTTATGAGATTCATGATGTGTTCCGTTGAGGTATTATTCAAAATTAAAATATAAAATTATGGAATATTCACCTAAAAGGTCCGTCTCCTCAACTTAATTAATTATTTAACTGTAGCGCTTTCGGGACTTGTCCCATCATCGGCAGGATTCAAAACTGGTAACCCCCTCTACCAGATCTTCAGTGAAACACCAGTTTTGAATCCTGCCGATGATGGGACAAATCCCAAAAGCGCTACAGTTAAATAATTAATTAATTTGAGGAGACGGACCTTTCAGGTGAATATTCCATAATTTTATATTTTAATTTTAAATAAACATCTATCACAAATGTTAAATTTTAATTACCTAGGTTGTGAATAAGGTATAAGAAATTATATGGAAAATAAATTATCAAAATTTCAAACGATATGTGGCACATTCATAGAACACTAAAACATAAATAATGAAGGATACAAGATTGAAGTTCTACAAAACATTGGCGGTACCGGTACTTTCAAGCGGTGGTGAGTCCTGGGCAACAAATAAGAGGAGTTCGAGTAGAATACAAAGTGCAGAAATAACTTTTCTAAGAAGGACTTAAGGATGCACAAAATTGGACCACTTAAGAAATGAAGAAATATGAAGTGAATTAGAAATATTTTCAATAAATTATAGAATTCAACAACACCGCGTCGGCTAAGAAGAGCAGCTTCAGAGAATGGAATACATAAGATTGCCCAAGATAGCATATCATTATAAAGCAAAGGGATTAAGGGATATCTTTGGAGCTTGTAAGTATTTTGAAGTGTCCCCTGAGTACGCTACTAACGTACTGCAGGGTTAGTCCTTTGGAGGGGCTGCCTCCTTAAAGCCTTTGGACTTGCTTCCTTGTGTTTTATCCCCCCAAGGAGGGTTGCCTCTTCCGCCTTCTGCCGTTGAGGACTTCACTCTTGTTTCCCCGAGCTGGGTCTCTTATTTCATGCACAGAGATTTGGTTGCCACTTCCGCCATTTTCGCCGTTCCGATATTTCTATCTCCGCCGTATCTGCCGTTGTGGTCTTCCGTGTTTGCAGCTTCCAGTGTGGTCGTTGCTCCCACGTTGAGGATTAGTCTTAGTTCCCTCTCCTCTTATCTAACCGCAAGCCAAGGCTTCCCGGTTATGATCGTCTGGGTCATTGGTACTAAGCCTCCCTACCACGATAAGGTGATAATCCACAGGGATTATCTTTGTCCAGTTCGGACAAAGATAATATTAGAAAATAAACCAATAGAACAAGTAGTAACATATAACTTCATAGGTTGCGAAATATCATACACAGCAGAAACATATATAAATAACAAACTAAATAAGTTTAATTATATAACAGGAACACTAAAAAGAACTTTGATAAATAAAGCCAGGAAAGGCTCTATAATGAAATTATACAAGACAATGGCAGTGCCTATTATTACTTATGGATCCGAAACATGAACAGTGACAACACAACAATCTGCCAGGATACAAGCTGCTGAAATGAGATTCCTCAGACCAATAGCAGGATATCAAAGAACAGACAAAAACCATAACACAGAAATAAGACAACTAAAAATGGAGGAATTAAACTCAACAATAGAGAAATACAGAACAAACTGGAAAGAACACTTGGCAAGGATGAATGAGAATAGAAAACCAAAAGCAACATACAACTATTCACCATGAGGAAGAAGAAGCTTAGGAAGACCAAGGAAAAAATGAAAAGAACAGCAATTTGGAGCCGGAACAGGCTAGTAAATAAGCCTAAACCGTGAAGAAGAAGAAGATTAAGGGATATAGGAGGAAGACCTAGGAAGAGATGGAATTGTGAATTCGGAACAAGCGAATCGCCTAAACCTTGAAGTGAAGAAGATGATATGAAATTATGTTATACTCGTATCTGCAGTGAGTTTCAAATTCTTTCATCTCGGAATTCTTGATAAATCATTGCGTCAGTGGCGGTTCATAACAATAATAAATCTCGCACACGGATTATAATACTCGTTTATAACAATTTTCCCCCAACTGTTGTTGTTTTAGGGGTGATGTAATTTTCTCAGCCGAAGCGAGCCCTGGTTCGATTCTCAATCGGTCACGTTTTCATGGGTGAGATTTCTAGGAGTTTCCTCCTCACCTTTTCAAGTGAGTACCAAGATCATACTCACTGGCACTATTGAACCCGTAGATTCATGGCTGCACGGACATAAGCTCTCCATATATCCCTATCCTCAGTGAATGCTTTCCAATCATTCCCTGTATAATCTACGTCCCTCAAATCATAGTTAATTTTATTCTCCCACCTCATTCTTGGTCTACCAACTGGGCGTTTTCCCTCTGGCTTTCCTACAAGAAGCTTCCATGCAAGTCTTTCGTTCCCCATACGTGCAACATATCCTGCCCATCGCAGTCTACGAGACTTAACTGTTCTTATTATATCTGGCTTCTCCATTCACCTGTCTGTTCATCTCTCTTTGGTCCAAAAATTTTCCTAAGTACTTTATTCTCGAATACTTGTAATCTCTTTTCCTTCCTTAAAGTAAGAGTCCATGTTTCGCACCCATATAACACAAGACCATAAAACACGATATTACATTGATATCACTGTGTCCATAAACAGTCGATAACAGTATACTACGATGAGAGGTTGGGAAGTGGTTTTTACAAAAGTGAGGAAATTATTAAAAACCGAGCGATAGAAATGTTTTTAATTTCCGAGATTCTGTAAAACACTTCACAAATGTGCGTCGTACATTATTTTTTTGCGCGATGGTGTTTTCAAAATAATGAATAATAGTAAATAATAACATATTTATTGGAAATATTTGCGTTCATTATAAATAACTGATTAACGTTAACAGTCTGGCCAATGTTTATACGGTAAATGCCGACAATAATTTAGTTGAGACTAAAGCAGATCGTGACATCAATCAGGCATAAAATGGCGGCAAGTACGAATTTATTGTTTTGTAGTGTTTCGAATAAAGTTCAGTTCATTTAATATTCAGTGATTGTTTTTTATAATGTACATTAACATTACCTTTTGGATATTTTTTTGTATATACATTGTACGTGGTTGGCCTATACATAAAGGACAGTGGTTTTACTTCCTGCACTAGGCAGGTAATTTGTAATATTACAAGTAGCCTATAGTTATTTAGTTATTTATAGGTTGGCAACGCCGAAATTTAGGAAATTGAACTTTCAATCATGGTCGCCATTCCTGTAAGTACGACAGAACGCACTATCGTGCAAAATAACTATTTTGATGCATTTTTTTAAAAGTAAAACGAACTGAAAATTTGTATGTTTGGGATTTTAACAATAAATTTATTGTATAGCCTCGAATAAAATTACTATTATTATTAAAAACTACAGTAGTTTATTAGCTCTCCATATATATCTCTATCCTGAAATAGCCTAATGTTTTTTTTCAATGATTCCCTTTATAATTTACTTGTTTTATCCTATTCTTGACTCATTTATTAGCGCTCCCTGGGTTTCCTATAAAACTTTTCCATGTTCTCCTTTCATTTCCCGTTCGCTTCACATGCCTCCCCTATTCCAGTCTATGAGACTTTGGCCTAACTGTTCTTATTAAGTATAATTTTCCATAAAGATCTTTTAGTTCATATCATGTAGTTTTTTTTTTTTCCCCCATTTCTCTTAGATACAATTTTTTTCCTAAGAACTTTATTCTAAAATATTCGATTTTTTTTTCTCTTTTAAAATAGTAGCCTATATTTCGCATCCATATAACACAAATGGGATATTAAATTTATATAAATTTTTAATTTAACACTTTATGAGGTAAGTTGGGATGTAATGCATACTAGTATGCGTTTTAAGAATTGAGCCTATGTTTAATTTCTTTCTACATCTCATTCCTGTTTTTTAATCATTGTTACTAGGCCCTAAATACGCGTACTTGAATCCCGCCACTTCTTCAAACTTCCCTTGATTTGTTGTTAAGTGGACATTTTTATTATATGATCTAATTTCCACGCGTGACCATATATTTAGTTTTATTTATATTTACTTCTAGTCCCAATTACTTAGTGTTTGGTTTTATATTTATGCTAGAATAAATTAGATTTAAATTATATATTTAATATATTAGTTTTTTGCAAATGCCCCAGGTTGTCTTTCGACATTCCTGGCGTACTTGTAACCCACTTCTGAGATTGGGGCACCTGCAAGGCGGGGTTACGTTGCCCCGACGATATGACGGGCGATGATGGTGATAGTATGCGCCAGGAGAGTCCCTAATCCTAAGCTTAATCTAAGAGGAATATTAATTATGATGATTGCGATGGCCATATGATTTCGGGGACCGTTTGGGCCTTAAAGTTTTCCTGACATTTGTCTTACAGGTGAGGAAAAACCCCCGATAAAAACCTCGCCCAGAAAAATTGTCCCGAACGGGGATCGAACCCTGGCCCGCTGCGTGACAAGGCAGCACGCTACCCCGAGACCACAGCGGTGGACTTATTAGTTGAATATTGAAAACTTCAAATTTTCTGAATATAGTTCTGTTCTTTGATAGTTTAAAATTTGCCTGGTTTGAAATAAATGATAGTTCGCTATGAAATTTGCCATTTTTTTTGTTGCCCATTCGTATGGCTGGCATACTGATAACTGGGACTCGGAAGTTGAGGAACAATACTTTTTTTCATTTTATGTCTAATGACTAGACCCAACTTAATATATATATATATATATATATATATATATATATATATATACATTTTGGTTCATTGTAGGCCAGAAAATGGTAGGTTTTATTTGTCCTTTTTCGACGTTTTTGTCTTAATGGTCCTTTTTTAGTCTTTTTTAGGTCCTAACGGTTTTTTTTTGCAACTTTACCTTCTTTTGACTACATTTATACCATTTGTATAATTAAAGAATCCGGATAATCTGGTTTCAATTTCAACTTGTTTTAAAAACACTATCTGGTTTTACTTTCCAATGATCTTTCACATTGCAAACACATGATCCGCGAGAAACTATTGAACCCTCACAAAATATACTATTATTTTTAACCACCAACCTACTGACCGCCTGATGTCCATTGCGGGTTCACTGGATTCATTCGAGGCGGAAAAAATCGTTCATTCTAAATTCTCCAAGAACTTCCTTTTTATTCATTTTTCAAACTGTGTTGAATTAAAAAAATAAAGTCATTTTTTTCGCAATATATGTTGCATTTCACTATAATTTTGTACTTTTTAAACATTCTTATTATCCATCCATCCATAGTAATTCTGCCCGAGGGCAGGTCTTTCACTGCAATCATAGAATTTTCATGCTATGCTTTGCAGCTTTCCACACCAGTGAAGGATGTTGATAATGATAAGGATGATGATGATGATGGCACAGGAATTTTTGATATTCTTAGGGGTAGTTTAAATCTATCGAATGTAAGTTATTAACTTTAATAACACCCAGGAGCCTGTCCCGACCGGGAATGGAACCCGGGACCGCTGCGTGACAAGGCAGCACGCTACCTCGAGACCACAGCGATGGACATTTCTTATTATATTCATTAAAAATGCAGTTGAAACTAAAATTATATAATTTGAATTGTCTTTATACGTACTTTCTTTCAGTTTTTAGGTATTTTAGGAAAGACTAAAAGTTTGTAAAACACTGGCTCTTCCAACTCTTTTGTATGGCAGCGAAGTATGGACGTTGAAACAGAACGATATACAGAGACTTAGATCTGCTGAAATGAGATACCTTCGGAGGACTGCAGGATACACACTACTATATCACAAAAAAATTAAGACATCTTAGAAGAATTACATATGGAACCTTTAGAAAATAAAATGTCTGATTATAAATCAAGATGGATGCAACATGTTCATCGAATGGAAGCTCACAGGATACCTAAACAAATGTTAAGATATCAACCTGCAGGAAGAAAAAGACCAGGACGTCCACTCAAAAGACTTATGGATGGTGTTTCTATTGAGGCCTAAACAGGTCAATAAATGGCCTAAATTCGTGAATGTACTATGATGATGATGAGGTATTTTATGATATCTTTAGGTTTTTTTAAATGTCTTTTATAGGCATTTTATAGGTCCTCAACTTCCGAGCCCTAATATGAATTACCGAACCAGGAAATCCCGCTACACACTACTAGATCACAAAAAAAAATGAAGACATCTTAGAAGAATTACACATGGAACCTTTAGAAAACAAAATTTATGATTATAAGTCAAGATGGATGCAACATGTTCATCGAATGGAAGCTCACAGGATACCCAAACAAATGTTAAGATATCAACCTGCAGGAAGAAGAAGACCAGGACGTCCATTCAAAATACTTCTGGATGGTGTTTCTATTGAGGCCGAAACAGGTCAATAAATGACCTAAATTCGTGAATGTACTATGATGATGATGAGGTATTCTAGGATATCTTTAGGTCTTTTTAAAGGTATTTTATAGGCCCTCAACTTCCGAGCCCTAATAATAACTACCGAACCAGGAAATCCCGCTAATATTGTTCGTAGCTCTTTGTTTACTACAGACCTGCCCAGGGCATTGGATTGTGATGGAGGGGGGGAGACATGTAAATCCTAGCAACGGAGATAAAGGTAGAAAAGAAAGATTAATATTACCTAACTTTGTTGGTCATTATATCAGATAGAGGAGCGGAAGTTGAGTCACTTTTGCTGTGAGAGAATATTACTGGAAGCGGTATTGAACTGAGGAATGCAAACTGGGTTACTTAGGTACTGCTATTGTTGTTATTCCTACATTTCTATGAGGTATAAAAAGGAAAAACAACTCTTCCTATAATAGCATTCCAATGACTTTAATGGTTTTGTTTCTACGTGCCCTCGAGTGTCGCAGTGCACAATTTACTTCGTACAGAGTTCAATTTCAAATCTTGTCTAATAAAGTCTATAACATACCACTATTTCACTTCATTTTTGAGCCTATTGTCTAGCATTTAATTTAATCACTCAATTAGGCTAATAACTGAATATCTCTCTCCAATAAGGATGTAACCAGCAATTTGGCTCTATATATTTTTTTAGAAGGAGAATGATCTTATAGTCGAGCTCAAGCGAATAATAAATGATGCCTACTGTTTACTGAGCAAGTTGTGGAAGATTACATGAATAAAAGTGAATTAGGCATTCATTTTAACAATGTATATATCATCTTTGCAGAAACTGGTGGTATATAGGGCGGTACTTTTTCGATGAACTCTTCAACGTTAATAGATTTTGTGGCTTTAAAGAAAACATTAAACCACCATTTTATGATAATGATGTCAGTGTTTTAGCATTTTTACTTACTTAACTTAATACAGGCTTTCCACTTTCCAGCAGTTTGCCCTTGATTCCTGCTTTCCAGAGATTCCTATCTTCCCATTGATCATCTTCCATACCCCTCTTCATCATGGCATCATATATTCCCTCATACCATGTTCTTCTACTTCTCCTCCTCTTCGTTCTGCCTGGTACCATCCAATCCAATACCTGTTTAGGCCACTACTACCCCAAGGGCCTCCGGGTCTGTTGTGGGATCACTTTACTTTTTACAATAACAAGGTTAACCCTTCTCACCCATCAAGGTGAGTGCCCAAGAGGTTGTAAGAATTAGATACATCAATAGAGAGGAATGCAAGTAGGAAACGATCTTCTAGCCTCGAATACTCTAATACCATCAGAGTAAAAAAAAAAAAAACAAGAATTAGCCAAAAGAGGCTCTATCCAGTAATGATTATGGCAAGGCAATTAATGATTTTTCATCTTTTTCTTATGAAGGTTGAAACATTGCTTGCATATATGAAAATGTATGGCATTAAAAAACGGATTAAATAAAAGCAATTTGTTAAGGCATTTTTTGCACTTTCTTAATTTTTTAGGGATAGGTAATTTTTTGGCAATCTTTAGGTCATTTTGAACATTTTTTACACTTTCCGGAAGGCTGTGACATTATTTGTATTTGATTAAAGATGTTTATTATAATTCTTTATTTTTCCTTGTCAATACAATTTCTTGGAATTAAGTAGTTGTTTTGCTAACTACTACCCCTATTTTCCAAGGTATGTGCATAATGATCTTGCCTACTTCTAGAAATATTATTCAATTTCTTAGAGCTTATGCTAGCTTCTACCCTTATTTTGATTCAAAATTGCTGTAAAGTGCACTGTGTAATTGATATGGATTTTCTGCAATAAAAGGTACTGTAATATGTATTTTTAATATTTTTATGTTAAGTTAAATTCTATGTAAGTCAGTAATCAAGTGAGTACTTAATGTAATAAATAGTACTTTTATTGGTAATTCTTAACCTTTATTTGTCATTTTTTTATTTATTGGTCTTTTTTTTTTGCATTTTTAGGTCATAAATGCATTTTTATTTTGCATTTTTTACCAGTTTATGGGTCATTAAATGCCTTGCCCTAGTAATGATAAAAGTAAGGAGCTAAAACAAGTAAGTGGAAGCAATGGTTTTGCTCAGCTTGGGCACCTTGTGGTCCCCATCCATATATCCCCTAGATGGGGACTGCTGAGGATCTTTTTAAGATATAAGAAATTGTCATGGAAGAAAATAAATGATTTGGAGTAATATATTAATAAAGTATTTAGGAATTTTTTTGGACCAAAGAGAGATGAACAGACAGGTAAATGGAGAAGACTACATAACAATTAACTACATGGTCCTTATAGGAAGCAGGATATAATAAGAACAGTTAAGTCTCGTAGACTGCGATGGGCAGAATATGTGGCACGTATGGGGAATGATAAACGTGCATGGAAGCTTCTTTTAGGAAAACGCCCAGTTGGTAGACCAAGAATGAGATGGGAGAATAACATTAACTATGATTTGAAGGAAGTAGATTATACAGGGAATCATTGGAAAGCATTAGCTCAGAATAGGGATGTATGGAGAGCTTATATCCGCGCGGCCATGAACCTGCGGGTTCGATAGTGCCAGTAAGTAAGTAAGTAGGTAAGTAGGTAAGTAAGTAATATATTAATATGCTATATACTTTTCAAAATCCTGTTGATCTTAATAATGAACCTAGGGAGATAACACAGACGACAGCACCTCAATTGCTATTCGTATTCGTAAAAACAGTGTTCGAGTCTTGGGATCGAGAAACTTCACAGCGATTTATTTTTCCTAGTTTTCGTTTTGCTCAAGCAAGACTAATGATGGATTGGAAAATCATTACTTGGATCATTTCATCACAATAAACAATTTCATCATCGGATGATTTTTTTTTTCAGATAAAATGAGAAAAAGTAAACATACACAGGCTACTGAATATAAAAAAATCCAGATACAATATGATCTCATATATTAAAGCGCCATAAACAAGAATGAAGTCTTATTTGAATTTTAATGACTATTTAACTCGTGCACCAAATGGGACTCAATGACCAATCACGTTTCAAGGATTTCTGTTTTACAACCAATCAGAGTCGTGTTTCACGAAATATTTATCAGTGTTATAATTACCATATTAAAGAAAGCTCCTCCTTTTTAATATTCTGAACAGGTCTGACCATTATTTTGCAGTGATTGAGCCTGTAAGGAATACGGCTACCAGATTGTATATATAGTGCATGAATATCAACACATGCCGCATGCGGGAGTTAATATAAAAACATTTGTAGCAATTAATTATACCACCTAAAAAAGAAACCACTGTTTGCACTTTCTTAAATGTATTTTTCGCAGGTAACAATCCAGAAAAATATAATTGTCATATTTACATCATACGACATCAGAAATGAATTAATATACAGTTTGATGTGTTTCATTTTTTCTCCACTAGAGAGCATTCTTACAATATTGCGTTCCTTTGGCAATAAATAATATGATCCGGTTGCAGTGATAAACAAAAGAAGCAGATGAAGCGTACCTAACGCTTCTCATTTGTTTTTAAACATTGCCGTTTACATTTAAATATATACATATTTTAAAATAACTATAGTTAAATAATGATTTGTGAGTAAACAGCTTAATTTTATTCGTTAAATGGTCCTAACAAATGCCACTCTTGATTTCCAAATTCTCTACATAAATTCACTCCTCACTTCGTGAGTCGTGAATTTATCGATAATTTGGAAATCACTCGTGGCATTACTTATGAAAAATATTATTCCAGTCCTCTTCATCACATTCTCAACAACGAAAAATGTTATAATTACTTCATTTCTTTTGTAAATTGTATTTATTCACAACTATAATTTAAATTTTCTCTGTTCATCTTTGTCGTAATATTCTTATGCAATTCTATTTTGTTCTACTGTTTATGTTAATTTACTTCATAATGTTACAGAATTATAACCCTTATATACTGTAGCATAGTGGTTACGGCACTGCGCTACAAGCCAGAAGGTCGACGGTTCAAGTCCCGGTGGGGTCAGGATTTTTAAACTACCCAAACCTTCTGGTGGTACTATGGCCCTAGGGTCGACTCAGCCTCTAACATAAATGAGTACCAGACGCTTGCTCTGGGGTAAAGGTGGCCGTCACGCAGGGCTGACAACCGATTGTCCAAGAAAAGTGGGAGCCTTAACCTTCTACTATCCCAAGGGCCCCCTGAGGCCTGTAGTGGGATCACTTTACTTATATGCCGTAAGATAAAAAAGGGTTTTTCATGAACGTTATTGGTTATAATAATAAAAAAGAGTAACATGCAGTCGTATTCTTCTTCCAGCTATACAGCCCTTTATAAGCCCTAGCTGCTGTCAGCACACTCCTCCATGCATCTATGTCCAACGTCCTCCTTCTCCACTCCCGGATCCCGAGCTTTCGGAGGTCCTCATCTATTCCATCCATCCATCTCATGTTCGGTCTCCCTCCATCTGGTCTAAGTAGTGTAAGCTTTCTAGTAGTATTCACCTCCTCCATTCTTCTCCCATCCCAGTCTGCCAATTTTAAAAATATTTACAATACCTAGGCCTGAATACAAATTGTAGATATCATCGTTATATCTTATCCGCCATATTCCACGATCATTTATAGTCCCAGGATCTTCCTCAGGATTTTCCTTTCAAAGATTCTACATGTAGTCTATTTACCTAAAAAATTGACTCAGATTATAGGATCTCTTCTTCAGAAATGCAAATCGTTGGACATATGTATTAAAATCTCAATATCTAGCAACAAAACAACTATTTATTGCCTAATTTCGCAATGAAAAATCCGAAATTTGTGAATGTAATAAGGCAAGTAGGCTGATACTAAATGGGAATTAGACCTGCATAAAACGCTAAGAGTTAAATTTTATCTAATAGTATTTCTAAAACTAGTGTTTAGACCGTGTTGCCAAAATATTAACAAACCTTCCTCTATATCCGCAAGAATCAAGGGAAAGTCTTTAAGTCGTGTGTCCCGAGTCTGAAGATTTTGTGGCTCGTATAAGAAACTTAAGTCGAAATGATTGCCCCTCAGCAAAGTTTAACTCGCTTTTCCATCTAAGAAACGCCTTAATTGTCTAGTAGATGTCTCTTTGAGGCGACGTGCTGACCATATGTCACTCGCTGACATCTGTAGAGAAATAAGCCTAAATAATACCCTTGGTTAAGAAACTGCCACTAGGGAGCAACCACGTTCCCAAGCGGGACATATGTAGCACACAGTCTAGCAATGAAATATGCGCCATATTTTACGAACTAGTAAAATATGAGAACACATACTAGTATATTTGCGAGGGTTTTAAAAAAAATACTGGACTTCTTATTCCATGTTTTCTGTGCCTTTGGGACAGCCATGAAACTCCATAACACAGCGAACAAGAGAAAACAGTTATTTCCAGGCAACATAAAGTAAAATTTATATAGTACTAGTCAGTCCATTCAAAAAGTCACAGAAAGCTGTAATATTCTCATTTGTAGAACGTTTTCCTCCGTTTCCAAATTAAATTATGGATTTTGAACTACTTTCTGCAAGTATCCATAAAGCAGGGATAGGTTCCTAATGTTTAAATTAAAAATTAAAAGAAAGAATTTGGATCTCTAAAAAGTGATGTGCAACTAGTGTTTTCAACTTTTATAAGATTCATGATGTGTTCCGTTGAGGTATTATTCAAGATGAATATAAAATTATGGAATATTCACCTGAAAGGTCCGTCTCCTCAACTTAATTAATATTTAACTGCAGCGCTTTCGGGACTTGTCCCATCATCGGCAGGATTCAAAACTGGTGTTTCACTGAAGATCTGGTAGAGGGGGTTGCATGTATTGGGTTCGTTTTCGTTTATCAGGTTGTCTTTGCTGTGAGCTGCTTTAATGATTTCCATCTCTTCGAGTACGTTTATCTTCGCTGGATTATTTTCTCTGCGTATTACTGTCAGGGTGTTTACAATATTTAACATGCGATGTCCTTCATGGATGACATGTTTTGCATAGCTTGATTTTCCTTCTGCATGAATGAAGTCTCGAAAATGTTCTTTAAATCTGATGTTAAAACTCCTGTTTGTTCTTCCTATATAAAATTGGTTACAGTCCTTACATGTCAATTTATTTTCAACAGCAAAGGAGTTTATAAATACCGGGATAGCGTAGCTGCCTCGTGCACAGTAGGCCCCGGCTCGACCCCTGGTCGGGAAAATTTCCTCGTTGATTTTTTCGGAGTTTTTCCTCACCTATAAGACAGATGTCAAGAAAACTTAAGGCCCTATAGGTCTCCAAAAATTATCTGTCGATCTTAATATCATTATCACATTCGTTATGTTTATAATGAATGTGTGTGTGAATAGTGTTTTCTTCTTCATATTGTGTTGTCTCTGAGCAGACCCTGACATTGAGCTGATCACTTACTCGGGGAGGCCCACCACGTCCTTGTGTGGTCAAAAAAATATGCGTGTGATCCACAGTTTAAGATCCCTCTTCTTACAGTCGTGCCACTGCAAGGCCCTGATGGCGTGAGGCATGTAAGGTGAGAGGTTGAACTAGATGAAGAAAGAAAAAGAACGTTCTTAATAGGAGTACCACGTTTTCAGTAATATTATAATTATAAGTGTAAATGTGAAATTGCTGCTCAAAAAATGATCAATTTTCAAATTCATCATATTTGGATAATCACCATGTTTGGTTCGTCTTAAGGGCTAAATGGCCGTGGTCCGGTTTTCTCGGAACCCGAGGTTTCGTCTGCTGCTGCAGTAGTTTACAGAAAACACGCAGAATCTCGTGATGAATCTACCGCAGCAGTAGACGAAACGTCAAGTGCCGAGAAAACCGGAATCACGGTGATCTAGCCCGGAAGACGAACCAAACAGGGATCAATACGCCAGCAGTGAAAGCCTGCAATTATACAATCACCATTTTCCTTTTCTACACAGTTTTCAAAGTTGAAATGTTACTATTATTATCATCATCATCATCATCATCATCATTTTTATTGTTACTGTTTTTTTTTAATTGCGAATGAGCCGATGTAGGACTACACAAAGTACTTAGAGGCGTTTCCTTTGAGCCCAAATTTGTTTTCATTCTTTTGCTAAGAGCTTGTTTTCTCTCATCTGTCCAAGTTGTTCCAGTTTTTTTCTTCGGTTTGTCCTCTTGGTCAACTTGCCACTTATTCACCTAGGGCTTCCAATATAAAACCGGACACGCCTCACGGAGTTTCACCCGTCAGGCTGCGCTCTCTCCTCGTCCGCATTTCACTCTGCCAGCCGCAGAGTGTCCGGTTTTATACTGGAAACCCTATAAATATATCTCTGTTTGGGATATCTTCTTTAGTAATTCCTGCCAATTTTAAGTCCTTTTTGACTTCATCAATCCACTTTATAGTATCCACTGGAGCTTTACTTCTGTTTTCGTAGAATTCCATTATCTGTTTTGTAAGCCTATTTGAGTTCATTCGTTTAATATGGCCATAAAATTTTAACCTTCGTTTTCTAATATCACTATGAATGTCTGTATATATTTTTATTTCCTTTTTACTTCTGAGTCTAAATTATGACTTGTGGACCTAAAACTTTTCTTATGATTTTGCATTCTTTTTTCACTATATTTTCAATATCTTTTTTTCTGTTCAAAATTAATGTTTCTGCTCCATAGAGGCACTCTGGTTTAATTACAGTGTTATAGTGTAGTAATTTTGTATGTAAAGATATGCATTTTTATTATAAGTGTTGGGAATAAGCCGAAATGCTGTTTCCATTTTTTGGCATCTACTTTTATTGGCTTTGGTTTCAATTCCATTTTCCTGAATTATTTCACCAAGATATTTAAATTGTGAAACTCGTTTAATTTTTCCATATTTGGTTTCCAGGTATTTTGGTGCTTGTTTATTGCATGAAATAGATTCCGTTTTTTCAAAAGAAATCTGCAGACCAACTTTCTCTGCAATGTCATTTAATAATTCAATCTGTTTTTGTGCTGTTACAACGTCAAGGGTTAAAATTGCTAGATCATGTTATTGTTATTATTATTATTATTATTATTATTATTATTATTATTATCGTAAGTATTATTATTGTTATTATCCTATAAAATGTTGTTTGTACATGGAATTTACATTGCCGTTTTATGAAAGGTATTACAGGCTCAGCGAATAACCAAAGAAAATTAACGTACAGTGTACAAATATATATATATATATATATATATATATAATATATATTATATATATATATATATATATGTGTGTGTGTGTGTATGTTTGTGTGTGTGTGTATATATGTGTGTGTGTATGTTTGTGTGCATGTGTGTGTATGTTTGTGTGTGTATGTTTGTGTGTGTGTGTGGTGTGTGTGTGTGTGTGTTGTGTGTGTGTGTGTGTGCGCGTGTTGTGCGTGCGTGTGCGTGTGTAAGTAAGTAAGTAATGTTTCCTTGAGTTCTGTGGTAGGTAAATTTTACAGAGGAATCATGTTACAATGAAAACAAAAGTAGTTGTCTACACCCGAAAGAAAAATTGTCCTTCGTGAGTAACTGGAGGGCAAAAGTCTCCCTGTTAACACGAACATGCATTAATTGTTTCTGACACGCTGTAATAAAGTAGTCACAATACTTCAATAACCCTTTCTCTCAAACACTGAGGTTATCTTCGTTAGAAAGGGCAATAGTGTTCTTTGTGACTTCCATGTAACCTAGCCTACTCCAATTATCAACATTTTAAATATTCACTAGGACTCGGAAGTTGAGGAAAATACCTTTTTTTTATTTTATGTCTTAAGACGAGGCCCAACTATATATATATATATATATCCAACTATCCATAGTAATTTTGCCCGATGGCAGATCCTTCATCGCAATCATAGAATTTTCATGCTATGCTTGCAGCTTTACTAGGGAATTGTAGGTGTGGTAGCTTCCCGTTGCTTTCCACGCCGGTGAAGGATGATGATGATAATGATAAGGATGATGATGATTATGATGACCATATGATTTCGCGGACCGTTTGGGCCTTAAAGTTTTCCTGATATTTGTCTTAAAGGTGAGGAAAAACCCCGATAAAATCCTCACCCAGGAAAATTGCCCCGACCGGGGATCGGACCCGGGCCCGCTGCGTGACAAAGCAGCGCGCTACCCCGAGATCCCAGCGATGGACATATATATATATATATATATATATATATATATATATATATATATATATATATACATACACATTTTGGGTCTTTGTAGGTAAGAAAATGGTTGGTTTTGTTTGTCCCTTTTTCGAAAGTTTTCTGGCTTATTGGTCCTTTTTTTAGCCCTTTTTTAGGTCTTAACAGATTTTTTTTGTAACTTTACCTTCTTTTGACTATGTTGATACCATTTCTATAATTCAAAAATCCGCAGAGTCTAGTCTCAATTTCAACTTCTTATAAAACACTATCTAGTTTTACTTTCAAAATATTTTTCAACTTTTCACATTCCAAACATTTTTGTTCCGCGATAAACTATTGACCCTTCATCAAATATGTCATTATTTTTAATAACCAGTGTACTGACCGCCTGAATTACTATATTTTGACTTCTAAGAAGTTGTCACTTTGTGAAATTACCTTGAATAGAGGGTGAAGACAGCGAGATTGTCTTTATCCACTTATTAGCAACTAAAGTAAAGTAAAAGTAAAGTGATCCCACTACAGGCCTCAGGAGGCCCTTGGGTTAGTAGGAGGTTAAAGCTCCTACTTTTTGTAGACAATCGGCACTTGATGTCAGCCGGGTTGTCAACTCTTTTGTGACGGCCGCCTTTACCTCCAGAACAAGCGTCTGGTACTCATTTATGTTAGAGGCTGAGTCGACCCCAGGGCCATAGTGCCGCCAGAAGGTTCCCCACCGGGACTTGAACCCTCGACCTTCCGGCTTGTAGCGCAATGCCTTAACCACTACGCTACGGCGTGCCTCCACTTACTAGCAACTACAAAACTTTTTCGTCCTTATTCCAGTTTTTAGGTATTTTATAGGATATCTTTAGGTCTTTCTTAAAGGTCTTTTATGGGCATTTTATAGGCCCTCAACTTCGGAGCCCTAGTTATCACAATTAAGATAATGTATTAAATGTTATAAAAAATAACAAAAAAAGACAGTGTTTTATTATTTACTAGCGTACCCGGCAGACGTTGTCCTGCCCGAACGATCAATTCACATGTCATGGGCGGACGATAAAAATATGTTACTTTTTTACCATAAAATTCAGAAATTAGGACATAATTAGATATTATTAAATAAGTTCGCAAGAAAACCTCTTACATCCTTCTGTTGTGGCTCAAGAAGTGTGAATAATGACGTCACATAGTCATGAACATTAGAATAGTACCCTCCTTTGCAGATAAGCTAAGAACCGTCATATAACAATTATATTAGAGTGAAAAAAAAAGATAAATTGATGAGAGTGAGTCAAAACAGTTCCCCCCCCCCAGCTAGATTTCATTTCTGACCCATACTGGCCGACATTCCATAAGAAAACAATTCCCCCGTAGAGACTCGAACCAGCGTAAATCCCCTAATTCTGCGCCAAGACTTCTTGCCTTAACCACTCGGCTACGGCGCGAGACTCTTGGTATCAATGAAAGACAAAAATGGTTTTTGTGAGTCATCCGTAATAGATAAACAATTACTGTCGCGGACTTTTTTGTAGAGCTTTTTGAGATATTCAATTCTGTGTACATTAATTTTGTGCATTTCTTATGGTTTAGGCAGCGTAAGGCATTTAAGCGTCCAAAGAGGTATTTTTTTTCACGTTTTCCACTACAAAGGGCGATTTTTAAGGGTGTAGGAGTTGAGTATCACAACTCTCTTATAGCCTATGTTCATCCCGGGAATCTCCTGAACATTTTGCAAAAAAACCCCATCACAATCATATCAACGGTATGGCCGCGCATAAAGTACGAACAAACAAATATACAAACAAACAAACATTAATTTTTATATATAAGATAACATTTTACTACTCAAGTGCTTTACTTTAAAAAAATATTCGATTAAATAAAAATACACAGTTCAGAAATCATGTAAGTATGATCTTCCTATAGGATAACATATGAATTAATATTAAGATGTTTTACTTGGAAAACAAATGCATTGATTATATTAAGGAAATGGCGAATTGCAACAAAATCAATATAATCGGCATTCAGTTTACCAACAATAAATTGATTAAGCAACTAATTCTACGAACAAGTAAACAAATCAATCAGGTAACCAAATTAGAACCAATCAACCAACAAAGCAAGCCAACGATCTAACGATTAACCTACCGATGAAGCAAGAGCTAAGCCCAGTAACAATCGAAAACCCAAGCAAATTAAAAAGCAACAAAACTTCTCTACTAACAAAATTACTAAGGGCCAGTTTCACCAACAGAGGTAACAGCATTACGCCAGTTTTCCTTATGTATAAAGCATAGCCTAAACTAGCGTAATACAGTTGTCTCTGTTGGTTAAACCGACTCTAAATGATCTACCGACTGAACGTTGGTTGATCAAAGAATCGGCTGATTATCTGCTCCCCTCGGACGACTAAATACATACTTTTGTTTATAAGTAATTTACTGAGTAGTTTAATTCATTACAAAATGCATAAATGAGTCTGACATTCATGTCCATAAACCTTAAGTCATGTGATTCGAGATTAGCAGTGTGAATAATCCATAATAAATCTGACGTATTAATATTTAATTTTTTTGACCAGCCTCATGGGCCAGTGGACAGCGTTTCTGACTCCCGGGTACGATTCCCGGTCAAACCATAGGAATTTTTCGTTAAAGATAATTATTCCTGTGGTTGTCCATGGTCTGGAATTTAGGTTAAGTTTAGGTTAAGAACTCTCCTGGCGCTTCATTATCATTTATCACCCATCATACCATCGGGGTAACGTAACCCCGCCTTCCAGGTGTTCCAACCGAAGAAATGGATTACAATTCTGCCAATGCTAGGGGAGAAAGCCAGAAATGTCATAAAAGGCAATCTGGTGGCATTAGACAAAAATATATATTTATTATTTAATTTTGAATGACTTGTAAATATTCTGTGAAAGGGAGTCATCAGTTTAATTCCAAAATCTCGTAACTTGCTTTTCACACAATTAAAATTTTGATAACAAAAGAACGAGCATAATCTATAGTTATCCAATTATAAGAAAATATCATAAAAATAATATTTCTTTATTGTGCCTAGGTATATTAATAAAAAACAATAATAAATAAGAAAAATGTGACAGTGTATTGGAAATTCTAAACAGGTTTCCTTCTTCCTGTGCAGTGTATGTGTTGCACCCTTAATGAGGCATACCAACTGTTTTTACTATATTTCACAACAGGTCACGACCGAGCTTGAACACAATGCTACCAACTTTTTTGTAAAATAAAAAGGAATTCAATAACAATGATACCATTCCCTGCGGAAAAACCATTACGACATTGCTCTATAATGACCATTTCGTTAACCTTCACTTATATATTCTTGTAATATGCAAATTAAGTTTAATTGAATCTTCCAATCAATGTCGTTTTGCAAATAATAATTTGTACCCTGCATCCCACATTACAATATAACATCTCTACCTAATGTATTGATCATAAGTAATGCTACGAGTGATTTCCAATTTATCTAGAGAATTTGGAAATCAAGAGTGGCATTTGTTAAGACTATTTAACGAATAAAATTAAGCTGTATACTCGCAAATCATTTTTTAAATATAGTTATTTCAAAATATTTATATATTTAGTGTAAACGGTGATGTTTGAAAACAAATGACAAACGTTTGTTATGTTTCATTTGTTCATCACTGCAACCAGATCACATTATTTATTTCCAAATAGAATAGCAGTACTGTAAGAATGCACCCTAGTGGAGAAAAAATGAAACACGTCAAACCGTTTATTACCAACATTATAGGTTATAAGTTAATTTTTGATGCCCTGTGATGTAAATATGTCAATTATATTTTTCTCGAACGTAACTTCCTGGGAAATAATAGTTTAAGAAAGTGCAAACAGTGGTTCCTTTTTATTGTGGTATAATCAATTGCTACAATTTTTTTCTATTATATCTCGCAAACGGTATCTGGTTACATTCGTGCACTATATATATATATATATATATATATACAATCTGGGAGCATTCTATGATTCTTACACTTTAATATATAAATTGCTATATTCAACATATTTCGTAGAGAGTCAGTCACTGCAAAATAAAAATGAGGCTTGAAAGTATTCAAAGGCTTGAAGGGCTGTAAAATATAGACCTAAAATAACTGTTAGGAATAATCCTTGAAGAGCTTGATTATAATTATTTTCTAATTAGAATCAAAGACTTAAAATGTGATAGTAGGTAATTCTGAATAGCTATGTTCTGCTATGACTTGTTCAGAAAACTAAAAAGGAAGGGCTTTCTTTAATATGATAAACTTTAAGTGATAAATATCGGGGTGAAAAACAACTGTGATTGGTTGTAAAACAAAATTAATTGAAATATGATTGGTCAGTGACTCCCATTAGGGCCAAGAGTTAAATAGTCAAGATAATAAATTAGACATTAAGTTATTTTAACCAATCAATCAAGACCAATAAACCTGTATATAAACGAATGTATGTATTTCTGTTTGTCCTTTATGCGTTTACACCATTCATCCGATTGTGATTGGACTTCTTGCAAAATGTTCAGAACTTTCTCGGGAGGTTTTAGGCTATAAGAGAGTTGTAATATTCAACTCCTTCACCTTTGAAAATCACCCATTGTAGTAAAAATGTGCTTTTCGGAACTTTTTGGACGCTTAAATGATTTACGCTGCCTAAAACATGACATTAACCAAATTAATGTACACAGAATTGAATATTTCAAAAAAATTACAAAAAAGTCCGCCAAAGCATATGTCTATCTTTTACGGGTAACCCATAATAACCATTTTTATCGTTCAGCTCATTGATGACAAGAAGATATGGATGACTAATAATAATAATAATAATAATAACAATAATAACAATAACAATAATAATAACAATAACAATAATAATAATAATTATTATTATGATAATAATGATGATGATAATGACGATAACAATAATTATTATTATTACTATTACTATTATTATTATTATTATTATTATTATTATTATTATTATTAGTATTATTATTACTATTATTATTACTACTATTATTATTATACTACTATTATTACTATTATTATTATTACTATTATTATTATTACTATTACTATTATTTTATTATTACTATTATTATTACTATTCCTATTATTATTATTACTATAACTATTATTATATTATTATTATTATTATTATTATTATTACTATTACTATTACTATTACTATTATTATTATTATTATTACTATTACTATTATTATTATTACTATTATTTTTATTATTACTATTACTACTATTATTACTATTACTATTATTATTATTATTATTACTATTACTATTATTATTATTATTATTACTATTATTATTACTATTACTATTATTATTATTTTATTATTACTATTATTACTATTATTATTACTATTATTATTTTTATTATTATTATTATTATTATTATTATTACTATTATTAATATTCAGATATAATAACTAACTAAATAAATTTAATTATATAACAGGAACACCAAAAAGAACTTTGAAAAATAAAGCAGTAAAGACTCAATAATGAAATTATACAAGACATTGGAAGTTCCTATTATTACTTATGCATCTGAAACATGGACAGCGTCAACACAACAATTTGCCTGAATACAAGCTGCTGAAATGTAATTCCTCAGACCAATAGCAGGATATCAAAGAACATACAAAAAACACAACACAGAAATAAAACAACTAAAAGTAGAAGAATTAACCCTTATATTAAAAATGTATCCTATTGGATACATTGATTCCATATATTTACTATTGTTTTGGATCAATAGACAAACAAACTAGAAAAAATTACTTAAATGTATGTCCTATTACTCAATAATGTATAACAATAAATTACAGTTTTATATGAATTTATTTTCCTTGCGGTCCGGAACATGTAAATAATTGGCACGAGAAAATATTGAATTGACAATTTAAGGGTTAAAGACAACAATAGAGAAATACAGAATAAACTAAAAAGAACACATAACGAGGATGAGTGACAACAGAATACCAAAAACAGCATACACTATTCACCACGAGGAAGAAGTTTCTGATGAGCAACGGAAAGATGGAAACAGCAGCAATTTGAGGTCGCAACAGGCTAGAAAAAGCTTAAACCCTGAGAAAGAAGATTCCTACTGCCACCGCCGCCGCCGCCGCCGCCACCACCACATACATTCCTATCCTGAGCTAATATTTTCCAGTCATTCCCTATATAATCTACTTCCCTCAAATCATAGTTAATGTTATTCTCCCATCTCATTCTTGGTCGACTAACTGGGCGTTTTCCCTCTGGTTTCCTACAAGAAGCTTCCACACGCATCTTTCATTCCCCATTCGTGCCACACGTCCTGCCCATCGCATTCTATGAGACTTAACTGTTCTTATTATATCTGGCTTCCTATGAACACCATGAAGTTCACTGTTATGTTCTTCTCCATTCACCTGTCTGTTCATCTCTCTTTGGTCCAAAAATGTTCCTAAGAACTTTATTCTCAAATACTCGTAATCTCAATTCCTCCCTTAAAGTAAGAGACCATGTTTCGCATCCATATAATATAACCGGGAGAATAACAGTTTTACATATATTTTCAGTTTAACGTTTTTTTGAATGGGGTTAAGAAGACAAGAGTCCCTATAATGCAAAATAGCATGCATTTCCAGAATTGAGCCCATGTTTAATTTCTTTATTCATCTCATTGCTATTTGTAATTATTGTTCCTAGATACTTGAAATCAGCTATTTCTTCAAAATTTCCTTGATGTGTCATTAGTTCTCCATTTCCATGATATATATAACGTATTTCTATGTGCGAACACATGATTAGTTTTATTGATATTTACATGCAGTTCCAATTTACTAGTGTTACTCAATATAGTATGTTTGTTGGCCCTTAATATCTCCTCGTTATCGCTCAATAATACATCATCAGCATAAACTAACAGCTTATTAATACCATTGAGTTGTAGGTCTTCTTCATTCTCCAAAGATTTGATGGCATGCTCTAATACAAAATGGAATAGTAGAGAAGATAGTGCATCTCCTTGCTTTAACCCATGGTGGATTTCAAAAGTATCCGAAAACTGTTTGCCTACACGCACCCAACTCTTTGTGCCATTTAGACACATCCGAATAAGTCTAACTAACCTTTTAGGAATTCCGAACTCCAACAGGATACTATATAACTTCTCCCTCTTAATTGAATCATAACCCTTTTTTGAAGTCTATGTTTAGTTGATGGTACAGTAGCATTATATTCCTATTTCTTTTCCAAAATCCGTCTTAAACTAAAAATTTGATCTGTTGTACACCTGTTTCTTCTAAATCCATATTGATGATCATAGAATGTCATCAATATAAGGAGTAAGTCTGCTTAATAATATATTTGTTAGAATTTTGTACGAAGTTGAAAGTAATGAGATGCCCCAATAGCTGTTACAATCAGTTTTATCTCCTTTCTTATAAACTGGTGCGATAATCGATTCTTTCCATTCATCTGGAAGAGTTTCTTTCTCCCAAATCACATTAAGCATCATCATCATAGTACAATCACGAATTCAGGTCATTTGTTGACCTGTTTCGGCCTCAAGAGAAACACCATCCAAAAGTCTTTTGAGTGGACGTCCTGGTCTTCTTCTTCCTGCAGGTTGATTCATATTAAGCAACCGGCGTTTATCATTCCGATTTCGAAACATTGTATTTTATATTCAATTTGCATTTATTTTCTAAAATCTATATTAAACTAAAAATTTGATCTGTTGTAGACCCGTTTCTTCTAAATCCATATTGATGATCATGGTTAATAGTAATTTTGATTAATATGAATTACCCTCCGCCAATAAAAGCGTTGTTATGCGTCATTCTAAGCTGTTCAAATAAAACCAATTTAAATTATTTACTTGAAGTCGTGTGAAGGTTACACATCAGAACTTTACTTCTATTTTTATGTTAGGAATTGTATGATCATTATGTAGCGAGGATAAATAAAACTTCCTTTTTTTTTATCTCGAAGAAAAAGATTAAAGTGTAGAATGTCGCGTAACGTTTCAAAGTAGCTAACAACCTGCTGGGTCTCACCTCTCTATTCATGGTCCTGATGAAGATTCTCTTCCTTTTCTTTCTTCTTCTCTTTTTTCTCACTGTCGACATCTTAAGGTGGACAGGCGCCATGAAAAATGAATCCCATCACATTCCTGTGGCTGCTGTTTCAGTAACAAAAGGGGTCATCCGTCCCTCCTGTAGCACCCTTCGCTTCATTCAATAGAAATGTATCATCCTCAGAGCAAGAGCGCACTAACTACATTCACCGTATCTGTATAAACTTTTTAGGCACCAGGCATTGTCGTTGAGTGAGTCTAACTATATTAAGGATTATATTAAAGAACGCGAATTGCAACATCGCAAGTCTAGAATCAGAGAGTTCTATCTACATTTGTTCCCCTGTTTTTCATAAGTAATGCCACGAGTGATTTCCAAATTTATCTAGAGGATTTGAAAATCGAGAGTGGTATTTGTCAGGACTATTTAACGAATAAAATTAAGCTGTTTACTCACAAATCATTATTTAAAAAGAGTTATTTTAAAATATTTATATATTTAATGTAAACGGCGATGTTTGAAAACAAATGAGAAATGTTTGGTTATGTTTCATTTGTTCATCCACTGCAACTTAGTTATCTTATTTATTGCCAAATAGGATCGCAATATTGTAAGAGTGCACCTTAGTGGAGAAAAAATTAAACACATTAAACTGAATATTATAAGTAAGGCTAGGATTTTATGTAATAAAAGATAAGTTTGCAATATATTTAGTGCATATTATTCAACTGTTTGTGTGTGAAACCAAGATAAAAGACAGTCAGAAGTCTAACTTTTCATTATATATTATTCAACTGTTTGTATGTGAAACCAATATAAAAGACAGAAGTCTAATTTCTCATTATATATTATTCAACTGTTTGTAGTGAAACCAATATAAAAGACAGTAAAAAGTCTAACTTATCATTATACTACTCAACTGTTTATGTGTGAAACCAAGATAAAAGACAGTCAGAAATATAATTTCTCATTACACTATGTTGCAATTTTACCATTTAGTACATACAAATCCTAGCCCTAATTATAACCAACATTATCCACCTATCCATAGTAATTCTGCCTGAGGGCAGGTCTTTCACTGCAATCATAGCATTTTCATGTTATGCTTTTCAGCTTTACTAGGTAATTATAGTTGTGGTAGCTTCCCGTTGCTTTCCACACTGATGAACGATGATGATGATGATGATAATGATAAGGATGAAGATAGGTCATTGATTATTTTTTTAGGGAACAGCTCCGTAAAATCATTATTTAAAAACAATTATTGAACACACAATTATCAAATGTTTTGTTCGAAGGAATCTGGTCATTATTTGCTATATTCAACATATTTGTTCGAAGATTCAGTAACTGCAAAGTAATGCTCTGACCTGTTGAGAATAGTAAAAAGAAGGAGCTTTCTTTATTTTGGTAAACATAATTCAATA
This sequence comes from Diploptera punctata, assembly GCA_030220185.1. Taxonomy (NCBI): domain Eukaryota; kingdom Metazoa; phylum Arthropoda; class Insecta; order Blattodea; family Blaberidae; genus Diploptera; species Diploptera punctata. Next base: position 1,280,231 of record JASPKZ010008359.1, on the reverse strand, counting down.
AATAGCGAGATGAAACACGGCTGTCATTGGTTGTAAAACAAAATTCATTGAAACGTGATTGACCATTGACTCCCATTTAGGTCATGAGTCAAACAGTTATATTAAATATATCTTAAGAGTAATTTCCAGAAGTCGCATTTATGTTTTGTCCACGTTGTTTATAAGCTCTGAGTACTGCGCAGGTCAATCATTGCTAACACACTTTAATCTATATTTAGTTCTCAACTTTAAATTAATCTCCTGGAGAAAAAAAAACTTATGGTTCTAACCTCGCCATATACTTACTTACTTACTCTTACTTACTCACTGGCACTATCGAACCCGTAGGTTCATGGCCGCGCGGACTAAAGCTCTCCATACATCCCTATCGTGAGCTAATGCTTTCCAATCATTCCCTGTATAATCTACTTCCCTCAAATCATAGTTAATGTTATTCTCCCACCTCATTCTTGGTCTACCAACTGGGCGTTTTCCCTCTGGCTTTCCTACAAGAAGCTTCCATGCAAGTCTTTCATTCCCCATACGTGCAACATGTCCTGTCCAACGCAGTCTACGAGACTTAACTGTTCTTATTATATCTGGCTTCCTATAAAGACCATGTAGTTCATTGTTATGTAGTCTTCTCCATTCACCTGTCTGTTCATCTCTCTTTGGTCCAAAAATTTTCCTAAGTACTTTATTCTCAAATACTTGTAATCTCCTTTCCTCCCTTAAAGTAAGAGTCCATGTTTCGCACCCATATAGTATAACCTCGCCATATACCATTTTCATTAGCTTACCATCTTCTTATTGTGAGCTCCTAAGAATCGATGATAAACGTCCCTGCCATTCCATGTCTTCTTGTTATTTAATTTTTATATCGATTTCAGTTTGAGATACTTTACTTTCTTCTGTCATATCGCATCTTAATGTCTTTGGATATACCAGTTGGCTGTGTATACCTATTGTTGAGTGTATTCCTGTGTCTTGTACAAATTAACGCAGTTGAATTAAAATAAATGAATAATGAATGATGACATGGACTGTGGTTACGCAATTCCAAACCAAAATTTTCCTCAACAATTGAGACAAAATAAGGAAAATCTACTCAGATTGCTCGCATCGGGCTTTGAATTTAGGGTTTACTGAATATGACTCCCATAATCTGAGTTAGATCAGCTATAAGAATAACATTAACCATGATTTGAGGGAAGTAGATTTTACAGGGGATACCCTTGAAAACAGTAGCTCAGGATAGGGATGTATGGACAACTTATGTCCACGCGCCATTAAAGTACGGGTTCGATAGTGCCAGCGAGTTAGTTAGTTAGTTATGCTCTATCAATTCATAATACTTTAGAGTTCAAAATATCCATTTAGTTAGAATTCCTCATTTAACTGAAAACTAACTAACTCACTCACTGGCTTTATCGAACCTGTAAGTTCATGGCCGCGCGGACGTAAGTTCCTCATACATCCCTATCCTGAGCTAATGTATTCCAATGATCCCCTGTATAATCTACCTCCCTCAAATCATGGATAATGTTATTCTCCCACCTAATTATTTGTCTACCAAATGGGTGTTTTCCCTCTGGTTTTCCTACAAGAAGCTTCCACGAACTTCCTTCATTCCCCATTCGTGCCACATGTCCAACCCACCGTAGTCTACGAGACTTAACTGTTCTTATTATATCTGCCTTCTTACACATACCATGTAGCTCATCATATAGTTTTCTCCATTCACCTCTTTGTTCATCTCTTTTTGGCCCAAACTTTATTCTTAAATACTCTTAATCTCCTTTCTTCCCTTAAAGTAAGAGTCCATGTTTCGCATTCGTATAATATAACTGGTTGAATAACAGTTTTATATATTTTCAGTTTAACGTTTTTTGAAAGGAGTTGGGACGTCAAGAGACCCTGTAATGCATAACAGCACGCATTTCCAGAATTGAGCCTATGTTTAATTTATTTGTGCATATCATTCCTCTCATTTAACTGAAAATGGAATATAAAAGTCCTACGCTATAAATTTTATTCCCTTCTTAAAATATCAAAAGCTAAAGTTTAACACATTTAATATTAATGAATTATAAATGATATCTAATGAGAGCTATGTATACCGTAAAATTTACTTTAGCCTTGGACAGAGGAATTTGTTATGTTATTCTTTGCTCGGAATACCGGCTAAGTTATATCTGCTCTGTTATTGTGAACTATGTTAATCTGCTTTCACACATACTGATTTGCAACAACCATTAATATTTACCAACAGTAGTTGTAGTTTTTTTAATAGTTGCTGTAAATTCATAAATCATGGTGGACAGATGGGGCCAGAATGCCATTAATTACATAAACCTTTCACTTGCTATGTTGGATATAAGGTAAGTCAGAGCAAGATGCCACAAGAAACTATATGCATTGCATATTTAGAAAGTTAAAATATAATATTAAAGTTATAGATTATAGAGTTTGTGAAAGTATGTAAAACGATTACGAGTATTTTAGAATAAAATAATAGAATACCAGTTGTTAAAATGCAGAAGATGAAACATTATTTTGAAAGGCCTTCATAGTTTAACGACTTGACGAAGTTTTCTAACAGAACTTTATTTTAGTTGAGAACGACAGATTTATCATGTACTAATTTTATATTTTAATATTTTATTACATAACCTCAACAGTGCTTTAAATGAACTTTAGAAGTAATGATTATTTGAGAATACATTTCTTGAAAAAGTTTGGTCTAAAGCGAGATGAACAGACTGACGAATGGAGAAGAATACATAACAATGAACTACATGATATTTATGGAAACCAGATATAATATGAACAATTAAGTCTCCTAGACTGAGATGGACAGAACATATGACATGAATGGGAAATTAAATAGGAGCATGGAATCTCCTTGTAGAAAAAGCAGAGGGTAAGCGCCCCTTAGGTAGGCCAATAACGGGGTGGGAGATATCATTAATCATGATTTGAGGGAATAAATTATACAGAGGATGATTGGAAATCATTAGCTCAGGATAGAGTATATGGAGAGTTCATATCCGCGTGGCCATGAACCTATAGGTTCGATAGTGCCAGGGAGTTAGTTAGTTAGTACTGTAATGTGATACATACGTATGTATAGATTCTTGAACGCGGCTAGCATATCCATTTAATTTTGAACACAGCCCAATTTTGATGCCTACTTTCACAAACTTATAATTTTTTTAAAATCTACTAATAGCTGCTTACGTATTCAAACAGTTCACAACAGTGAGATACGAGGTATGACAAATTAAAAAAACACCAAGTGAATAAGTTAATTTTCTTTAAAACACAGATTAAATATTTATATACATACTAGCTAATACCCGGCGTAATACGTACATTTACCAACAGCCCTGCACTGTTCGGGAATCTGCTTATCCCGATATTCTTGGCATCAATGAAAGACAAAAATGGTTATTTTGAGTTATCCGTAGAAGATAAACATATGCTGTCGCGGACTTTATTGTAGAGCTTTTTGAGATGTTCAATTCTGTGTACATTAATTAGGTGTCTTTGTTATGGTTTAGGGAGCGTAAGCCATTTAAGCGTCAAAATAGGAACTTTATTTCACGTTTTTCACTACAAAGGGTGATTTTTAGGGGTCAAGAGGTTGAGTATTTCTTCCCCCTTATAGCCTATGTTCATCCCGGGAATCTCCTGAACATTTTTGAAAAAGCTCCATCTCAATCGGATGAATAGTATGCCAGAGCAAGCTTGTCCGGGAATGGACTTATTCCGATCTTCTTGGCATCGATGAAAAACAAAAATGGTTATTGTGAGTTATCTGTAAGAGATAAACATATGCTGTCGCGGACTTTTTTGAAGAGTTTTTTTTTCAGATATTCAATTCTATGTACATTAATTTGGTGTATTTGTAATGGTTTAGGCAGCGTAAGCCATTTAAGCGTCAAAATAGGAACTTCAATCACGTTTTTCACTACAAAGGGTGATTTTTAGGGGTGAAGGGGTTGAATATCACAACTCTTTTATAGCCTATGTTCATCCCGGGAATCTTCTGAACATTTTTCAAAAACCCATCGAAATCGGATCAACGGTATGGCCGCGCATAAAATACGAACAAACCAACAAACAAACATTGATTTTTATATATAAGATAATATGCAGAACGTATAAAGCATGGTTTTATCAACAGTAATCTAATAAGAGGTTGTGTTTTTCATAAGTAATGTCACGAGTGATTTCCAAGAGAATTTGGAAATCAAGAGTGGCATCTGTTAGGACTATTTAACGAATAAACTTAAGCTGTTTACTGACAAATCATTATTTAAATATAGTTATTTTAAAATATTTATATATTTAATGTAAACGGCGATGTTTGAAAACAAAAGAGAAACGTTTGTTATGTTTAATTTGTTCATCACTGCAATGAGACCATATTATTTATTGCCAAATAGGATCGCAATATTGTAAGAGTTCACCCCTAGTGGATAAAAAATTAAACGCATCAATCTGTTTATAACCAACATTATAAGTTATTAATTAATTTCTGATGTCCCGCGCCGTAGCCGAGCGGTTCAGGTAGGAAGCCTTGGCGCAGAGCTACGGGACTTGCGCTGGTTCGAGTCTCCATGGGGGAAGAAATTTTCTCATGGTATTTCGGCCAATATGGGACCGGTGCCCGCCCAGCATCGTGAGGCAATTGGGTAGCTGCAATAAGTAGCGGCTCCAGGTTGAGGAACCAGCTATAACGGCTGGGGGACTCGACATGCTAACCACATGTCACCCCTACACTGGCTGTTGATCATCTACCTCTGTGATTGACACATGTGGATGTGAAGGGCCAGCAGCCGGCTGGTAAAAGGGCAACCGCTGAAAAGTGGAAAGACCCTCAATCAATCGGATGTCCTATGATGAAAATATGTCAATTATATTTTTCTGGAACGTAAATACCTGGGAGATAATACGTTTTTGAACGTGCAAACAGTGGTTTCTTTTTTATTGTGTATAATCAATTGCTAAAATTTCTTTTCTAATATATCTCGCAAGCGGTATCTGGTTATATTCGTGTAATATATATATATATATATATATATATATATATATATACAATCTGGGAGCCACGTGCATTCTATGATTCTTACACCTTAATATATAAATTGCTGTATTCAACGCATTTATTAGAGAGTCAGTCACTGAAAAATAATGCTATGACCTGTTCAGAATATTAAAAAGGAAGAGTTTTCTTTAATATGATAAACTTAAGTGATAAATTTCGGGGTGAAACACCACTGTGATTGGTTGTAAAACAAAACTCATTGAAACGTGATTGGTCAGTGACTCCCATTTGGGACATAAGTTAAATATTCTGAAAAAATCACGAGCGACAAAGAGGCGAGTGAAAAACTCAACCTCGCGTTGGATTTGGAATGACTATTTACCGAATAATACAACATCAGAAGCTAAAAATAATTATAATGTTTAATATTTACCAAATGTGAGGTTATGTATTCCGATCCTACTTCCGTAAGATTTCTAAGTCGGCTGTATAGTTATAAATAACATATCTTTACTGTTAAACCTCTATGGGCTTAGGAAAAATGAATAACAGAAGGTTGTATGAAAAATAACTATTAACAATAATGCAGATTCATTGTACAACATTTAATAAATGTTTAGATCAACAGAACTGACTTTTTTGTAATTTTTTATGTTGTTTTCTTTTGGCATTTCTTGCCTTGTCATATCGATCATACATTGTTGAATCGATATGCTTGTCAAAGAATTTAATATGCGGACATATCTCTCATCACGAACAGGAAGAGGCAATTTTATCAACAGGAAGAGGCAAAATTATCGGTCTATGAGATAAATAATCGTCATTTATTTCTCTAATCACTATCTTGTAACGTTTAATGCTTAATTTATGTAGTCTGATTATATGCATAAAGTAACTCACATCACGATAATACATATATTTTACGTTATGAATATATAAGTAAATTTTTCTCAATGTCCCTGAAGATCAATATCTGAAGTCCAATATGAAAAATTATATATATATATATATATATATATATATATATATATTCCTTCTGGCTTTTTTCGTGTTGAGACTTGAAAGTAGTTTTGAAGTTCATTAGGACAGGTTACTGGCCCGACGCTAAGTAGTCCAGTGGTAGGGCTGCTACCTTTTAGTCTCTGGACAGACATTAGGATACCGCATTTACTCAGTACCTGATGGAACGGTTATACCGCCGTGACTCGGTCCTCAGAGCCTCGTTTGTGAAAACGGGTTGTACCACGAGAAGGTGAGGATGAGAATTGGGTAGGAGAGGTTATACACACGTCACTACCCCTTACAACCCTGGTAGCGAAGTATGGACGTTGAAACAGAAGGATATACAGAGACTTAGATCTGCTGAAATGAGATATCTTCGGAGGACTGCAGGATACACACTACTAGATCACAAAAAAAAATGAAGACATCTTAGAAGAATTACACATGGAATCTTTAGAAAACAAAATTTCTGATTATAAGTCAAGATGGATACAACATGTTCATCGAATGGAAGATCACAGAATACCCAAACTAATGTTAAGATATCAACCTGCAGGAAGAAGAAGACCAGGACGTCCACTCAAAAGACTTCTGGATGGTGTGTTTCTCTTGAGGCCGAAACAGGTCAACAAATGGCCTAAATTCGTGAATGTATTATGATGATGATGATGATGATGATATATATATATATATATATATATATATATATATATAGTGTATATGTAAAAAAAAATCTATCACTTGAATTATTATTCTCTTCTTTTTCTTGCAAGAATTAAACATTTTTAGTTCGTTCCGGCTGTAAGTATTTTAGCTGCTGTGTCCATCTCTTTCGTGGGCGTCTCCGATCTCTTTTTCCTCCTCTCGGTTGATGGTATCTCCATCCATAGTAATTCTGCCCGAAGGCATTTTCATGCTATGCTTCCAGCTTTACTAGGAAATTGTGTAGGTGTGGTAGCTTCCCACACCGGTGAAGGATGATGGTGATGATAATGATGAGGATGATGATGATGATGATGATGATGGCCATATGATTTCGGGGACCGTTTGGGCCTTAAAGGTTTCCTGACATTTTTCTTACAGGTAAGGAAAAAACCCCGATAAAAACCTCACCCAGAAAAACTGCCCCGACCGGGGATCGAACCCGGGCCCGCTGCGTGACAAGGCAGCACGCTACCTCGAGACCACAGCGGTGGACCTCTGTTGGTATCAATTCTACAGACATGTTCATACCATTTTTTCCTATACTCGTCTATTTTATCTGTCAAACTGAATACTTGTAATTCTTTACGGGTATCTTCACTCCGTTTTTTATCCATTAAAGTATATCCTGCCACAAATCGTAAATATTTGAATTATTATTAATATTATTACTTTATCATCATCGTCATCATCATCATCATGAACATTTTAGTAGGATCTGTCGCCTGTAGTTTACTCAAGGTGGCCTTGGTGAATCCATCTACGTCTTGGCCTTCCCAAATCGTTCTTTCTTTTTGTTTGATATTATTATTATTATTATTATTATTATTATTATTATTATTACATTTCATTGGATGCAAGATATGAGCTAAAATGTAATTGAGGAAGAATAGATAATGTTAAAAAAATGTAAATGTTTAGGATTTATTTTAGATAAAAATGAGGATTCAACTACCAAAATTGAAAGAAGAATAACTAACGTAAAAAAATTGCTGGTATGTTTAACTGCGTGCTATGGAATAAAAATATAATATACAGAATGAAGAAAACTATATTTCAAGTTCTGTTACAAAGCATTTTATTATAAGGGTCCGAAACCTGGACAGAAGTAAAAATAAAAAAAAAAAAGCCAATAAGCTGTTAGCAGTAGAAATGGATTTTTGGAGGCGATCGACAAGAATTTCAGAAGGGATAAGGTTAGAAACAGTACAATAAGGGGAATTATGCAAGTTGAAAAAATAAAATTAGGAATAATAGAAGAAAAACGTTTGAAATAGTACGGACACCTCATAAAAATGGAAGAAGGTTGAATACCAAAGAAGATCCTTGATTGGAAAGCTGATGGAAGAAGTAGAAGAGTCAGACCTAGAAAACGTTGGATAGATGGAGTGAGGAAAAGTATGGAAGCTAGAGGTTTGAGGGAAGAGTTTAGACAGGAACTTCTGGCGACAAATCACTTTGCGTTGAAGAAGAACAATTATTGTGGAATATTCCCAATTAAAAAAATAGGGTATCTTGGTAAAATATTTATTAAATTTTGGGAGTAATACAAACTTTAATACAGTAAAAGCTCCTTATTCGCGTTTTAATTATTCGCGGGTTAAAAAATTGTGACATAGTTCCTGTTTTCGCGGCTAAAAAATTATTTATTCGCTGATCCAGTCGGTATATTAGAAGGATTAGTATCCTTTATTAACGCATCGGCAACATTTTTTACTGCAGGCACGTGTCAGGTTGGCTTTTACAAAGAGCGATTCAATCCAAACAGACAAATTAATATCAAAGTAAAACAAACCTTATTGTCACTAAGCCTAAAGTTCGTTGTTAAAAGCCACCGCCGCTGTATTTCACGTGCCGCTATGTCCATTGATAAATGGTACCCTCGCCACGATCGGTGTTTTATTGTTTCAACTTGTCGTTCGTTACAATAATTTTGATTGAATAACACGCGTCTCTTCTGCTTTTTTGCCAATTTATAATGTCGAGTAAAAGGAAGATTGTTCAAAATCTCTCATTAATTAATTTTATTTTGAAAAAATGTTATTTTATTTTGGAACCTTGGAACGTAACCCTATATACCATACAAATTACCATTCCATATTCGCAGTTTCTGTATTCACGGCATATTTGCGGAACATATCCCCTGAGAATAAGGAGCTTTTGCTTTATTTCAGTTTTCTCTTACTAAGTATCATTTAGCACTCTGTGGCATGTAACCACGAATTACCTTTCTATTAAGTGAATGTCACCTGCATGAAGTGCACCTGTAACAAAGATCTGACCTCACCGCTCCGTTCTATTGCGTGAAAAATGAAATGTAGGCGTACAAGTGAATTTATAGTAGATTCTTTACAAATAAAGAAACTTAAAAAAAACTGGATTGAAAGAAAGAGCGGCACTGTGTATTAATAAGCTTCTTTCACTTGGTTTTCATTTTTTGTGATGTTTCGTTCACATATTTCATACAGTAGACCTATCCATCTCTTTGCCGTCATTGCCACGTTTCACTCACATTCATATTATACCCTATAGGCCTATAATCTTTTCATTTCATGTTGTGTTCCTTCCTCTACTTGCTATTAAGGCTTTCTTTCTTTTAATCTGTCAATTTACATTTTCAATTGTTAAAGATAATATTACCTCTTCACCATCGTTGTCTAACTCTTACTAAATATATAGATATATTTCCATGTCTCATGCCACTCTACACAATCTGTTGGGTGTTGGATTTAAAACTTCCGATCACACACATACGTTTTTGACCACACAAGAACAAGGAGGACCTCCCGGACTTCAACTCATTTCAGGGTTTCCACCGAGATAATTAAAATCACTACGAAACACACATTCATACAAAACATGATGAATATGATAATGATGTTTAGGGTGTCCATGTGATGTTCGGGGACCGATTGGGCCTTAAATATTCCTGACATTCCTCTTTCAGGTGAGGAAAATTCTCGAAGGAAAATCATCCAGGAAACTTGTCCCAACCGGGAATCGTACCCGGGTCCGCAGCGACGGTGCCCCGAGACTACAAGACAAATATTATTACTACGTACCAAATTAATTCACAATTTTGTAATTACATTATTATAAATCGTAACTGTATCATGCTTTGGCGTTGAACTTTTACTACATCAGAGGAGAGTTTTGAATTTATGTTCCAGAAATTATTTAATGACTTACCTAACTCAACAAACAACTTCGATCATTATATGCTTATATCATTGGTTAAAATTAACTACATTGATATGTAGTGTTAACATAGCGTTAAAAAATGACATTGCTTATCATTTTTTGTAAAATTTAATTACAGATACAACGTTGCTTTACATGTAATAATAATAATAATAATAATAATAATAATAATAATAATAATAATAATAATAATATTTTTTATTTATTATTCCGGCTTTTACAATGAATATACATTTTTCCGGTACCCATGTCACAGTTAACTACACATTTGTTTCTACATATTTTTCCATTCTTGTCTGTTCATCCATATATCTTCTTCTATTTCCCATTCCCTCTTATTTTCATTGATTCCCTGAATACACGTAATATTTGGTCTACCCTTCTTTTTCCTTCCCTGTGGTTCCCAATGCATAATAATAATAATAATAATAATAATAATAATAATAATAATAATAATAATAATAATAATAATATAATAATAATAATATAATAAAAATAATATAATAATAATAATATAAAAATAATAATCATCATCATGTATTCACGTAGACTTTCACGGCCGGAGTTGCTATGATGATCTTGAAGAAGATTTTCGGGCTGTAGGCCGTGGTCGTGAGGCTTGTAGTTCCCCGACGTTTCGCCAGAGACTGCGTCTGGCATCCTCAAGGGTTGTCTCAAGACCACGGCCTACAGCCCGAAAATCTTCTTCAAGATCATCATAATCATCATCATCTTCATCTTTACTTGAAGGTTTGGGCGATTCGCCTGTTCCGAATTCACAATGATTCCTCCCATCTATTCCTAGGCTTTCCTACATCCCTTAATCCATTTGGTTTGTAATGATATGCTATATTGGGCAATCTTGTTACTTCCATTCTCTAGGATTTAAAGAGAGGTCAGGGCTTGCTTGGTTTACGCTAGGGGCATGGAAATTTCTAAAAATTAGCGACGACCACGATATGCGAATATGTCCAAAGTGCGGGAGTTTTCAAGACGAGATACATATATTAGGAAAATGTAACGATTTAGAATATTGGAGGTGTCAGTTATTACCGGAATGATTTCTAAATATAAATCGTGAAAGATTGACATGCAACGAGTTAATGGTAAATCCAGAAAATTGGATAAGTTTGGGTAAATTTTAGGACAAAACGCGGAAAATAAGAACAACGCTCATTCATGAATAAATACATGTTATCAAAATGCAATACCATTAATTCTTCTTAATAATTCTTCATACCTTAATTAATGTATAATGTTATTGTAGGCCTATTATTATGTAATTGTAGTATTATTGTGTTTTCTTTATGTAATTGCAATATTATAAAGTAAAGTGATCCCTCAACAGGCCCGGAGGCACGTAGGGTAGTAGGAGGTTAAGGCTCCCACTTTTTCTAGACAATCGGCACTTTGTCAGCCCTGCGTGACGGCCGCCTTTACTCCCAGAACAAGCGTCTGGTACTAATTTCCGTCAGAGGCTGAGTCGACCCCAGGGTCATAGTGCCGCCAGACGGTTTGGGTAGTTTAAAAATCCTGACCCCAACGGGACTTGAACCCTCGACCTTCCGGATTGTAGCTCAGTGCCTTAAGCACTACGCTACGGCGTGCCCCCTTTGCAATATTATTGTTTTCTTTTATTTTTGTTTTCCTTTATACTATTACAAAATATTACATTATTGTAACGGACTGTCAATAGCACGTACGGCTTACTGCCCGTGCGACCCACATTTGTAAATAACATTGTATGTATCTTACTTTTAGTCTAATAAAGTATGTATCTTACTTTTAGTCTAATAAAGTATGTATCTTACTTTTAGTCTAATAAAGTATGTATCTTACTTTTAGTCTAATAAAGTATGTATCTTACTTTTAGTCTAATAAAGTATGTATCTTACTTTTAGTCTAATAAAGTATGTATCTTACTTTTAGTCTAATAAAGTATGTATCTTACTTTTAGTCTAATAAAGTATGTATCTTACTTTTAGTCTAATAAAGTATGTATCTTACTTTTAGTCTAATAAAGTATGTATCTTACTTTTAGTCTAATAACGTATGTATCTTACTTTTAGTCTAATAAAGTATGTATCTTACTTTTAGTCTAATAAAGTATGTATCTTACTTTTAGTCTAATAAAGTATGTATCTTACTTTTAGTCTAATAAAGTATGTATCTTACTTTTAGTCTAATAACGTATGTATCTTACTTTTAGTCTAATAAAGTCCTACTTCTACTACTAATACTTCCATTCTCTGAACATGCTCTTCCCAACCGACGCGGTGTTGTTGAATTCTATCATTTATTGAATGTATTTCTAATTAATTTCTTATGTGGTCCAATTTTCTGCATCCTTTCGCCTTCTTAGAAAAGTCATTTCTGCACTTTGTATTCTACTCGAACTCCTCTATTTGTTACCCAGGACTCACTACTGTATAAAAGGACCGGTACCGCCATTGTTTTGTAGAACTTTTATTCTTGTATCCTTCCTTTAATAATAATAATAATAATAATAATAATAATAATAATAATATAATAATAACAATGGAAATTATGCAAGTTAAAAAATACATTAGGAAAAATAGAAGGAAAACTTTGGAATAGTATGGGCACCTCATAAGAATGGAAGAGAGAGAATACCAAAAAAAATCCTTAATTGGAAAGCTAATGGAAGAAGTGGAAGAGGCAGGCCTAGAGAACGATGGATTGATGGATGGAAGGATGGATGGAGTGAAGAGAAGTATGGAAGCTAGAGATTTGAGGGAAGAAGATGCTGTAGACAGGAAGCTCTAGCGACAAATCACTTTGGTTTGAAGGAGAAACGCTGTATTGTGGAATATTCCTAAATAAAAAATAATAATAACAATAAATATCATCACGAAGATATAAGAACAGAACTTAATATATTTAATCTCTGTGAAAGAATAACATGTTACCAAAATGCTTATCTTCAGCACGTATTACGCATGAATGAACAGCGCATACTAAGAAGAATGTATAATTATAAACCAAAAGGGAGAAGAACGTTGGGACCGATAATGAGATCGGAACAGACCATTGGGCCTAATCCTTGTTGTTGATGATGATGATGATAAATATCATCATCATCAAAACTTCACGGATTAGGTCTTCGCCTGTTCCGATCTCACATCTGTTCAGCCCAGCGCTTTCTTGGTCTTTCTATCAATCTTCGTCCTCCAGGATTGTACATCAGTGCCATCTTTGGTGTCCTATCCTCTACGATTCTTTTCAGATGTTCTATCCAATTGTTCCTGTGTTCTTCTATTTGTTGAAGAAGTGGTTGTACTTTTAGTTCCTCTCTAATATTCTCATTTCTAATATATTCTTCTCTTGTACAATCTTTCACAGCCCGTATGAATCTCATTTTCGTTGCCTGAATTTTACTTTTTTTTCTTTTTCCTTCAGGACCCAGGCCTCACTTCCATACATCGCCACTGATAGTGCCATCGTTGAGTAAAATCTTAGCCGCGTATACTTTCTTGCTTTGTTCCTCAGTGTTCGTCTGATCGTTCCACAAATATTTTGACATTTCTGCATTTTCTTATTCATATATTGTTCTTCTTCATAAGTTATATCGCAGCCCAAATACTGGAAGTGAGAAACCTGTTCCAACAGTTTATCTTCTATTACTATTTTTGTTCTTACTGGGTACTTTCCATGGAACGCCATTACTTTAGTTTTTGTTATTTAGTTTGTTATTTATTTTTGTATTAGTTATATATTTTACCAGATGAAGTTAAGATCGTTATATCTTCTCTTCCACTTCACTTTTTCACTTCGAAAACATTTTAAAAACTTCAACAAAAATGTCCTTACATAATTTATAGTATATAAAAATGTTCTACGCATATTTCATTATTTTATGTTTTACACATTCATTACCAAGCCAATTATTTAATACAGTTATATGTTATTATTATTATAATAATTATTATTATTATTATATTATTATTATTATTATTATTGTTGTTGTTGTTGTTAACTAAATAACTAACTCACTGGCACTGGCTTCCTATAAAGACCATGTAGTTCACTGTTATGTAAGTCTTCTACATTCACCTGTCTGTTCATCTATCGTGCTACAGGCATTACAATGTGTCGGGTTTGCCGGTTCTGTTTTGCAACCGGATAGGTAATACCTGACGTCAGAAGAGCACCATGTCAAATGAGATGAGACGTAAGGTCATATTTACTACAAAACTAGTTTGCGTGCCGTAAAAGAAAAACTATGTTTTTTTTAAATGCGTAGTACATAGATTCGGAAAAAGTACTGCTAACCTTGCCCCTCCATCCCTCCCTAAACAAACAAATACCGTTATTATGAGTTTGGCAACATTGATATTATATTTCTCCATAGTTTTATTGAGCAGTAGTTTGGCTTTTTGTAATTAAATTGTAAAATTTTAAATTTCGGGGCCAAGAAGAATCTGGTGTACACTTTTCAATCGCTAGATTGTACATCAATATTTCTGCATTGATTTGCAAATCCCTCCACAGTACGTACGTTGAGAAAGCTTGTGGTACTGTTGACAGCAATTCGTCCGACGGATGTAGACGTTAAGTTTGGTGGCCCCTTGATATTTTCCAACAAGAGTAGGCTACATGTCGGCATTGGGCTTACCTTCTCCATTTTTTCTTCGTCAAACACACTTTACCCTACAGTACACAATCACATTAGTATACACTCATCCTAGACTCCTGTTTGTACACATTACAAGAATACATCATCTAAATATTAAACAAATATTCAAGCATACATTGCTTACTTATTTTCATAAAAATAAAAACGAATTTAAAGAGCACAATCGAAGTTTTTACAGTACCAGACAAAATACTACTTCTTTGCTGCATGTTCCAAAATTTTATACAACTTCTGGATCTAACCATAGTAGATATCTAAGACCCAAACTATATAATGAATTAATTAGATCCAATCCAGAACTAAGAAAACTAAACACAGTTAGTTTTAAAAAAGCAATTAAATTATTAATTTTTAATTAATTAAGTGAATAAAATTATTCATTTGAATATTTTAAAATAATAAATATAAAGCATCTATTTTTGCTTATATTATTATAAATCAATATATAACTAATTACTTTCTTCTGTATTATTTAATACACAATTGATCTTCTTGGTGATACAATATTAAAATATATATACAGTCAATATGCCCATTTCACCAATAAATGTTTAAAATGGTCAACTAGTTTCTACAGCCAAGCTGAGTCAATATCTGGTCTTGAGAATGACAGCTTGGCTGTAGAAACTAGTTGACCATTTTAAACATTTATTGGTGAAATGGGCATATTGACTGTATATATATTTCTGTATTATTGGTTATAATCCATTACATTATATGATTTATATTATTTTATGTATATCATTCTCCATTCCATTAATTCTCTTGTTAGAATAAGTCTTATTCCCAATACATTATTATTTATTATTTGTATGTGCCATAATTTATGTAAAAATTAAACTGGCCCCAACTTTAAATGTATATATTCTATTTGTATTATTCATGTAACTGAACTGCACCCGAGCACGAGCACTTGCTCATTCGGGTGTCAATACTGTATATAACATTTATTTGCAAATAAAATTTATTTTTATTCTTAAAAAAAAAGTAAGGTGGTTTGCGAAGTGGTGCGTAAACTGATAATAGACCATATTAACGCCATCTATCCGCCCAGCCCGGTACCCGAAGCACGTAAACTTCAATGGGTGGCATTGCGTAGGGGGAGACTGGCTTAGCCCATAAGGTCTGTTGTAACTTCCTGGGTTGAATTAGAGTGCAGCCTCTCTTGGCTAATTCTTGTTTTTACGACTCTGATGGTATTAGAGCAGTCGATGCCTAGGAGATATTTTCCTACTTTCATTCCCCTCTATTGATGTATCTAATTTTTACAATCTTTTGGGCACTCGCCTTGATGGGTGAGAAGGATTAACCTTGTTATTGACATCAGATAAACAAGGAACAAAAATTGCCCACATAAGTTGCATGTACATCAAATGTAGCCCCATTGCAACTTATACACAGCATTGATTCTTCTAAAGTGAAAAAAGCATAAGTATGCAATTGATTCATGTCATAATATTTGTGATGAAGAATTAATTAATTTCCGAACACCCTGTATAAGGCCTATAATAAATAAATAAATAAAATATGTTATGAAAAGGCCCCTGTTGTACCGTTCATTTTAAAAGCCCCAACAACATTAGGATAATCTATATCCGGTTTTGTCCAAATAATCAACCTGATTTTATTATAATGATGTTCAGAAAACAATTGACGCGTTCTTAATATGAACTGCGATTTGATTAGATGAAGGCACCAACCTGCCATCTGTTGGTAATTAGTAGCACGTAATTAAAATATCATTAGAATGACTTATGAAGAAGAACAGCGTGAAGTCTAAAAAGTCAAAGCAGAACATGAACAAATCCACATCGCTTCAGGTATGTAGTTCCCACAAGCAAAAATGTTTTACGTTTTAATTAAATAACAGTATTATTATAGGTATTACTATAACAGTATTGCTATTACATGGATCGGAACAGTGGATCTTAACCAGAAACCAGGGACGAAAAATAGAAACGTCAGAAATGAGGTTTCTAAGGAGTGTGGCTGGCTATACAAGATTGAAAACGAAATGAAAATAAACGAAGTGAACTAAATATATTCAAACTATTAGATAGAATTGCACAATACAGAGATGAATGGATTGACCACATCAATAGGATGGATAAAAATAGAATTCCGAAACAGATTCTTCATTACAAACCACTAGGACTAAGAAATGTTGAAAGACCCAGTAAAAGGTGGACAGACCAATTCAAGCATGAGATCAGAACAGACCTTAAGGTCTAATCCTTGATGCTGATGTTCCATCCATCCATAGTAATTCTGCCCGAGGGCATATCTTTCACTGCATTTTCATGCTATGCTTTGCAGTTTTACTAGGGAATTATAGGTGTGGTAGCTTCCCGTTGCTTTCCACACCGGTGAAAGATGATAATGATAAAGATGATGATGACCAGCGATTCGTGTGTGGCAAGAAATGAGCCAATGGTTTGATATTTGTCGTCTAACACTTGGTGCTCATATTTAATGCATAAAATAGTGAAATTTGAACTTTTCTCTTTCCAGGAATGTTGGAATTGTGTTTCTATTTTTTGTGGTTTGGATGAAATAAATGTTTGAAGTCTATTCCTTCTTTCTGAATAGCCCTGTATTAATTCCATATGTTGCTATGGGAGTTATGATTGTATTGAAATCAATACACCTAGAAGATTCGGACCTCCCCAAAGTTTTGAATTGAATTGAGATGTGTATAAAAGTTATATGTGGATTACTATGTTAATAGGGTAAATAAACGCATTCATTAAACTCTTATAATACTTTGATGTTTAAAAACGTCTTGCTTGGTTTGTGTAACTACCAAAATACAGGGTGTCCCATTCAAACCTCCCACAATTTAATTAATCATTACTAACGAAGTATGCTGAATTATGAAATGAAGCCGGTATTAAACGAAACAGAAATCCAAAGAATGTTCATTGCCACGTACTAAAACACCTCTACATGTGCACCATTAGTAGCACGAACAATATCAAGTCTGTATTCGATTTCGTGCCACGTTCTGTCCAACATGTCCATTGAACTGCCGGGAAGCTTGGTGAATTGATTTTTGTGGACTTCTCTGAAATCCTGCTCTAATTTCTTCAATCGTTTCTTCTGAAACACGTGTACGAGCACCTCCTGATTATTTTTTAACGTTTCCAGTCGCCAAAAAACTTCTCAAGCCATGCCGTAATGGCTTTCCCATCAGGTACATTTCCTGCATATTCTCTACGGTAATTTGTTTGCACTGTAATTATTGACTTCGTCTCTGCATATCAGAAAACAGTCTGTGCTCGTTGCAGAGGAGTCGCCATTTTGCTTTATGTCATTATTGTCCAACATGCGACAGATGAATTAACTGCAACAATTCTTTGAGTTTCTCTTTCTTTTAATACCAGCCTCATTTCATAATTCCGCATACTTTGAGAGTTATGATTAATTAAAATGTGGGAGGTTTGAATGGGACACACTGTATTATCAGTTACATATTATTCTGACGCAAGATAATGAATGAATTCAATTAAACTTGGATAAACATGTCATTAGTCTTATGGGCATGACTGTACATGGCAGATTGCACAACAGCTCGGACGCAGGTTAAAGTTAAATTCATAACTCGACCCCATCAGGTCTAAATATAATGTTGTCACACAACCATTCCCCGTGATTCATTATTTGCACGTGCTCTATCCCAAGGGTTTTATATAAATTAAAAACAATAATATTAATGATATGTATCTTTCTTGCATTACTTCTATTCTCCCTCCTCCTTTTGTAACGATTTACCTCATTGAGACTTACAAATTACACTGAACAACAAAAAATAAACTTTTTTTTTGTCTCAGAAAGAAACATATGTGATTCTGATAGTATGTTTTCTCCTGAATTCAAATGTGATATCTGTTTTTCTCCATCAGGCAAGGTTTCCGAGAGACATTTATAATTTCAAATACTTTAATATTTTCTACATTCCTAACTACACAATATTCGAACATTCGGACTCACCTAGAAAGTAAGAAATGACGATTTTCTGCTATATTTCGCCTGTGGAGCATCCCTCTTGATGGTCCAACAATAATCGGCCAGCATATTAGGATTTCATTTGCCTTGATATCTCTTTTCCATAGCTGAAACCATTTGAGTTAGCTCATTTGGTTTTATTTTACAATGGATAAATGGACGAAAAAAGTTTATTTAAAAATTATTATTTAAATCCATTAATTGAAATGAAATAAAAAAACTGTGGGTGATGGAGAAATTCCGAATACATATTTGAAAACACGATAAAAAACTGCATTAAGTACAACTATTGGTACTCATTAGACAAAAATCATATTGACCAGTGTTATCATATGTTAAAATTGAAGATTTTCATCCAATGTATAAAAATGAATGCTTGTTTATTTGTTCGTACTTTATGCGCGGCCATACCGTTGATCCGATTGTGATGAGGCTTTTTGCAAAATGTTCAGGAGATTCCCGGGATGAACATAGGCTATAAGAGAGTTGTGATATTCAACTCCTACACCCTTAAAAATATCCCTTTGTAGTGGAAAACGTGAAAAAAGTAGCTCTTTGGACGCTTAAATAGCTTACGTTGCCTAAATCATAACAAATACACAAAATTAATGTACACAGAATTGAATATCTCAAAAAGCCCTATAAAAAAATTCACGACAGCATATGTTCATCTCTTACGGATAACTCACAATAACAATTTTTGCCTTTCATTGATGCCAAGAAGATCGAGACAAGTACGTAGATTCCTGTGCAAGCTTTAGCAAGCACATGGCGGGTATTCTTTTACGCGTTACTCACAATAACGAATTTTGTCTTTTAGCTCATTTATGTCAAAAAGATCGAGATAAGCAGATTCCCGGGCAACACCGGGTAATCAGCACGGGAATCTTAAAATAATTACGATATACATTTATAATTATTTTTGAGTTTACTTATTCAACTAATCATAAGACGTACATTAATATTTTCGTCTATCAGCTCATTTATAACAAGAAGATCGGGATGAGTAGATTCCCGGACAACGACGGGTAAACAGCACGGGGTATCTAAATATACCTACGATATAATTTTCCCCTCTACTTATTTAACTAAATATAAAACGCATTAATTTTCGAATTTCAGCTCATTTATGTCAAGAAAATCGGGATAAGTAGATTCCTGGGCAACTCCGGCTAATCAATATGGGATATCTAAAAATGTAAATTTATAATTATTTTTGCTTCTACTTATTCAACTAAACATAAAAGCACAATAATTTTCATTTATTTAGGCGTAGCAGCGCACGCCGGGTATTAGCTAGTGATACAATAAATAAATCTAATCTAATGTGTGGCACTATTAAAAGAACCCTTAAAATACAAGGAAAGAAACAAACATGAAATTTTATAAAATAGGCCTAATGACTGTTCCTGTACTGATGTACAGATCAGAATGTTAGATGATCTCTAAAAGACAAGAACAAAGATTGGAAGCAATTGAGATGAGATTTTTAAGAAATACAGGTGGATATACTCTGCGAGAACTTGTCCCGCGCCGTGGCCGAGTGGTTAAAGCAAGATGCCTTGGCGCAGAACTACGGGACTTGCGCTGGTTCGAGTCCCCATGGGGGAAGAAATTTTCTCGTGGAATTTCTGTCAGTATGAGACCGGTGCCCACCCAGCATCGTGAAGTATTTGGGTAGCTATAATATGTAACGACTCCAGGTTGAGAAGACCAGCTGAGGAGGGGGCGACATGTTGACCACATGTAACCCCTACACTGGCTGGATGATCGTCTACCTCTGTGATTAACACATGAGGAAGTGACGTAAAGAATATTGTCGTAAAGCCTTGAGCTTCGATGCTAGATAGGGGATTCGAACCTCAGATTCAGAAACCAACACGGTAGCCACTAGATTATCGGTTATTTGGAATGTGTCAATTCGTCTTATCATGGAAATGATGCTTAGAGTTTAGAGCTAGAATTCTGAGTGATTTGAAACAATCACAACCATATTCATGATAATTCCGTCCTCATCCGTTTGTGGCCTGATCCGAACGCCCTTAATCTCATTCTCTGCGATTTGTACTTCAACATAATTTTTCATATCCGTTGATACTAAATTGCATTTTTTTTCATTTTTAATTCTTAAAAACATATTTTGAAGTTTTAAAATGCATTGTAAAAGCAAGCTATATAAGTTAATTTAAAAATAGGTAGATAGATCATCGGTTGTTTAATGTCTTTGACATCGTCCAATTCCTAATAGCCAATTTTAACGGTCCATCCAATCTCCTGGTTGTAGATATTTCTCCTTGATGTATAAATATATTTCCTGACTCCAGGAAGTTTTCGATCTTCCTCTGTCTCGTCTTCCTTTAGGTTTCCATTCCAAAACACATTTTGGTAGCCTCTTCCATTCGCTGGACATGTCCGTACCATCTTAATTGCTGAGTTTTAATACAATCCATAATAGTGCATTCATTCTTCATTTTTTCCTCATAACTGAATTTCTATTTTTCTCTCTTCTTCAAATTCTTGCTGTCCTTCGTATGAAATCCATTTCAGTTGCCAAAAGATATTTATTTGTTTTTGTTGTTAATGGCCAAAGTCCTGCTCCATAAGTAATTATGTTCTTAACAACTATATGATGTATATTAATTTTATTTTTATTACTTATATTTTTATCCCACAATATTCCATTTTTTCTGGATTAATTAAAATGGGTCTTTTTGAAAATATACCATCTCGGTTTTTATATAAATTTACTTTTTCACGGTTTTGCAGTCCTTGACTACTGGTCCTTGTATTCCTTATGAAAATGGACCGCATTTCACTGCTAGACAGGATTTCTTTTAAGCGTTCATTTAGAAAAAGGGTTATCTCCTGCTATCGATATATCGATTTTCACAAGCTCTGATTATTCACAGGTAAAAAAATTCATAACAGGTGATGACTACAAAATAGCATTTCTGCTCTTGAGGAACTGCCTTCCATAACGTAGAAAGATTTTCAGTAAGATTTTCCATCGTTGCCATTTTAACATTCGTTTATATACATAAAAAATGCACGATTTAGGAATATGGACTTAGGGTAGATTTCACCAACAGAGGTAACTGTATTACGCTAGTTTTCCCCGTGTATAATGCATAGCTTAAACTAGCGTAATACAGTTACCTGTATTGGTGAAACGACCCTTAATGTTTCACGATATCAGGTTCGTTTTGAAAACTGGTCTTCCCCACACAGAAAATTTTCTTTTTCTTAGTTTTCCGTGGGATCATTTATGTTTATGTATACATGTTTACAGCATTTGCAATCCCCTTCAACGATAAAAAATATTGGTTTCATTTATCTCTGAATGTAATGGAATAGAAAAAGCTCATTTTGAAACGGAAACAATAATTTCCCTGAACTTCCTGTGGGATCATAAATTTTTACGTAGAAATTTTGGGGATACTTTACAACATGTGACGCGAAATTTTTTCTAAGTCCAATCATACATCATGCGCATGTGCCAACAAACGCGAATCTGTTTACACTATGGAATCACGGAATGCAGCAAACATATACATGATAAAAGCTAACCTAACGCAATTTAAGCACTCTAACCTCTGATGTAATGCAATCTCCAAAAATAAATAGTTCCGATCCGATTGAGGGTCTTTCCACTTTTCAGCGGTTGCCCTTTTACCAGCCGGCTGCTGGCCCTTCACATCCACATGTGTCAATCACAGAGGTAGATGATCAACAGCCAGTGTAGGGGTGACATGTGGTTAGCATGTCGAGTCCCCCAGCCGTTATAGCTGGTTCCTCAACCTGGAGCCGCTACTTATTGTAGCTACCCAATTGCCTCACGATGCTGGGTGGGCACCGGTCCCATACTGGCCGAAATACCATGAGAAAATTTCTTCCCCCATGGAGACTCGAACCAGCGCAAGTCCCGTAGCTCTGCGCCAAGGCTTCCTACCTTAACCGCTCGGTATATGTGTACAGTTATTTAGTACATACTCTATGTTGGCTGTACTGGAAAATCTTTGTTTTTGTATAGAATATTCGTTAAAATCAATATGGTTGCCACGTCTTCATGTAGATAGTATAACTATCACAGGATTGATGATCGGGGCAAGAGGTACTATACCAGGATTCTTAGCTAAATTTTGGAATTCCTCAGATTTGGACAGGGTGTATCTTTCTAAAATTGCCATCGCTACCATTAGAGGATCAATCTCAATTTTAAGAAACCATATTTATAAAATTTTTACTTTATAGTATGTATACTTCAATTACAATTTGAAATGTTTAATGTATTTACAAAATGTATTTCATCAATTTAAAAAATTAATTGTCTGTATCACTTTGTCTTTGAGGCAATCCTCTAATGAGGAAAGTTGTATGTAATAAATACAAAATCGTAGAAAAATATATTGAAATTCATCCATAGTAATTCTGTCCGAGGGTAGGTATTTCACTGCAATCATAGCATTTCCATGCTATGCTTTACAGCTTTACTAGGGAATTATAGGTATGGTAGCTTCCCGTTGCTTTCCACACCGGTGAAGGATGATGATGATGATGATGATAATAAGTATGATGATGATAGCCGGATTACTTTCGGGGACGGTTGAGCCCTAAGCTTCCTAACATTTGTCTCATGGGTGAGGAAAAACCACGAAAAAAACCTCACCAAGGAGCCTGTCCCGACCGGGAAACGAACCAAGGCCCGCTGCGTGACAAGGCAGCACGCTTCCTCGAGAACACAGAAGTGGACAATATTGAAATGATAGTTAGAAAAAACGTAAAAAAATTGTAAATAGTGGAAAATAATTTGAAAAATGGAACCCTAAGAATAAAATTTGACATGAGTTTATGAAGGAATTAAAAAAAATCGCGTCACAGATTGTAAAAAATATCCGACATTTTTACTTAATTTGTAAGTCTATTTAATGATGATGAATATTGTTTTAATCAAGTTAACGCGTTAATATGTTTTTCCGCTTCTCCTGTAAAATTTGTGAAAGTGGAAGTGGTCCTTTTCAAAATGACCGATTGAATTATTTTTATCCCGTTTCATGCGCATCTTCTCAGATTAATGATAATAAACACTAAACTTGACCAAGATAGTTTCTGTCGGTTATACAACAGAATACCATGACATTCGATGTCAAGACATTGATTTGTTAACGGTGTGTAGTGATGGACGTACGGTCAGACTGCCAACCTTTCCGACCCTTGACTTTAACATTAGTACATGTTCAAACAAGCTCGTAAATATATATATTTATAGCATTCTCTTTCAAGATGTATTGGAGCTAGGTATGTTCATATATTATAACTGCCACTGTGATGCAACTTTTCTGATATCCCAGGACACCGGGTTCGATTCTAGGTTACATCAAATACATTTTTTCTTTGTGTATTGAGTCAGTAGCGGGGTCCACACAGACTCGTGAGAATATGATATGTAGCAAAATCTGTGAAGAGGGACTGTGTCACGTAAGCTGTGTGACTCCCTATACAGGTGTTTAGAAATTCACATTGCAAATTTCTAGAGCTGGTAGAGGGAATTAATTACATTGTATCTTGAATAGGAACCCATGTCCGGAAACGTACCGTTTCCGTGCTACAGCCATTAAAATATGTCGGATTTGCAGGTGTTGTTTTGTAACTGGATAGGCAGTACATGACGTCACGAGTTTTGGTCGCTGCACAATAGATTAACGGGTCACCAGGTGTGATGTAGCGAGTGTATCGGGACATAATTCCTCGGTACAGTGTGTGGAATGACGTTGGTGGTCGTCACATCAAGCCTCTGTTGTAGTAAGGAATTTCGTATGGGATACAACCAGTGCAGAAGACAGAAACAAATTTGTTTTTTCCATTGTTGACACAATTGGTATTGTTACCAAATATTTTTGACTTTCTTCTGTAATGATTCAAACGTCATTTAATTCTGCACCTTACATCACACCTCATTTGACATGGTGCTCTTCTGACGTCATGTACTGCCTATCCGGTTTCAAAACAACACCAGCATATCCGCCACATTGTAATGACTGTAGCACGGAAACGGTACATTTCCGTACATGGGTTCCTGTTCAAAATAAAATAGTGTCTACTCAGTCCTCTCTACTAACCCTAGAAGTTTCGAATATCCTATAGCAGGACTGTTGATATGTGCTCACTATGTGTGGAAATATAACTGGTAGAATAATAGTTTTATATTCTTTTAGTTTAACGTTTTTTGAAAGGAGTTGGGACATCAAGAGTGTATTTAATACATAATAGCACGCATTTCCAGAATTGTGCCTATGTTTAATTTCTTTGTACATCTCATTCCTATTTGTGATTATTTTTCCTAGGTATTTGAATTCAGTCACTTCCTCGAAATTTCCTTCATTTTTCATCAGCTGTCCATTTTCATTATATAATGTATTTCTATGTGTGACCATATATTTAGTTTTGTTGATATTTACTTACAGTCCCAATTTTTTAACGTTACTATACACACACACATACACACAATTATGTATAAATAACACATAAAAGTAGCAACAACAATTTCTCTGTAAGCATAAACTGCAAGCCTAAAATTAATCTCAGATTTTCAAAAATGAATTAAAAAATAACACAGCAAATAAAACACACAAAATAGTTATATTCATTGAAAAACTGAATACTTAATATTAAAATAACTATTTAGAATATCTCCTTTCGGTGTACATGTTTTTAATCACAGTGAACGCTGTGGTACTATTCTCCTGTCGATTAGAGTGAGACTACGAAGGTGTAAGAATTAAGGATAAACCCATAATCATCCGTTTTCGGGCAAGGGCCTCCTGCGACTGCAGGGTGGTTTACGTTACATCCCCGGATAACCAACCCCTTGCAACCAATCAAAAATTGACTACACTTTATATGAATAATTCAAGTACATATAATAAAACTGGAACAGACATTTGAGCAGCCCTGTCCAACGCGGCGCAATTTTTTTTTTTTTTTTTTTTTTTTTTGCGCTCGCCGGACATCTTGCCGTATACAGTATTTTGTTTAAAATAGTTTGTGATACTTACTTACTTACTTACTTACTGGCACTATCGAACCCGCAGGTTCATGGCCGCGTGGACATACGCTCTCCATACACCCCTATCCTGAGCTAATACTTTCCAATCATTCCCTGTATAATCTACTTCCCTCAAATCATAGTTAATGTTATTCTAGCACCTCATTCTTGGTCTACCAACTGGGCGTTTTCCCTCTGGCTTTCCTACAAGAAGCTTCCATGCAAGTCTTTCATTCCCCATACGTGCAACATGTCCTGCCCATCGCAGTCTACGAGACTTAACTGTTCTTATTATATCTGGCTTCCTATAAAGACCATGTAGTTCATTGTTATGTAGTCTTCTCCATTCACCTGTCTGTTCATCTCTCTTTCGTCCAAAAATTTTCCTAAGTACTTTATTCTCAAAATACTTGTAATCTCCTTTCCTCCCTTAAAGTAAGACTCCATGTTTCGCACCCATATAATATAACTGGTAGAATAATAGTTTTTATATCTTTTCAGCTTAACGTTTTTTGAAAGGAGTTGGGATATCAAGAGTCTCTGTAATGCATAATAACACGCATTTCCAGAATTGAGCCTATGTTTAATTTCTTTGTGCATCTCATTCCTATTTGTGATTATTGTTCCTAGCTATTTGAATTCAGCCACTTCCTCAAAATTTCCCTCATTTGTCATTAGCTGTCCATTTCCACTATATAATGAATTCCTACATGTGACCATATATTTAGTTTTATTGATATTTACTTCCAGTCCTAATTTCTTAGTGTTACTCAATAGTGTGTGCGTGTTGTTCTTTAGTATCTCCTCGCTATCGGCCAATAATACATCAACAGCATAAACTAACAGCTTATTAATACCATTGAGTTGTAAGCCCTCAATAAACTGATAAATTAATTGAATAATTTTGGATTTTAAATTTATATAGGAAACAACTTCTGTTGACGTTAGTGAGCTTAGTGGGAGCGTTTCTGAAATATTCAGAAAGTATAATCTTCCAGAATTAGAAATGGAAATTTTCAATCTTCAAGAAGGCATGTCTTTAAAATCCTTCTACAGAACTTGCGGCAATTTCTGGACTCTAGTGGACATTAATAAATATCCCATTTCCATTAGGGTTGCTCTGCAAATTCATTCTTGTTTTGGTTTGACATATCTTTGTGAAGCCGCATTTTCATCTCTGAGCATCATCAAAATTAAATACCTATCCTGCCTGACTGATTCGCATTTCGATGACGCATTAAGGACAGTCTATTCCATCTCTAATTTGTTCATTACATTATTATAATTGTAATTATTATTTTTTAGTAGTAGTGATAGTAGTAGGCTAGTATGGCTGTGGCAGAATTACAGTCTAGCCGCTGAGTCCCCGGCCCTGGCGTTTTGACGACAGTATTGCCTATATGGATATTCAGTGAAAGAGGCCGCTTCATGTACCACGCGGAATATCAAACCATGGCACTTTCTGTTTTTCCAGAACGTAAATATTAGAAATAAAAGCTCACTTTATTATGCGAAATTGAAAATAAAACAAAAATATGAGATTTCTCATTTATCGCTACGAAACACGCTATTCTCTAAAATATTCACAATTCTAATAAATTCACGAAAACACGGTGTTAGCAGAAATACAGCTGACAACATCGCAGCAATTTCAAACCTTACTAGCGACGTCAAGAGCAGTGATTGGTTGTGGAAGACGTCCGCTCTCTCTTCAACCATTTCCTTATTTACAGTAGAGGGCGAGTTTCTCGCTTTACCTCTCCGTACAACCTAAACTTCAGGGCCGGAGACTCAACGGCTGGACTATAGTTATAATAGTATTGTGGCAGCGGAATTGTTACTTGGCGCCCGCGCTTCCATAGACTTCAGTCAGATGCGCCCTAGTACACAAGAAAGTTGGACAACACTGTATTAGAGTGCATATCATTAAAAAAATAAATAAACTTTGACAAAAAGTGAGGTGATATTTGTGTGACTGTGAGGTGGTATGTGATGGTGACGGTCAATGAACATTTCAGAGGTTCATGAAGCAGGTGCGAGCAAACATATGCTAATATAAGACGCAAACCCATTACGTCAAAACATAATAAACTGTAAACACTCGTTCCTATTCAAAGAGATGAAAACCCCAACGTCACAGTGCACCCTCCATCTTATGAATCATCATGATTATGCAATTAACACTCATTATACAATTACAAAATTGTTTTTTCAGTGTCAGTGAGGGGTTGAACTTCTACCAATGAAAATTGTATTTCTTTATTTCATTTTTGCCTCATCATTTCACTATTGACATGGCGGCTTGTTGGCATAGGTGTATAGCGACCGCTTGAAGTGACGAGATATCCGAGATTTGTTGGAATTGCTAGGGTTAACTCAATTGATCAGGTTTCTTGGAATCGATCTGACAAGAAATGGAACATCACATAGATTCTGTCATATCACAAATGGAGCACATATTGAACATCTGTGAATATCCATGGAAACTTGGAAAGTTGAACTTTCGTGTTAAATTTATATTTGTAAAATAAATGCAATGCAACAGTCATTCTCAAATACTCGTAATCTACTTTCCTCCCTTAAAGTAAGAGTCCATGTTTCGCATACATATAATGCGAAACATGGACTTTTATTTTAAGGGAGGAAAGGAGATTACGAGTATTTGAGAATAAAGTTCTTAGAAACATTTTTGGACCAAAGAGAGATGAACAGACAGATGAATGGAAAAAGACAACATAACAGTGAACTACATGGTCTTTATAGGAAGGCAGATATAATAAGAACAGTTATGTCTCATAAACTGCTATGGACAGGACATTTGGCACAAATGGGGAGTGAAATACATGCATGGAAGCTTCTTGTAGGAAAACCAGAGGGAAAATGCCCAGTAAGTAGACCAAAAATGAGGTGGGAGAATAACATTAATGATTTGAGGGAAGGAGATAATACAGGGAATGATTGGAAAACATTCGATGAGGATAGGGATATATGAAGAGCTTATGTCCGCGCGGCCATCAACCTACGGGTTCGATAGTGCCAGTGAGTTAGTCACATAAATGTTTCCCATTCATTTTGAGTTGTCCTGTATAAATGTATGGTCGTGGATCAAAGTTGTTTAGCAACTGAATGTCATGTGTACGTCTTGTAAACATAAAACATTGGACAACTTGTTCTTCATGATCTGATGAAAATTAATTGAAAATATGTTTTCTGATTACAAAAGTAATAGTAGTAGGACACGTATGGGGAATGAATGACGTGCATGGAAGCTTCTTGCAGGAAAACCAGAGGGAAAACGCGTAGTTGGTAGACCAAGAATGAGGTGGGAGAATAACATTAACTATGATTTGAGGGAAGTAGATTATGCAGGGAATGATTGGAAAGCATTAGCTCAAGATAGGGATGTATGAAGAGCTTATGTCTGCGCGGCCATGAACCTACGGGTTCGATAGTGCCAGTGAGTAAGTAAGTAAGTAAGTAAGTAAGTAGGACTTTATTAGACTAAAAGTAAGTTACATACAATGTTACTTACAAATATGGGTCGCACGGCCAACAAGCGGTACGTGCTGTTGACATTCCGTGTCAATAAAATAAAGTTTAAATATAGAGTAAAAAAAAATACAGAATAGAAAGATATGCAATTACTTATACACTAATTAGGTTACGTAAACTTATCAAGTATTAATGATATTACACTATGTTACACACACATACACACATATATATATACACATATATATGTCCACCGCTGTAGTCTCAAGGTAGCGTCATGCCTTGTCACGCAGTGGACCCGGGTTCGATCCCCGGTCGGGACAGTTTTTCTGGGTGAGGTTTCTATCGGGTTTTTTCCTCACCTATAAGAAAAAATGTCAGGAAAACTTTAAGGCCCAAACGGTCCCCGAAATCATATGGCCATCATCATCCTTATCATTACCATCATCATCCTTCACCGGTGTGGAAAGCAACGGGAAGCTACCACACCTACAATTCCCTAGTAAAGCTGCAAAGCATAGCATGAAAATGCTATGATTGCAGTGAAAGACCTGCCCTCGGGCAGAATTACTATGGATGGATATATATATATATATATATAAGCGTAGGTAAATTTCTGGACAAAACTCGGAAAACAAGAACAACACTCATTCGTGAATGTGTGTGTATATATATATATATATATATATATATATATATATATATATATATAAATTTACCTACGTTTATACAATTTTCTGGGTTTATAATTAACTCGTAGCAAGCCAATCTTCCACGAATTTAAATTAGAAATCTTTCTGGTAATAACTGACGTCTCCAATATTCTAAATCGTTTCCCCCTAATATAGGCTATGAATTTCGTCTACAAAGCTCCCGCACAATGGACAAATTCGCATATCGTGATCGTCGGTAATTTTTAGAAATTTCCATACTCCCAACCTAAACCAAGCAAGCCCTGCTCTCTCTTTAAATCCTACATTGGATGTAAATAATTCCTTTCCCCAGGCTTGTTTTAGGTCTCTATAAACACAGTGAACGTTTTCTCGTACATATGACGAAAAATTATTATTTTTCTTCACACATTCTTGTGATTTTCTGTCCCTTTTTTCCCGTACCCAACCCATCTCAATCTTTTGGAATTCTCTCCTAACCTCGCCTGCCCAGAATTTGACATCTATGTCCTAATTTGGTGGTCGTAACAAATTGCTCTAAGGGTCGGTTTCACAAACAGAGGTAACTGTATTACGCCAGTTTAAGTTATGCATTATACACGAGGAAAACTGGCGTAATACAATTACCTCTGCTGGTGAAATTGACCCTAAGCATTGTTTGTTCACCTTGGATTAGCCGCAACCAGTAACTGAGTACACGCATTTTGCAATTTATGTCGTCCTGAAATTACCCAAATTCTTATAAAATTCCATAGATAGAAACGGCCTTACTAAGTCCTGTAATACATTTAAGAAAATGCGTATATATCTTATTTAGTACTTCCGTTCTTTGAAAACCATAGATCTGACTACCATAGTGCATTACTGGTGCTTCAATTTGACGCTAATCGAGCAGATTATCATGTATCATTGAGAGATCCCAGAATGTGCCTCCTGTTGAACTGTGTCTGTATTTGGTACCATTCTCTGCTTCACTTGTTAACTACGGTTGACCTTTCTATCATGCTAATGACACATGTCCATGACGTCACCAAAACAAATACTTTTGAAACCTTTTTATCACCTGAGCTGACCTTAGTGATTCAAGCTAAACATTACGAACTCTAACTCCTTTCTCGGAAATTCTTAGACATTTTTTAAACAACTCATTCATTTTCCTTATCTTTCATTTAGCCCACACTCAATATTTGGAAATCCCATGGCATCAGCTTTATTACGTCATATTATGTAGTTTACAATATACTTAATCTTTATAACATAATAGGCTACGGTGTACTAGTGGTTATGCTCCTTACCTCTGGTTCCGAGGATCGCGGGTTGAAACCCGGCCGGGGTCCATGATTTTTTTAGCATGGAAAAATCCAAGGAGTAAGTCCTCCAAGAGGGACTGTAATCCGTGGGTCCGGAGTCTGAAGATTTTCAGTCTCGTAAAAGATCCTTAAGCCTGAATAAAAAGGTATTTAAGCAAAATGTACCTAATTTTCCCGTCCTAGTGCTACCTTGGTTTCCTAGATGTCACTGAGGCGGAACCGCTGACCACGGGCCACTTCAATAACATCTGTACAAAAACAAGCGTAACTAAATTAGTATGGTTCAATTTCTTCCCTGTAGGGGAGAGCGCACAAATCGCGTTGAGAAAACAAGGGCTTACAAGATTCCATTCCATAGTAATTCTGCTCGAGGGCAGGTCTTTCACTGAAATCATAACATTTTCATACTATGCTTTGCAGCTTTACTAGGGAATTGTAGGTGTGGTAGCTTCCCGTTGCTTTCCACACCGGTGAAGGAGGAGGGGGGGGGGGGGGGGGGGGGGGGGGGGGGGGGGGGGGGGGGGGGGGGGGGGGGGGGACGATGATAATGATGATGATGGCCGGATGATTTTCGGGGACCGTTAGGCCTTAAGCTTCCTGACATTTGTCTTACAGGTGAGAAAAAACCCGGACATAAACCTCACCCAGCAGCCTGTCCCGACCCGGAATCGAAACCGGGCCCTCTGCATGACAAGGCAGCACGCTACCTCGAGACAACAGCGGTGGACGGCTTACAAAATACAAGAAAATAACAGAAAACTGGCTCTAGCCTAAAAACAATAAAACATATTTTTTTTTACTATTTTCAATAAATATATTTCACAATTTGGCAAATCCGTGTCTATTACGCCAGGTCGGATAAGTTAGTGGCCACCGCCCCTCTACGTCTGGACAAGAAAACATCCCTTCAAAGCAGTCTCACATTATATTTGCAGAGTACTAAGACTAAGAAGTGACGAAGACAAGAGATGAAGATGTAACGATGTGTAATGCACCAATAATCTCTCTCTCTCTCTCTCTCTCTCTCTCTCTCTCTCTCTCTCTCTCGCTCTCTCTCTCTCTCACACACACACACACACACACACGCACATACATACACACATTCACAAAAACAAACAATTAAAAAAATACCCAATTATTGTAACACTTACAGACAAACTAAATATCCGGAAATGTATCTCAGCAAAGAATATAAATAAAGATAATAGACAGGGACAAGAGCAGAGCCGGGGGTTAGGACATTATGCCCGAGGTAAACCCGGGGGTTGTGGCGGGGCTCTTAAATAACAATAATAACAATAATAATAATAATAATAATAATAATAATAATAATAATAAAAATAATAATGAATTACAGTCATGGATTAGGCCATTGGCCTGTTCCGCTTCAGGATAGAAATTGATCCCTCCATCGCTTCTTAGGTCTTCTTGGGTGTCTTCGCCCTGTGGGTCTGTAGTTGAATAGCTGCAGAGGTAGTCTATTGTTTGGCATTCTAAGGAGGTGTCTATGCCAATTATTTTGGTATATTTGGATGGTTTCAGTTATTGCTGGTGTGTAATAATAATAATAATAATAATAATAATAATAATATCTCTATCCCGAAGTTTACATCTCGTTCACTCCCTCTGGTGTAGGCCTACATATCATATATAGATATAGCATATGTATGTACAGTATGATATGCTTAGATATATCGGAGACACGGCAGATTTTTCTAAGGTTTCTCCCATGTTCCCTAACCATAAACCTCTTTCCACTACTTATACATACATACATACACATGCCAATAATTTTGTTCCATTTTATTTCATCCCGTGATGGCGTAACAGGGTAAGTCATCCTGGATGCTTGGATATCACAGAATTTCAATAATAGGACTTCATCTCATCCCTCCACGTAGTAATAAGAATATACCAGACAACTCTAGAAGTTTTAATTCTTTATTATATTCCTATAAAAATGTCTTAGGACCGTTTCCTTTTTTTGTTTTTTTTTTGTTTTTTTAGTTAAGACTATTTTTAATATCTATGACTAAATCTGAACTTATATTTTCCTACACAGCAAAACTCTACGTTCCGCGCCACAGCCGAGTGGTTAAGGCAAGATGGCTTGGCGAAGAGCTACGGGATTTGCGCTGGTTCGAGTCCCCGTGGGGAAAGAAATTTTCTCATGGAATTTCGGTCAATATGGGACCGGTGCCCATCCCAAGCCCGGATGAGAAAGGAGGCGGGCGAGGAGTAACACCTCGTAAAAAAAAACCTTGGTTCAGCTGGCCTGGCTGATAGTACCATGTGAGGGCCCCTTACCAGGGAACGGTGAAGACCTCAACGGCAATGAAGGCGGGGAGGGATACCCTTAATACGGCAGATTTGGCGGAAGCGGCACCCTACCCTCACTCAGGGAAAGAGAGAGGAACCGCTGCCTTGCGGAGAAGAAGAAACTTCAAAGGCTAAGGGAGCATCCCCTACAGAAAAGCATGCCTGTCCAAGAGGCATTGAGGTGGCAACCCCACCACTGGACGTACCCAACTATAGGCTGGTAACCTATAATGGGGAAAACTTTAAATACTCGAAAGGCTACGAGAAATAAGCAGGCGGATAATAAAACTATGACCACAGGCAAAGAACAAAGGATTTATGATTACTGAAATTTGGCAACCTGGAACGTAAGAGGACTTAATAAAAAAATGAAGAAAAATGGTGTAATTAGGAGAAATTTTGGAAAACAAATGAGGAAAGAAATCCAATTGAGATTTCATAATGCCATAGCCAAACCTGCCCTACTATACGGAAGTGAATGCTGGACACTTCGAGCAAAAGATAAATCCCGCATTAATATTTCACAAATGAGATTCCTCCGATCACTAACTGGAACATTAAGGCATAGAATGAAAAGTGATGAGATAAGGATGCAGTGGAATAGTAGGGAAATGGTTGAACATATACAAAATTATCATAAGTAATGCCACGAGTGATTTCCAAATTATCGATAAATTCACGACTCACGAAGTGAGGAGTGAATTTATCTAGAGAATTTGGAAATCAAGAGTGGCATTTGTTAGGACTATTTAACGAATAAAATTAAGCTGTTTACTCACAAATCATTATTTAAATATAGTTATTTTAAAATATTTATATATTTAATGTAAACGGCG
The DNA here is from genome assembly GCA_030220185.1 of Diploptera punctata. Taxonomy (NCBI): domain Eukaryota; kingdom Metazoa; phylum Arthropoda; class Insecta; order Blattodea; family Blaberidae; genus Diploptera; species Diploptera punctata. Next base: position 1,245,962 of record JASPKZ010008359.1, on the reverse strand, counting down.
ATGTTTGAAAACAAATGAGAAACGATAGGTACGCTTCTACCGCTTCTTTTGTTTATCACTGCAACCAGATCATACTATTTATTGCCAAAGGAACGCAATATTGTAAGGAGGAGCTTTCTTTAATATGGTAATTATAACACTGATAAATATTTGGTGAACACGACTCTGATTGGTTGTAAAACAGAAATCATTGAAACGTGATTGGTCATTGACTCCCATTTGGGGCATGAGTTAAATAGTCAGATTAAATGGTTCCAACACGTCCAGAGAATGTCAAATTCCCGTTTACCAAAGATGATTTACCACCTCAACCCTAAAGGCAAAAGAGGCCTCGGAAGACCCTTCAACCGATGGAAAGATCAGTTTTTGTAGTCGCAGAACGGGCATCATCACCCAATACTGCATTCGGAAGAAGAAGAACAACAACAACAACATGAGGTAGAAGGTCTGAAAGGTGATATGAAATGAATGGAGATGAAATGACATGATAGGAAGGGAAGAGGAGTTGAAAGGATTGGTAGGATACAATTCGAGAAATGGGGAAATCCAAAGAAACGCTGTGAAGCGACTTCGTTATCCCCCTGTATAAATAATTGTAGGATCATAAAACTCATTCCATATGTAAATAACTTAATTCTAAGATATTATAATGACATTTTAAATACGATTATCTTAATTCCATTCTCATTATGTTATTATATCACACAAGATATTGTACTATAAGATATTAATTATATTGATATTATCGACAATAAATTAAATGCATACCGTTTTAAATAACTCATTTATATGATAATTTATATGCAAGGAAATTAAAATGAAATTCACCAAGTGTCATTTAAAAGTTGCATGATACCTAACTTTGTGAACACTTTAAGTAATGTGGCAATTTGTATTTAATGCATGCTAAGTTTGTTTACATAAACAAAGTACTCAACGTCCTATGTATTACACAATGACATATTATAATTATAAAACTTTTATACTTTTTTATATACCGTCGTCCTCAACTTCAATATGTTAAATGACATGTTAAATTACATCAGATATTCTCATTTACATGTATAATTACCGAAACAAGGTAGCCATGATTGGATCTAAACATTATTTCCTCCTATGTGCTTAATTCATTACTTTACAGGGTGGCTAAATATTTATCTTAATACAACCGGACCGGCAGACGTTGTCGTGCCCGAACGTTCAATTCTCGTGTCATGGCCGGAAGATAAAAATATAAGTTTTTTTACCATAAAATACACTAATTAATAAGTTCGCAAGAAAACTCCTCGCTGTCAATTGTTGTTGCTCAAGAAGCATGTATTATGACGTCACATTGTTAATGCGCGGAATGACGGTGATGCAGATGACTACACATCTGACAAAAATCCTATTACCCGATCACAGCGCCACCTACCAGGTCTAATTGTGAATCTAAACCATCCAGAGAACCACTCAAACACACACTCACACACATACAAAATTTCATTAAAATCGGTCCAGTCGTTTAGGCAGTTTTTAATTTCGAATTTTAAGTTAACTTCCACTTCTAATTGTCTTATTCCTCTCATTTTTATGGATATTGTCTACCTCGGCTTATTTTAATAGGATATACTGAGTTTCGTTGTAAAACATCGAAAATTGTAACCGCTAGAGCAATATTTAAATTTTCAGTTCAGGTGAACTCCTACACCTAATGGTTTTAGAGGGTCCAATTGTGAATCTAAACCATCCAGAAACCGACTCAAACAAATGCAGAATTAAAACTGGAAACGTATCTCAATACAAATTTTAAGCACTGAGTTTCTTATCACATATATCTAACATTTAGGCCTATTTCTTCTTTTAAATATTTCATTCAATTAATTTATTTCGCACGTTATTTGCACTATTCATCTCTCACGTCTTCACTAGAATTGACTGCCTCCAGAAAATACGTATCTAAAACTATAACTCTAATTCATTGGCATAGGTTCATAGTCGCGTGAACATAAGCTCTCCATACACTCCTATCCTGAGCTAAAGTTTTCCATCGTCTCCTATATGTTACAAGCCTTCTTATCTCAAATCATGATGATGTTATTCTCCCACCTTATTCTTGGCCTACCTTCTGGGCGTCATTCACATTTTCCTACGAGGAGTTTACATGCTCCTCCTTCATTCCCCATTCGTTCCAAATTTTCTGACCATTGCAGTCTACAAGACTTAGCTCTTCTTATTACATCAGATTTCCCATAAATACCATATAGCTCACTGTTATACAGCTTTCTTCATTCGTCTGTCTGTTCATCTATCTTTGGTCCAACATTTTTCTGAGAACTATAGTAATTTTTTTCCTCTCTTAAATGTGTCAATCACTGGGAAAATAACAGTTTTATATTCTATTCCATAGTAATTCTGCCCGAGGGCAGGTCTTTCACTCCAATCATAACATTTTCATGCTATGCTTTGCAGCTTTAATGAGGAATTGTAGGTGTGGTAGCTTCCCGTTGCTTTCCACATCGGTGAGGGATGATGATAAGGATGATGATGAAGGCCGAATGATTTTAGGGGACCGTTGGGCCCTAAGCTTCCTGACATTTGCCTTATAGGTGAGGAAAAACCCCGAAAAAATCTCACCCAGTAGCCTGTCCCGACCGGAAATCGAACCCGGGCCCACTGCGTGACAAGGCAGCTCGCTACCTCGAGATCACAGCGGTGGACCAGTTTTATATATGTTCAGTTTAATGACTTTTTTGAGAGAAGTTGGACAAGAGTCCATTTAATATATAACATCATGAATTTCCAGAATTGATCCTATGTTTAATTTCTTTCTGGACCTCATTCTCGTTTATAATAATTGTTCTTAGGTATTTGAATTCAGCCACTACTTCAAAATTTCCCTAATTTGACATCAACTCTCCATTTCCATTATATCATGTGTATCTATATGTGACCATATATTTAGTTTCGCTGTAAAAGAAATACGAAATGGTACAAAATACAGTACCGTAGGGGGGTAATACGTACGTAGTTATTCGCTCCAAGAATTGTTTCTCATAAGTAATGCCACGAGTGATTTCCAAATTATCGATAAATTCACGACTCACGAAGGGAGGAGTGAATTTATCTAGAGAATTTGGAAATCAAGAGTGGCATTTGTTAGGACTATTTAACGAATAAAATTAAGCTGTTTACTCACAAATCATTATTTAACTATAGTTATTTTAAAATATTTATATATTTAATGTAAACGGTGATGTTTGAAAACAAATGAGAAACGATAGGTACGCTTCTACTGCTTCTTTTGTTTATCACTGCAACCAGATCATACTATTTATTGCCAAAGGAACGCAATATTGTAAGGAGGAGCTTCCTTTAATATGGTAATTATAACACTGATAAATATTTGGAAACACGACTCTGATTGGTTGTAAAACAGAAATCATTGAAACGTGATTGGTCATTGACTCCCATTTGGGGCATGAGTTAAATAGTCAAAATAATCAATCAGAATAAAGGATTACACATACAATTTTAAAAGTAGACTTACCACATTAATTATGTTAGGGAATTTAATTAATAAATTTGGGAATTTTTAACATTATATATATTGCTCAGGTTTTTAACAAAACACAGGTGTTTTCAAGACAGGCGTGGAGTTTTGACACTCAATTGTAATTTGAAGTTGACACACATTTATAGATTGATAGTTAAGGATGGCCAACATAAGTAAGTTAATTATTAAGAAAATGTATAACTGAATATGAAAATTTAACCAAATTCCAAAATGCAAATGGCCAAGGTACAATGTTGGTCATTCATAAAATAAAATAGAGTTTTACAGGTTCTACAAAAAAGTGATTAAATTTGGCCAGAGGTTAATTTATAATAGTGACCAACTTCACAGGTTATACAGTATAGGGAATTTCGAGTAGTTTGCACCCTTCTGTTTGAGTGGACCCTGTTAATATCTTCTTTAATTGGTGCTCCCTCGAACAGAAAATATTTTAACTTCTTCCCCTCATCAACTTTGACGGGTTCAAGGCCAATTTCGTTTATTCTTTGTGCGAATAAGGGTTTATTTGTGATATTTATGAATAAGATCACTTTAAAAGTTTTTGAAGCTAAGAATCACTTCTTAATTTCAGCTATTGAATATTACAAATGTTGAATAAACTCCTAAATATATTATATTATGTAGACGCTGTTTTTAACATACTGACGGGTTTTGTTTGATATTATGTGACATGGTGGCTGTACAAAATAATTAAACATAACAAAGGAATTCGGTTAATGGGCACCCTCCATGAGGACCTGGGTCCACTTTACACAAGTACGTATATTTTATCAATGAGGATGCTATCTGTAAAACCATTCACTTAATTAATTTTATTTAATATCCTTCTAATTTTACTAAACCTAAAAACCGTCGCTTTCTGCAGCTGAATGACGTGTGAATGTTATAAATCAACAATAATTTTTCAAAACATTAAATAAATATCAACGCTTTTTAATTATAATCAGTCATAAATATTTTCAGATTAATCTTGCCTGTCTGTATAAATTAATAGAGTAAATAAACTTAAAAATAGACTAAAAACTAAGGTGGTTTCTGGGGTCCATTTTATCTGAATATGGAGGTTAAAGTGGACCTTTCTTGTAATGTAAAAAGTTTTATAAATTATGAAGATGTTTCCATATTTGAACAAAATAACAATGCTATTTCATAGTTACAACACTAATGATATAATCACTGTAATTAAACAAAATTAAATTCCTTAATTTAAAGAAGAAAAACGCCAAATTCAAATCGGCGGTCCAAATTACCCGAAGTTCCGCTACTATTAACTGCCCCATGTTCCACACAACATTTTACCCGTTAGGATATGGAAGGATCCCCAAATGGTAACCAACTAAATACTGCGACCAATTCTGGTTCAACCCTACATTTAAGATGAGACTTTCTTCTTCCCTTCATTATTTCTGCACAGCGGAAAACTTGCGTGAAAATGTTAGATGCTCAGTGGTAACACCGGTCAACATGATTTTTGTCTCATGAGCACCAATAGTTGTACTTAATGCAGTTTTTTATCATGTTTTCAAATATGTATTCGGAATTTCTCCATCACCCACAGTTTTTTTATTTCAAATTTCAATTAATGGATTTAAACAATTATTTTTTTTAATTTCTGCTTAACAAACAATAAAGGGATTACGTCAAACTCAAGTGGTGTACCATGCCTTGCAATCTGCAATGAGACCAGATTCGCGCTGCGAAGAATTGCCCATACTCAAGCCTCCAGACCATGTGACATTAGATGAAGAGAGCTCAGATTCTGATGGAAGTAAAGGAAGAAGAAGAAACAGATTTTGGTGATACAACTTTTGAACAAAGCTGTTCATCTGAGCCTCATTTATTGACTCAAGAAGATCTTAACGATTTCATACGAGATTTAAAGTTATCCAAAAACCAGTCTGAAACGCTTTGTTCCCGGCTAAAAGGATGGAATCTCTCGGAAACCTTGCGTGATGGAGAAAAACGGATATCATATTTGAATTCAGGAGAAAAAACACTATCACAATCACATATTTTTATTTCTGTGACAAAAAAAGTTTACTTTTTGTTGCTCAATGTAATTAATGTTATTACTAAAACTATCAACAGTAATCTAACAAGAGGTTGTGTTTTTCTGAAAAAAATCACGAACGACAAAGCTGCGAGTGATTTTGTCTAATGAAACACTCAACCTCACTTTGGATATGGAGTGACTATTTAGCGAATAATTCAACACCAGAAGCTAAAAATAATTATAATATTTACCAAATGTGAGGTTATGTTTCCCGATCTAACCTCCGGGCGATTTCTAATTCGGCTGTATAGTTATAATTAACTAGCATATATTTACTGTTAAATCTCTTTGGGCTTCGGAAAAATCTATAACAGATGATTGTATGAGAAATAAATATTAACAATAATGCAGATTCATTATACAACATTTAATAATTTTTTTGGAGCAACAGAATTAACCTTTTTTTTTTGGTAATTTTTTAAGCTTTTTTTTGACATTTCATGCGGTACCATATCGATTGTACATTGTTGAATCGATAACCTTGTCAAAGAAATTAATTTGCGGAGATATATCTCATTACGAACAGGAAGAGAATTTTATAAAAAGGAAGAGGCAATTTTATCAACAGGAAGAGGCAATTTTATCAAAAGGAAGAGGCAATTTTATCACAGAAGGAGGCAATTTTATCAACAGGAAGAGGCAATTTTATCAACAGGAAGAGGCAATTTTATCAAAAGGAAGGGGCAATTTCATCAACAGAAAGAGGCAATTTTATCAACAGGAAGAGGCAATTTTTGGAAGAGGCAATTTTATCAACAGAAAGAGGCAATTTTATCAACAGGAAGAGGCAATTTATCAAAAGGAAGGGGCAATTTCATCAACAGAAAGAGGCAATTTTATCAACAGGAAGAGACAATTTTATCATCAGAAAGAGGCAATTTTATCAACAGAAAGAGGCAATGTTATCAAAAGGAAGAGGCAATTTTATCAACAGAAAGAGGCAATTTTATCAACAGAAAGAGGCAATTTTATCAACAGAAAGAGGCAATTTTATCAAAAGGAACAGGCAATTTTATCAACAGAAAGAGGCAATTTTATCAACAGAAAGAGGCAATTTTATCAACAGAAAGAGGCAATTTTATCAACAGAAAGAGGCAATTTTATCAAAAGGAAGAGGCAATTTCATAAACAGAAAGAGGCAATTTTATCAACAGAAAGAGGCAATTTCATCAACAGAAAGAGGCAATTTTATCAACAGAAAGAGGCAATTTTATCAACAGAAAGAGGCAATTTTATCAAAAGGAAGAGGCAATTTTATCAACAGAAAGAGGCAATTTTATCAACAGGGAGAGGCAATTTTATCAACAGGAAGAGGCAATTTTATCAAAAGGAAGGGGCAATTTCATCAACAGAAAGAGGCAATTTTATCAAAAGGAAGGGGTAATTTTATCAACAGAAAGAGGCAATTTCATCAAATGGAAGAGGCAATTTTATCAACAGAAAGAGGCAAGTTTATCAAAAGGAAAGGGTAATTTTATCAACGGAAAGAGATAATTTTATCAAAAGGAAGGGGTAATTTTATCAACAGAAAGAGGCAATTTTATCACAAGGAAGGGGTAATTTTATCAACAGAAAGAGGCAATTTTATCAAGAGGAAGGGGTAATTTTATCAAAAGAAAGATGCAATTTCATCGTCTATGAGATAAATAGTCAATAATACACAAAGTATCAAAACTGACTATGCAAGCCATGAAAAAGACATGTACATGTTATAGGATTGTTATATATTAATTTGACGTTGAAAGCCCATGTCTATTTTGAGACGTGTAGGCTTATTATTTTCTGTTGAGGTTTTCATTAAGGTTTATGTTCAATATCTTACTTGTGAAGTTTATCTTTAAAACTCTCAACACAAGACTATAAAATGAGAAGAAAACATTTATCGGTACACCTGTTCAACAAAACGTTACAGTGCTCTCTGTTTCATTGTGTTGTGATGTTTATTGCCAGCTTCGTGGAAAACCTTAAGAGGTCTCTCACCCCAACACAAAATGTACATCAAGATATTGTGTGTTCCCACAAGTTACAAATTCTGTATATATTCAACGGTGAATTATTCGTGTAGGACACTCAAATTTTGTGCACTGAAATGTCTCATGTATCTAGACCTAAGATATCCGAAAATAATATCCAAGATATTTAAAAAATATGCTCTTCATTGAGTAAAGAATCTCCTCAATGTAGCTTTGTTCATTGCAAATCCCACTCAAAACCGTTTGACTATTTCCATTCCAATTAATTCAATATTTGTAATAACTGCTGCTCCTCAAAGGGTAAAAAACACGTTATAGAACTTGTAACGAGAAAATGTTAATGTAAATCCTCTACTCATGTCTGGCAGAAGCATTGTGATTGTATCGAGCTGGAAATATAGCATATTTTTAAAAACATATTTTCATGTACATTCCTTCGGAATTCGTAATTAGGGATGAATAGTAGTTTTATCAATGTTTCTGTTTACCTCATCTACCTCTGGACCAAGGATAGCACGTTCAATTCTACCAGGTGATTAAAATTTATTTTAGAAAGGTATTTGAAAGGCATTGATCCCTTGCCATAGATATGCATAGTATATTAAATAATTCTGGGACATTATTCGGAAAATATATTGTTGGCAGAATAACCAAGTGTTCATAATCTTATACTTTGTAAGCCCATGTTTCCCTCAACAGAGATTTAGGCACTCTTCCCCTACATGGAAGAATTTGAATCATACTTATTTAGTTACACTTGTTTTCGTATAGATGTCATTTGAGTGGTCCGTGGTCAGCGTTCCGCCTCATACTGACATCTAGGAAACCAAAGTAGTACTAGGACGGGAAAATTCGGTAAATTTTGCTTAGAGACCTTTCATTCAGGCTTAAGGATCTTTTACGAGCCTGAAAATCTTCAGACTCGGGACCCACAGCTTAAAGTCCCTCCCGGACGACTTGCTCCTTGGATTTTTCCATCCTAAAAAATTAATCGACCCCCGGCCGGGTTTGAACCCGCGGCCCTCGTGACGAGAGGCAAGGAGCATAACCACTAGTCAACCGCGGCCTATGTGTTCATAATAATAATAATAATAATAATAACGTTTTATTTATTCTGGCATAGTTAAGGCCATAAGGCTTTCTCTTCCACTCAACCAGCACTAATTACAAGTACATATTTGAAATATTGATTATATATACACTATGCTAATTATAAATAATTAAAAAAATATATTAAATGTTGCAATATCAATTTCATGTGCAAACAACATTTTATTCGATGATATGTTTTTCTCCAGGCGCTACAGGCCTAGAAGGTCCTTGGCCTACCACCGGCTGCTGGCCTCACATCAACATGTGTTAATCACAGAGGTAGACGATCATCTAGCCAGTGTAGGGGTGACATGTGGTCAGGATGTCGCGTCCCTCAGCCGTTATAGCTGGTCTTCTCAACCTGGAGTCGCTACTTATTGCAGTTACCCGAAATTTCATGAGAAAATTTCTTCCCCATGGGGATTCGAACCAGCGCAAGTTCCGTAGCAACAATAATAGTATGTATGATAATAATAATAATAATAATAATAATAATAATAATAATAATAATAATAATAATAATAATATATGATAAATTATACGAGAAACACCAATTAATATATTATGTACCTTACACTGGGTAATGATGACGTCGAGGTTAGAACAAATACAAATTTAGATTTCTTTTAAAAGATGCCAAAGTCCGACAGCCCCTTATTTATTGTGGTAGGGAATTCCAGTTGCGAGAAGAGGAGATAGTATATAACATGTTGCGGTATATTAAGCAAGAGACTATGTTGTGATCTTGTATTTAAGTTATGGTTGGAGGATAGATGCCGAAAACGAGAGTATAAATAATTGGAAATCGAGGTATGTAGGATCTTAAATAAGAGAACTAAACAGTGTAATTTCACACACCCTTATACCAAGATAACCTAGGAGCAAAGCAGAAACTAAATAACTGGTTTGCCGAAACAACCTTTAGTGCTATTTTTTTAAATCCAATACTTTAATTGTATGTAAATTGGATTATTTGCCCTTATTTTCAGGGTATAAAAATGTAATTCTAAACTATTTAACCTTGTGTATACACATTACAATATGATTCAGTGGTTCACTTATTGAAAATTACATAAATAGGAGCACTGGCTCCTGTCCAAAAGCTTGTCATAGCACATCTCGCACATTGCCAAAATCTCTGCCAACAAAGTGTCAAAAGTGCGTTTTGTAAGGTCACACAAGTTCTATAAATTAAATTAAGTCGACCTGCCACACACAAATGTCCAGAAACCAACACAACTGACTTCATACCCGAAAACTTGCAAAATAATCAGCCGATTTTCAATCCATGTCGCATTATAATAATATTACATGACAACATTTTAAAGGATGTAACATTGCAAAGGATGTAAATGCAAAAATATCAAATTGTTTAAGGATTTTAGGGTTAATAACTTCTATGTTCTATCAACAGTTAGTCCAAAAACATTCAAGACCTAAAGTGTATAAAACACTACTTCTGCAGAACACACAAAATATTTACAAAGACAACGCCATAAAGATTTAATTAAATAACAGATTTTCCAAAGAAGGAATTATAAATCGTGGTGTGAGAAAAGGTTCCCCCTGTCCCCCAACACTCTTTGCGATCTATATCAACCAAGTAATATGTTGTTGAAACAAGAAATATAAATTTCGAATAAGATTATCAGAAAATCTTCTTGTATCTTGTAAGCCCATGTTTCCCTTTACAGAGATTTAAGCGCTCTCCCCTTATAGGGAAGAATTTGAACCGTACTAATTTAGTTACACTTGTTTTCGTATATATGTCATTTGAGTGGTCCGTGGTCAGCGTTCCGCCTCATACTGACATCTAGGACGGGAAAATTCGGCAAATTTTGCTTAGAAGCCTTTCATTTAGGCTTAAGGATCTTTTACGAGCCTGAAAATCTTCAGACTCGGGACCCACGGCTTAAAGTCCCTCCCGGAGGACTTGCTCCTTGGATTTTTCCGTCCTAAAAATCCATCGACCCAGGCCAGGCTTGAACCCGCGACCCTCGGGACCAGAGGCAAGGAGCATAACCACTAGTCCACCGCGGCCGATTATCAGAAAATACAAAATTAAATACCGTATTGTTTGGATGGCCAAATAATAATTGCAAATTCAGATCATAATCTGCAGAAAGGTCTGTAAAATTATAGAAGAATTTGGATTGAAGATATCTACAGAAAAAATAAAAATTATGCAATTTCAAGGTGTAGATCCTGTCAGAAGCAAAATTGTACTTGACAATAAACTTTTGGAGCAGGTGAATAATTTTACATATCTAGGATGCAATATCTCATATGAAGAAGAAAAGGATGTAAATGCAAAAATATCAAAATTTTAAAGAATTTCAGGATTAATAAATTGTATCTTCAAGCCACAGTTAGTGCAAAAACATTCAAGACTAAAAGTATATAAAACACTGACTCTTCCAACTCTTTTGTATGGTAGCGAAGTGTGGACATTGAAACAGAAGGATATGCAGAGACTTAGATCTGCTGAAATGAGACACCATCGGAGGACTGCAGGATACACACTATTAGATCATAAAAAAGGAAGACATCTTAGAAGAATTACACATGGAACATTTTAGAAAACAACATTTCTGACTGTAAGTCAAGATGGATGCAACATGGAAGATCACAGGATATCCAAAGAAACGTTAAGCTGTCAACCTGCAGGAAGAAGAAGACCAGGACGTCCACTCATAAGACTTTTGGATGGTGTTTCTCTTGAGGTCGAAACAGGTCAACAAATGACCTAAATGAACTATAATGATTATGAATATTTTAAATATCTCGCCTTGGAGTTCACTCCGGGTTCCACAACTAGTAGGGTAGGAGTTTTTAAATCACCATCTTGTGTTTTCTTTTTTGGAGGTTATTTTACTGTAATGTGCTGTCTTTAGTGGTGGCTCTATGATTTTCTTCCTAACCACAGATCCAAGGAATGTCCCTATGCTGTACGTTTTTCTCAACTTTTTCAGAGTTCCAGCTCCCTGGTAATAAGCGAACCTTCTAAGTTATTCAGTTGTAAGTGCCATTTAGATGTAAGACCTAAAAACATGAAAGAAGATAAATAAAAAAAGAAAACTCCAAGGCTTGACTCTGATTCTAATGGAAATGAGTTCCAGGCTATGTTCTGGGGATAGTGGCGGATATCCAACAGGGTTCACAATCGGGCTTTGACATCTCGTTCCGACTGTCTAGAAATGTAGAATCGTTAAAACCCAATTGCCCTAATGGCCTCGCAAGTCACTTAGTGAGACTATTTAACTCATGCCCCAAATGGGAGTCAATAACAATCATGTTTCAATGAATTTTGCTTTACAACCAATCAGAGTCGTGTTTTACCTCGATAATTATCGAATTTTGATTACCAAAATAAAGAAAGTTCTTCCTTTTTAATATTCTGAACAGGTCAGAGCATTATTTTGCAGTGAGTGACTCTCTAACAAATACCTTGAATATAGCAAATAATGAACAGATTCCTTCGACCTAAACATTCGATAATTGTGTGTTCAATAATTGTGTTTTTAAATACTGATTTTAATGAGTTGTTTCCGAAAAAAATGAATTAATAACCTATAATGTTAGTTATAATACAGAGTTTGATGTATTTAATTTTTTCTCCACTAGCTTGCATTCTTACAATATTGCGATCCTATTTGGCAATATATAGCATGATCAAGTTGTAGTGATAAACAAATAAAATATAACCAAACATTTCTCATTTATTTTCAAACATCGCCGTTTACATTAAATATATAAATATTTTAAAATAACTATATTTAAATAATGATTTGTGAGTAAACAGCTTAATTATATTCGTTGAATAGTCCTAACAAATGCCACTCTCGATTTCCAAATAGTCTAGAATCTAGATAAATTTGAAATCACTCGTGGCATTACTTATGATCATTTTTTCTCAGTTGTTGTCCAATCGTTTTGATATAAAACCTATCATTTTGAGTATCGAATTATGAGTAATATGATATTGTGTTTTAGTGTTGTTACTCATTTCAGGTGAATGGCCTGTATAATATCTAAAATACATGATTTGTAATTTACTGATGACTTGGATGGATTTTACCATAATCCCTCTATTGTAGAATGTCGATGTTGTCACTCATTGTTGGGGTGGTTTTCTTAATTTTTCGAGTTACGGCAAGAGTCATGTCTCGCCTTGTATATCGCTGAGTTCACGACTCTCGAATCAGAAACCCCGCGGAAAATTTTCCACATGCATCTGCACCTCCATTTTGGGCATATCGATTCTCAAGTCTTCTATTCGAGAAGAGTCTGTACTCGGATTCCAGATTATTCGTACCGTCGCGTTGCATAAATAAGAAAGTGCTTTGGTCTGACCAGCCAGTTTTATCCGAGTAAGGTGACCAATGAAGTGGCCTGAAAAGCGAAGACAAGAAGTTGTTGTAAGTGAAACCGTCAAGAAGTGTTAAATAAATTGTAAAATAACGTTTTTGCAATTAACTCTTTTAGCAGAAATGTATTTATGTACTATAAACAAGGCAGAGTGAAATAAATAGAGGAAATTTGGGAACAGTGTATAAAGCATTTTGAAGTAAAACAGAAGAAATTTGACTATTTTCCACGTCAGTGACAGTATGTTACGCATGTATAGTATTACTACAGAGTATTCACATGCAGAGGATAAACTGCGTACAGTGATACCTAAAATTTTGCGAGAAACTATAATGAACGAAGGGGTGGTAGCGCTTATACTTCATAATAACAGAATGTGTAACTAATGAAACAAATGCAAGGCATTCGGCTGTTCACAGAGAACTCGGGATTGTGGGAAATTAACCATTTTGTAAATTGAATTTCCGATACATATATTGTACATGCTGCAAGAGTTTACATGGGAGGAAAGGAAAACATTGTTTTTGCTTTCTTTAAGAACCTAAAAGGTGACAATTTATATTATAACTGCTAATTCATAATTTTACCATCATACGGTACCGTATTTCATATTAGTACCACAGAAATATATTAGATGGCAGCAGGTTAGTTCTACACTAGCGCCCGTTGTGGCATGTACGCGAAACTTGCTCACTTTCCTATCTATATCTTACTCTATGGCATCGTTTCCCAACCTGCGGTTCGCGAACTCCCAGGGGGTTCGCCAAAACTTTTCGGTAATGGTGGATTTCGAGGTTAGGTCTATTATTGTTCCTTTCATCACTGCAGCATTGTAATAATATTTTTAAATTAAATTAACCCTATAATGCCCCTTGTTATATATGTGTAACATCAGGAATTTATCACATTATTTCCACAATAAATTAATATTTACAGCGAATGACTGATTTACAGTTATGTAACGTTAGGAATGCACTTAATTTCGCTAAAACTAGGTCTACACGTTGTGTAACGTTTAAGCCATAACTAGAGTAACTTTAGGCTTTAACGGTTAAGGGTTAAGTTAATTTAAGGTTATTAAACATTTTGCTTGGAATTAAATTTTATGTCTATCTATTGTACGTATGTATATTTAAAAGTCAGTAGTTCACGCAGTTCAGATCTTTGTGGAAGGGGTTCGCATATCGAGAGAGGTTGGGAAGCGCTGGTCTATGGTATTACGTCTTGTGGACCACTATTCATAGGGTCTGATAGGTCATAAAAATGTTTCGTTACCTTCTAACATATTGTACTGAACATAAGAAATCAGAAATAATACGAATCAGATAACTAGAAAACAAAATAAATAAAGGAATATTCATCTTAAATTGTTAAGTAAGGCAATAGGCAACTATTTGCATCACCGAATAATTTTCATTTATCAAATTACTGGAAGTAACAATCTAAATCCCATAATAATGGTTATTCCACAATTTTATCAATCTCGCTAAATCAAGCCTCAGTTCATAGATTTCATTGGGGGAAGAATTCAGGCCTGGTCCGAGACACAGCGCGTTAACTAAAAAAAAAGTGGACTTTTGGTTGAAAACCCATCACATTGATATTTAATATCTGAAAATAATGTTTCCAACAAATATGTTGGTTTTAAATTTCAAGCTTGTCAGTAGACGCTTTAAAATCTTATATTATCATCAATAATAATGTATTTTGCACGATAGTGCGTTCTATTGTACTTACAGGTATCGCGACCATGATTGAAAGTTCAATGTCCTAAATTTCGGGGTTGCCAACATATAAATAAGTAAATTACTATACTTTAATATTACAAATTAACTACCTAGGGCGGGGAGTAAAACCACTGCCCTTTATGTATACCATGTACAATGTATATACAAATATATATCCAAAAGGTAGTATTAATATACATTATTTGAACAAATCACTGCTTTTTAAATAAACTGAACTTTATCTGAAACAATATAAAGCAATAAATTCGTACTTGCTGCCATTTTATTCGTGATTGGTGTCTCAGCCTGCTGTAGTCTCAACTATTTTTTTTCGGCATTTAGCGTATATGCAGTAGCCAGACTGCTAGCCAGTTAGTTGATTATAATGAATGCAACCAACAAAGATGCTATTATTTTACTATTATTTATTATTTTGAAAACACCCTCGTGCAAAAAATAATGTAAAATACATGTAATGTTTATGAAGTTTTTTACACAATCTCTGAAATTAAAAACCTTGTTATCGCTAATTTTTTATCATTTCCTCGCTTCTGTAAAAAAACACTTCCGAATCTCAAATTGTAATAAACTATTATAGTGTACCATTTTGTTACGCATACCCATTGATTTAATGTATCAACTATTTAGAAGAAGATCATTGATAATGAAATGGATCGCGATAATGGAAATCGAAGCAATTTTCTTGACGATTGCTAAAATGTACTAACAAAACCGCAGTCAGACCGGTTAGATTCGGATTTTAAAAATGGGACCACCCAAACGCTACCTTATGAGAAAACATTTTCTTAATATAAAGAAAAACTTTAATTTCTCCTCAGAACACAGTTATAATACACGGACACTTTCAATTCTGATTCAATTTGCTGTTCACAACTGCGGATTTTACATACAACCAGGACATTGACAGTATGTGACATCTAGTATCACATTACGGAAACAATTACATATGCGTCCAACTACGGTGGATATATGTGATAAATTTGAAGGAGGTCAAAGCTGTCATGCGCAGAAGAAATTTACTATCCATTTATTATCGCCCTTATCAAAATTAGTTTCATGTATCGACAAATTCAGACATCCTATCATTCATCCGTTCATGAGTAACCATCAAGAGTCACAGGAAAAACTTCCCTTTAAAGCTTTTTTTTTCCTTAATTAAACAAAATAAATACTTGCTCTAAAGGGCCAAGTACATCTGAATAATAATAATAATAATAATAATAATAATAATAATAATAATAATAATAATGCATTTTGAGTTTTATATTATACTAGCGTATCCGGAAGACGTTGTCCTGCCGGAACCTTTAATTTTCGTGTCATGGCGGATGATAAAAATATAAATTACTTTTTACCGTAAAATTCAGTAATTAATAAGTTCGAAAGAAAACTCCTCACTGTCATCTATTGTGGCTCAAAAAGCTTGCATTAATACGTCGCATTGTAGTCGCGCGGAATATGTCGGTAATGCAGATGGATACACATTTGACATAAAAAATCCTATTATCCGATCGCAGCGCCATCTACCGGGTCCAATTAAAAATCTAAACCATCCAGGGACCCACTCAAACACACACAAAATTCATAAAAATCGGTCCAGTCGCTTAGGTAGTTTTTAATTTCGGATTTCAAGTAGGCCTAAGCCTCCACCTCTAATTGTCTGATTTCGCTCATTTTTTTTATAATACCTACCTCGGTTTATTTTAATAGGATATACTGACTTCCGTTGTGAAAAAGAGAAAATTGTGACTGCTAAAGCGATTTTTTATTTTCAATTCATGTAAACTCCTACACCTAATGGTTTTACAGGGTCCAATTGTGAATCTAAAACCATCGAGGGACCCAATCAGACACACACTCAAAGTTGTTCATCAAAATCGGTCCAATCGTTCAGGCAGTTTTTAATTTCGGATTTCAAGTAAACCTCCAGTTCTAATTGTCGGATTTCGCTCATTTTTTGATAATACCACCTCGGTTTATTTTGATAGGATATACTGAGTTTCGTTGTGAAACATAAAAAAATGTGACCGCTAGAGCGATTCTTAAATTTTCGTTTTCGTTTCAGGCACCTAATGATTTTAGAACATAATAAATAACGGCTAAACACTGGCTGCATCTGAAAACCTGTATATGCAAATTTTCACGAAGAACGGTTGAACGATTCTGAAGTTTATAAAGGACAGACAGACATACATTCATTTTTATACATATAGGTAATCACATCTTGTGGGCTCTAGAGCCAGACATCTCCGCCTTTCCTAATAGTACCAATTTTTAGAGGAATTAAACCCAATGGGTACAACTAGGGCACAACACACACACAGTCTCATGGTTGAGATTTTAAAATCACTTACCCCGCCGAGAATCGAACCCGGGTCGCCGGAGTGGAAGGTAGGGACTCTACCGACTAAGCCACAGCGACGGACTCCTAATACCAATTTCGAGCCAAGTTCCAGTTGTACTGTAAACAAACTTGCATAAGGCATTACTTCGCCGATGAATTATAAAATGAAAATAATCTTTCAGTAATAGATTTTGAGATCACTACAAATAAAGGACCGTCTGTTGGGGAAACCGTGGTGCTACTTTTACCCAACATATGACAGAATTGAGTACGGGTCCTCATCTAGGGGATATATGGATGGCGACCACAAGGTGCCCAAGCTGAGCAAAACATTTCTTCCACTTACTTGTGTTTTGCACTATTTTAACTTTATTATCTAACCTCTTTTGGTTAACTCTTGCTTTTTCGACCCCGACGCTATTAGGGCATCCGAGGGCTAGGGAGTCTTTTCTTTCTTCCATTTCTTCTTTTCTTTATTTTCTTTTCTTCTCCAGAAAAGCCTGACCAGAGGCTATAAGATGGCAGCCCCATCACTAGTCTTGCCTTCCTTTGGCCAGCAACCAATCGAAGGGACTATTATTATGCTTTCAAGTCTCATACAAATGAAAGATGGCCAAAAAATATATACCAATGGTCACCCCCTGGAAGAAATAAACGTGGCAGACCAAGATGGAAAAGGAAAACCTACGTCAGAACAATAATGGAGGATAGGAATTTGGAAGAGGGAGATTGGAATGATAGAGATAAATGGAAACTTAAGACGGCAAACCTAATAGTGGGGTTATACGAGAATTTCCCGGAAGGATCAAACTAATGAATCGGATCCCCAAAGCTGTTTATAATTATGTACCAAGAGGACGAAGATCACTGGGCCGTCCTATGAAACGTTGGAGGGGAAATTTTCTATAGGATCGTAACAGGTCTTGGCCTAATACTTGGAAGGAAGAAGAAGAAGAAGAGTATGGAACTGTCATTGATACAAACATCGTTCTTAGGCAACATCGTATTTTACGGCAAATAAGATTTAATACAAGGTAAGATGCTACTAACAATTAGAAACTTACATTTCTTATTAATTTACGACAAAAATATAAGGGCCTACCTAATTATATGTTTACGCTTTCTCCATTATGTAGATAGATATACTTTATTTGCAATTCCATTACGAGCAGAATGTATGCGCCCTGCTGACTCACCTATAAATTCTGTTGTAATTTTCACCACGTCTTCAATGGTTAATGTACGATATTTTTGACTAGTTTGAATACATTCAAAATAATTTGTTTCTTTCCGCTTTTGAAATGCTATAGTTTCCAAAGTTTTATAAATATGCGGAAGCGGCCATTTTAGTAGTCTCGCATCTTCTTTGTTTATATTACAACAGGAAGTTATCTCTGAAGAAGTATAGTTAGTATTAATTCAACGTGGAATTATCCAATCGCTTTAATATACCTTAACTTAATATATCGGATAGCGGAGAGGATCTTCCTTCAGAGTAAGAACGTTCCAAATTCAGATCTTACTGCACCCCCATAGAAGCCGACCTTAAATCCATGACGCGGAAAACCCAAGAAAACTTTCTTAATCATACTTATATCCGCGAAAATCTACAATATAACATATATATATATATATATATATATATATATATATATATATTCATATCATATTAGGTCTCAATTGCTCAATGTCAAAATTTAATTATAACATCGAAATAAAGAAGTGTCACTGAAATAAAATAAAATTGTTCTTTAATTTGCTTACATGTTATAGTAGCTGCTAGAGGACAGAGAGATAGACTTCACGCTACCTCTCGTAATAGAGAATATATATATATATATATCCGTCCGTAGTAATTCTACCCGAAGGCAGGTCCTTCACTGCAATCATAGCATTTTCATGCTATGCTTGCAGCTTTACTAGGCAATAGTAGGAGTGGTAGCTTCCCGTTGCTTTCCACACCGGTGAAGGATGATGATGATGATGATGATGATGATGAGGATGATGAAGATGGTCATATGATTTCGGGGACTGTTTGGGCCTTAAAGTTTTCCTGACATTTGTCTTACTGCCGGACCGGGGATCGAACCCGGGCCCGCTGCGTGACAAGGCAGCACGCTACCTCGAGACCACAGCGGTGGACTAATATATATATATAGGCCTATAGAAAAAATAAATGATTGTGCTAGGATTGCTTGGATAGCGTAATTGACAGCGCACTGAAGTATCAATTCAGAGATCCGGGTTCAAATCCCCGTCCAAGCATTTATTTTTCTTTTCACGTCAGAATATACAGCGTGTAAATGAATTATACCGCACAAATTTCACTGCTTACAGAGGGGTATTATACAAGTAGGTAACTTGATATAGGAAATCAATGGTCTACGAGGGAAAATGGGCGAGTTATAGAGAATCAAATGATGAACGACAATTAATACAGATAAATCAATAGGAAAGCAATGTAGGAGAAAAAATGGTACTAAAATAACTTCAGATCTTAGTATTAATTTCCAGATCCTGATTTCTAATAATTCATCAACAACGTTTATGAAATATTGGATCAAATTCCTTAAAATGTCGAACTTAGCAGATAATTGCACGCTACTGCACGGGTTAAAGCAGAATCGGTACAATGTGAGCCTTAGCTCAGAGCGAAACACGCATAATCTGTGTAGTTAACGTGTGGCTTAATGGTTAATGCGATGGATTTGAAATTCTAACATTGATGGTTCAAATCACGGCAGGCCACTTCTTTTTTCTTTCCTTCTCCCCCCCCCCCGCGTGTGTACTGTGATATGTTGACACTGAAATTTGTTCAGTATAAAGCACGCGCAAAATACCTATTCCAGTATTGGTTATTACATTAACATGTAATTAAAAGTTACTTCAGTATCAGTCGCATTACATGAAAGCATCATGGAACATTTTTACAGTTATGCTAAACTCGCCGAAATGTATCCGATTTATGGTGCAGCACAAGGTAATGGTGCAAGAGCTGCTGCCATGTACGCGTTGCGGTATCCGAATAGACGATATCCTCACTGAACAATCTTCGAGTCTGTTGATAGGCGTTAGCGGGAGCATGGTACGTTGAAGGTAAACAGAGTAGACGCCGGTGAAAGACGTACGCCCCGCACTGCAGAGCTTCGAAGAAAATGTTCTTCATAAGGTGGAAGAAGATCCTTCTACTAGTACTCGTGCTTCGCACGTGTAATGGGCACGAACCATCAAATCATATGGAAAGTCTCTTGCGATCGCTGCACTATCATTTATCTAAGTACATAAGTACTGTACAGTACAATTGCACATTTTATTTACGAAACCTATTGTACTCTACAGTATGTGCATTATTATTACTACAACCTTTCAAACAATTGTCTGTACAATACGTAGGTAGATCGTTCTATAACTCATGTACTGCGCCGACATTCCAATACCGTATTCTGTAAAATAATGAATAAATAATTAAACCAGGAGTAATTCTACGTACGTAAGTAATTTACAGAACGTACATAATAAAGGAAGAATGGAAAAAAAAAGTGTACATAATTTCGAACGTGATGCATCAATATTACATTTGCGTCGGTAGTAAGACTGATATAACCACTGAGCTAAAGGCGCAT
Source organism: Diploptera punctata (assembly GCA_030220185.1). Taxonomy (NCBI): domain Eukaryota; kingdom Metazoa; phylum Arthropoda; class Insecta; order Blattodea; family Blaberidae; genus Diploptera; species Diploptera punctata. Next base: position 1,225,205 of record JASPKZ010008359.1, on the reverse strand, counting down.
GCTTTTTGCAAGTTACAGTCTCTGTATAATATCATTTTCAATTTAATTTGAAATAATCAGTGGCGTGCCAATCATTTTACAAATTGAATCATAACTTGCACATTTTTATTCCTACACCATTAGATCATTATCTCAAATTGCTCATAAAATACCCCTCTATATGTAATTAAATGTGTCCTGTATAATTCATTTACACCCTGTATATATAGTTAGAACATACAAAATATTGCATTAAACTCACATTTATGAATGTGTAGATATCAGCCATTAATAATATTACCTGTAACAAAGAAAAAGCAGGATTTAATCAGTTCTATCATTTGACACAAATTAAATGCATATTACCCTAGAACTGTTAAAAGAATTCGTTTATTATACGCTTTGTATTAGCTTGACCTGTATCTATCTATCTATGTAACGGAATCTTTCAACGCGATTTTCACCCACTTAAAATCATTGGATCGACTTGAAACTTTGTATACTTGTAGAGGACCCGTGACAATACAATAATCTTATATTTATTTTCTAAAATCCTGGCCATAATCATCAGAAAATTTAAAAAAAGTGTTTTTGTATCAATGTAACGGAATCTTTCAAAGCGATTTTCACCCACTTACAAACATTGGATCGACTTGAAACTTTGTATACATGTAGAGGACCCGTGACAATACAATAATTTCATATTTTGTTTCTAAAATCCTGGCCAGAATCATCCGAAAATCAAAAAAATGAAAACTGGTATAATAGGTTGCGGACTTGTCGACTTTTTAGTCAATCGTTGTAAGAGCTCAGTTGGTAGAGCAGTGAACTCTTAGTGGTATATAATTTCAGTAATCCATACGTCGCTGGTTCAAATCCGGCTGGGAGGGTTTTTTTATAGAAGAGTATTACTTTTAGCTCATACTACAATAGTATCGAATTTAAAGATATTTACATTTTTATCTTATTCTGTAAAATATTAAAACTAAAAAATAAAAAATAAATAATAGTTTTAAAAAACTAAAAGAACACGCTTTATTAGAAAAATGAAAATGAAAAATAATTTCCAATACGCCTGGGATAAAATAAAGTGGTCGACAAAAAAATAATCTCCAACACATAGAATTAAATTAGAGTTATCAACAAAAAGAAAATAATTTTACCATCAAAAGCGTGGGGTGCTTTTTATGATTTTTACATTTTCTTCTTAGAGAGCTTACTTTTACCAATAAATGTTTATTATCAAGTATATTAATTGATATAGAGCACCCCGCGCTTTTGAAGGTAAAATTATTTTCTTTTTGTTGATAACTCTAATTTTATTCTATATGTGTTGGAGATGATTTGAGACTCTTGAAGTAGTGGGAGGTGTCAGCCGGCTATCAACCCTCCGTGACGGCCATATTTTCCTCAGAACAGAAATCTGGTATTCATTTCCGTTAGAGGATGAATCGACCCAAAGGCCATGGTGCTGCCAGAAGGTTTATGGGACATAAACCCTCGACCGGCTCAACGGTACATTACGTTTGCATTCATTTTCCATAGTATATTCTTGTAATACTGTTATTCTACGTACTTCTTCTGTTTTCATTAAAATTTTGTATTATTTCATTTATCGGCCGCGGTGGACTAGTGGTTATGCTCCTTGCCTCTGGTTCCGAGGATCGCGGGTTCAAACCCGGCCGGGGTCGATGGATTTTTTAAGACGGAAAAATCCAAGGAGCAAGTCCGGGAGGGACTTTAAGCCGTGGGTCCCGAGTCTGAAGATTTTCAGGGTCGTAAAAAATCCTTAAACCTGAATGAAAAGGCCTCTAAGCAAAATTTGCCGAATTTTCCCGTCCTAGTACTACCTTGGTTTCCTAGATGTCAGTATGAGGCGGAACACGGACCACTCAAAATGACATCTGTACGAAAACAAGTGTAACTAAATTAATATGGTTTAATTCTTCCCTGTAGGGGAAGAGCGCCTAAATCTCTGTAAAGGGAAACATGGGCTTACAAAAAAAAATATTTCAAACCTTTTTTTCAACGATACTTATAACATTTTTTTTACAATTTTTACGTATTTATTTATTTATGTATTTATTTACGAGAAACACGGTAACTTTACGACATTTCTAGACAATATTGTGATATTCACTAGCTATCTCCCCTCCTCTTCCAATGTTGTCATTATCAACAACTGAATTACACTACTTTCATTAGGTTAGTACTATTTTTGTTAGGTTAGTACTTTTATTGTTAGGTAAGTGTTAGATAGTGTACATGAGAACAGTATGCACTTCAGTAAATAATATGCATCTAATTTATTTTGTTAGGTTAGGAATGGAAAAGTTATTTTACATATATTTCTAATAAACGTTTGGGAATTTGATTCATTTCTTTCATGTCTCTCGGGCTAAATGGCCATGGTCTGGTTTTCTTAACACTCAACGTTTCGTCTACTACTGCGGTAGATATCCTCGGGAGATTCTGCGTGCTCTAAATAATCCTAACTTTTCAACTGTCGGCTGCAGACTGGCTGTGCGTTTGGGAATTTATTTCGAAAGTTGGTCATACCGCACATGCTGCCATCTAGCGACAGCTGTATAAACTTTCTGCAGGACTTCAAAGTTACATGGTTCCACTTAACGACAGCTCTATAAATGCATGCGCACGTGCATTGTCATTCTGTAGGACTTAAAAAATATGTTGGCAAAGGTAAAGTACTGTTTTTCCCCCTCGACCTTTAGGCTTGTATCATATTGCCTCTACCAACTAAGCTAAGACATGCTCCTGAAATGAGACATAATGTAGTAGGCCTATAAAATAAAATACACTGGTGGCTAAATAAATGCATTTCATGTTAGGTTTAAGTGTGGTCTTGCTACTGTGTTAGTTGGTATTATTTTATGTAGGCATAGGTCTATCTTTGTCATAAATGAATTAATGAAAATACGTTATTTTAACAACATATTTTAAAATAAATCATGTCTCACGGACTCTCATTTAAGGGGACCGAATGGTGAAAATGTTAAAAAAATGGCAAAAATGCATGTTTTGTTTATTTGCTTTTCAGTAATACTGATTCTGTAGGATCATTTTCATGAAAAAATGTTTATCATAGGAGTAAAATTGAGTCCGTGACGTAAGAGTTTATGTACTCTTGCACGTATGGTCAGCATTGCTACTTAAATTTTAATATAGTTTTTTTCTGTTTCCATTTTTTTTTTTTTTTTTCCAAAGCTTAAAATGCTCCTTACGATGCAATTGTTTTGCTATCAAAGTGAAATTTTGTGGTTAGACTCTCCGATAAATGCTAATTCAAATTTGTTATTCAGTTACTAATCTAATATACATGTGTTCCTTTAAACTGAGATGGAAAAAATAATGAGAGTGATAAAAAAATAAATAACATATTTTTTTAATGAAAAAATAAGCAGTATCCTCCATTTATGAATATTTTTTGCAGAGCAAATGTGTTTAGTGGAATCAAAAATACTCTGAATCTCACATTTCATCAGAGAATATTCAAACATATATCGTAGGGAGCATTTATTAGAAAATATTTTTAAAAAATAGTTTTAAAAACATAATTATGAAATGATTCTACTTGTAAACACCAAACTTCACAGAAACGCTTCTATAAGCACATAATATACGCAATACAAATTTCAAAACGGTCAGATGAAAACTAAAAAAAATAATTGAAATTCACCAGTCGGCCCCCTTAAGAAAAGATCAGCTCCAGTATTACTATAAACGCTATTCTAGAACTTGCTATTCCATGAGATATCTTATCTACAGAATACCGATTGGGAACAACGCCCTTAGATTACCATGCACTCACCTATAAATTTATAGGCCTACAGATATAATAGTTTGATGCTGAAACAAGTAGAAAAAATATAAATTATGAATATGCATTTCACTGAACTAACACGAACGATGCTCATTGGGTCGTGAGATAGAAAATATTATTGTTATTGTTGTTGTTGACATGTTTATAATTTAAATTGAAAACCTCATAAATTATTTATTATATTTTTAAGAAAAGGAGGGATTAATAATTATTACTGACCTGCGAAATTGTGGCAAAGAAGTTGTTCTCCAATGCCAACCCTCCCACTGTGGGATTGCCGGTAATTAAAAAGCCGATCTCCTCGCCAAAAAAAAGGATCTCGCATTGAACAATTGCCTGGATCTGAACCAACGCCTTACTCCTCAGTGAAACACCACAAAGTTAAAATTCAAAATTATGAATGACAATAGACTTCAAACAGTGGCCAGAAACAAGAAATGGGAATGCCTAATAAAACATATTGATATACCGAACGTATCAAGAAAAACAGAAGTAGCACATTTTAGGATGACAACGGGCCACGATTGTCTGGCAAAACGCCTTTACAAAATCAATGTTCTGCCTTCACCGAAATGCATTTTATGTAATCACCCTGATGAAGAAATGGACGAAGGTCATCTGTACAACTGTATCGCTGTCAAACATGAAGATTCTAAGACCTCGAAGTATTGGAGAGCAAGACTTCAGTGCTAGATGCAGCACATTAGACAACAACAACATACGAAATATTTACTTATTTCATGTAGTGGCATTTATATAAGTACAATTGACCTTACAATCACAAAACTACAAAAAGGAAAAAGAAAACACACAGAAGAAAAGAACAAATATAACACAATGTTGGGTGTATTTATCCACTCATCTTTTCTCTTACTTCCCAATACTAAACTATCACTTATATGAAAATATGAAATATGGCATTTGTACTTCATTTAGACTATTCAATTGTTATATAATATTTTTAAAATAAATGTATTCATTGTCATTGAAAAGAGGTTTTATATTACCCGGCGTGCATTGCTACATTAAATGTGTTTTTATGTTTAGTTGAATAAGTAAAAGGAAAATTAATTATACATTTATATCGTAATTATTTTTAGATACCCCGTGCCGATTATCCGGCGTTGCCCGGGAATCTACCTATCCCGATCTTCTTGGCATAAATGATCTAAGAGATAAAAATGGTTATTGAGAGTTAATCGTAAAAGAATACCCGCCGTGCGCTGCTACGCTTGACCGGGAGACTAGTAATGCCGATCTTCTTGGCATTAATGTGCTGAGAGATATAAATGGCAATTGTGAGTTATCCGTAAAAGATAGACTTTTTTTTTAGATATTAAATTCTGTATACATTAATTTGGTTTATATGTTATTATTTAGGCAGCGTAAGCCAGTTAAGCATCCAAAATGTTCCGAAAAACTCGTTTTTCTCTACAAAGGGTGTTTTTAAGGGTGAAGGAGTTGAGCATTACAACTCTCTTATTCCCTAAAACTTCCCCGGGAAACTCCTGAACATTTTGCAAAAAGCCCCATCAAAATCGGATGAACGGTGTGGCAGCGCATAAAGGATAAACATAGGCATTACTTATGAAGATTGAGTGGCTTCTGTAACTGAAAAATATATACTTGATGTAATAAATTAAGTAAACTCAAGTTTATGAGTAGAGCAAGGATTTGTATGTAATATATATTCTTTCCCTTTGTTGATACGTGGCTATAGTTAATGAAGGTGCACGCATTACAACTTACTTATGATATATGGGAATTTATCATTACTTATTTTTACATATTTTATCATAATTGCATATTTTACACACTTTAAAGGAGTTCTATGTAAATTTACATATCATGCCTCTTAATTAAAACAATACTTTCACAAGCGGAAAATAATTCAATTTATTTACATTAAAAAAACTCAGATACCTGATTGTACAATAAAACTGTTTTTTCCAACTTATACAAAAGCTGCTATTAAACGGTCAAAGAAGAATTACATTTACTAAACACGATAAACATGGATACAGGAAGACTCAGAAAACTTGAGTATAGGGTTTCACATAGCATGATTTCTTTAAAAATCTGTTTATGAATGAAACAGTAGAAATATGTAGGAGGCACGCCGTGGTATAGTTGGTTAAGGCAATATCCTACAAGCTGGAAAATCGAGGGTCGAGACCCGATGGGGGTCAGGATTTTTAAACTGCTTAATCTTCTGTCGACACCATGACCTGGGTACGAATCAGTCTATAGACAAAAATAATACCATACCATGTTGTGGAGGTATAGACGGCAATCAAAGAAGGCTGGAATCTTTTGCCGATTGTCTAGAAAGATGTGAGCCTTAACCTCCCAATATCCTTAGACCTGTAGTGGGATCATTTTGTAATAGAAACATGGCAATATCCTTCTTATCACGTTATCAAGCATATAACTGTCCCATTTCTTCAAATTGATCTATCTTAACCCTTAAATTCGTAATGTATCTTTTTGCATACATCACTTGGTTTAATTAATTTAATATTTTTAATAAATCATAAGAAAACGAACAAAAAGAAACCACTTAAATATGAGACTAATTAAACAATATACCTAATAATAACAGTTACACAAGATTCGGTTTTCACTGCGGTCCGCCATATTCAAATAAGTAACAGAAGAAATTTGTGTTTTGTCTATTTAAGGGTTAATGTTAACATTTAATTTAAATTTGTATAAAATTACATTTTAATGTATTTAATACTACATATTTTAACGAATTTTTATGTAATCTTACATATTTTACATAATGTTCTTACATATTTTGCATGTTAACATTACATAAAATTCCTAGCCTTAGTGATAACAAAGAACAATATTAATAAAAAATAAACAGAAAAAATATATAAACGAGAATACACACCCATATACAGATGTTCACTCATACTGAACAAAAGTATTCTGTGTCATTACAACGTAGATGGTGAAAAGAGCCAATTAGGTTTTTTCGCTCATACTAAAACAAAGCTAAACTAAATTGTAACGGACTGTTGTTCGTGAAAGAATTAGCTCACTCTTTATAATGTAGGTAGTGGTCCGATGACGCAGGGAAAACGGGATGGAGCTTATGGGAGAAATTAGAGAATACGTTTTTAGGATGCACAGTTCATCTTAATAAATTAATTAATAGCGCATTGTAGAGCTTTATTATGATGAACTGTGTTTCCCAATCTCCTACGTATTACCTCATTCCCTATCTCATCCTTACGTCACCACAAATCCATTTCACAATCACATTTGAATTGTGATGTTAATGACCAGAGCTGTAAAGTGCGTATGTTATTCTTGTGGCATTTTCTTTGCATATTGACAGTTATATATGCCTACTGAATTAAAAACGTACTGAAAATTGTAATTATAATTGTATTCGAAGATTTATGGTATGTAGTCAGAAACTGACCACTACCCCATGAGGCTGGTCATTTATCAAAATACAGACTAAACAAAAGGCAACGGGGATGTAATTTAATACTAATTAATACTAACAAAACATGGAATATCCATCCATAGTAATTCTGCCCGAAGGCAGGTCCTTCACTACAATCATAGCATTTTCATGCTATGCTTGCAGCTTTATTTAGGGAATTGTATGTGTGGTAGCTTCCCGTTGTTTTCCACACCGGTGAAGGATGATGATGATGATGATGATGATGATGATGATGGCCATATAATTTCGGGGACCGTTTGGGCCTTAAAATTGTCCCGACATTTGTCTTACAGGTGAGGAAAACCCCCGATAAAACCTCACCCAGAAAAACTGCCCCGACCGGGGGTTGAACCCGGGCCCGCTGCGTGACAAGGCAGCACGCTACCTCGAGACCACAGCGGTGGACTACATGGAATATAATAACATTAAATTAATATAAAATTAAATTAAATTAAAGTAAGTAAAGCTTCCTAGATGATTATTTACAAAATGCTGAATATAGTTGTTATGCAGTTAATGATTTCATTGTGTCAAACTTAAGATATCAGTTCATTTGGATTTAAATATTAGTTAGTTAGATCATCGGTTGATTAATGTCTTTGACATCGTCCGATTCCTAATAGCCAATTTTTTGTCGGTCCATCCAATCTCCTAGCTGTATATGTTTCTCCTTCATGTATAAATATATTCCCTGACTCCTCCCTGGTTTAGGAGGAATAACCAACCAGCGAAACTATTAAAACATGGATCCGACCATTTATTTGAACGATTGAGAAAATTGTTTACAAAATTTATGAATGGTGAAAAAGTTCCTGAAGAGTGGACACTAATATACATTTCGACAATCCATAAAAAAGGAAAAAAAGACCAATGTGAAAATTATAGAGGCATAACAGTAACAAGTACTATGAGTAGACTATGGACGTATACCAAACATGTTTTTTTTCAATGCCACCTGTTTGTCATTCGACAAAATACCAAAATATTATTTGGAAAAAAACTATAGGCCTACTGATATGGAATTAGAGGAACAGTCAGGATTTAGAGCAGGTCGTTCCACAACCGACAATTTATTTTGAATTACTCAGGTAATAGAAAATAAAATGCAATATGGACAACCTTTGTACCTACTTTGTCCCTATAGAGATACTATCAATTGCTTTAAGACATATGGAAATTAAGATGATAATAATTAAAGCTATACAAAATTTATTTGACAATTTAAAATAATAATAGCTAATTAAATGAAATAGTTATGTAACAATAAAATTAGTAATGTAAAGAGGTCATATAGGAGCCAATCCGCCACAGTCCGTGCGAAGTGGGACTAGATTAGATAACCATTATCACCTGCGACCTGGAGGGAGGTCAAACTTACATGCAACAGAAAGAGAAAGAGAAAAAATGGGAGTGGTTTAGGAAAGAATTGACAGGCAAGGTGAAAATTAATCTAACTCCTCATATTCTGCCTGACAACACAGATATTGCTCAACAAGCATGCCCTCCCCCTCCCACTTTTTTCTATCGCATTCCAATTATTTTTATATTTTAATTCCTATAATATCTGTATGCTCCCCCATTATAACTACATTTGTCCTTAAATAAGAGATTTTAAAATTTGCGAAACAGTTTTAATATAACAAAGCGCAGAAATGAACTTCCTTAGAAGAACAAAAGGCTGCACAAGATTGGGTCGGATAAAGAATGAAGATATAAGAACATAGTTAAATACATATCCATTGAATGAGAAAATCAAAGAATATAGAGAAAAATGGTTTACACATGTCGAAAGAAAGAATGTAACAAGATTACCAAGAGCAGCATTCAACTACAAGCCAAAGAGGTTCAAGGAATGTAGGAAGACCAATGAAAAGATGGACAGAACAACTGTGAGGCGGAACAGGCAATTTTGTCTAGCCCGTAAAGTGAAAAAGAAGAAGAATATTTTTAATATGAACTCTTTTTGTGTAATAACTAGGGTAAGGATTGTATGATGCAAATTTTGGTCGTAAAAGGGGGGGGAAGGTTCTGAAAACACATACAAAAAGGTGTTAAAGAAAAGATGCTGCTGAAAGCGAATTATGGTTTAAACCAGTTACATGAACTCAGATTCTGTAATATGCATATGGTCAGTGGGTGAAAATCGTGTTCAAAAATTCCGTTACATAGATACAAAGACACTTTTTTTATTTTCTGATGATTCTGGCCAGGATTTTAGAAAATAAATATGAATTTATAGTATTGTCACGGGTCCTTTACACGTATATAAGGTTTCAAGTCGATCCAATGTTTCTAAATGGGTGAAAATCTTGTTCAAAAATTACGTTACATAGCTACAAAGACACTTTTTTGATTTTCTGATGATTCTGGCCAAGATTTTAGAAACAAAATATGAAATTATTGTATTGTCACGGGTATTTTACAAGTATACAAAGTTTCAAGTCGATCCAATGATTTTAAGTGGGCGAAAATCACGTTAAAAGATTCAGTTACATAGATAGATACAGGTCAAGTTAATATAAAGCGTGTAAACTAAGTTCTAGTTCAGACTAGTAAAACACAATCAACAACCAGTCGGTAGATAGAAAAATTAAATTATTGCCAGTACTAACTGAACTTCTTTTAAACTGTTGAAATTTAAATTTGACTTCACAGCTGCAGATTGTTCATTGTTGCTGGGATATAAATTACTGGTGGTTTACATAAATTATATTTTAATATGTATTATTTACTATTGTCCACCGCTGTGGTCTCGAGGTAGCGTGCTGCCTTGTCACGCAGCGGGCCCGGGTTCGATTCCCGGTCGGGACAGGCTCCTGGGTGAGGGTTTTTCGGGGTTTTTACTCACCTGTAAGACAAATGTCAAGAAGCTTAGGGCCCAAAGTCCCAGAAAATCATCCAAGCCATCATCATCTTTATCATTATCATCATCATCCTTCACCGGTGTGGAAAGCAACGGGAAGCTACCATACCTACAATTCCCTAGCAAGGTGCAAAGCATAGCATGAAAATGCTATGATTGCAGTGAAAACTTGCCCTCGGACAGAATTACAATGGATGGATTTACTATATTTGATAAGGAATGAAACTATACGAGAAGAACTAAATATATATAAAATTGAAGATAAAATCAGCGAAAATAATAAGAAATGGACAGAACACTTAATGAGAATGAACAACGAAAGAATACCAAACAGAACCTTCCTGTATAATCCCAGAGTAACAAGAGATGTTGGCCGACCACGCAGAAGATGGACTCCACTTTTAACTTCGCCGGAACAGGCTGCATAGCCTAAACCTTGTAGTAGAAGGAGGGAGGAGGAGGATTTACTACTGTTGACTTCACACTGCAGATTGACCATTGTTTCTGGGGTATAAATTATATATTAATATTTATTTAATATCGTTGAGTTCTGATTGAGATTTTAAAAATCTTTTAAAAACGCAGAGAAGAGTGGAGGGAAAGGTGCTGAAACATAAAAGAAGGTAGGAAAAGGGGCGAAATGTAGGCCTACTAATTTCTCGAAAAGGTGCAACAAATTGTGTTCATTTCGCTTCATTTCATCCCCCCAAATACACATATTGAACTATTGGTATGAAAACAGCTATATTTTTGGAAAGGTGCCGCACCTCAAAATCCTTTCCCTAGTAATAACAGTAAGTATTTCACTCAATTACAATTGCAATTGCAGTATTCTTCTAAATGTGTGTGTGCGTGCGTGCGTCATGATGACATTCCGGAAAAGGGAGCACCCCGAGAAAAAAAATATCCGGTGTAGCCTACCATCAATACCCCTCCGGAACAGCCAGGATTCGAACCTGAGAGACCATTCGGGAGAGCCACGTGTCCACGGTGACGGAAAACTATGATGTAGAAAATAAAAAGATAAATAATATATTACAATGCGAGGTTGGGAAGTGGTTTTTACAGAAGCGAGGAAATGATTAAAAACCGAGCGATAGTGAGGTTTTTAATTATCGAATTTCTGTAAAACACTTCACAAATGTGCGTTGTACATTATTTTTTGCACGATGGTGTTTTCAAAATAATAAATAATAATAAAATAATAACATATATATATTGGAAATATTTGCGTTGATTATAAACAACTGACTAACGTTAACAGTCTGGCCAATGTTTATACGGTAAATGCCGAAAATAATTTAGTTGAGACTACAGCAGGCATCGATCCAAACAGGGATAAAATGGCGGCAAGTATGAATTTATGTTTTATATTGATTCAAATAAAGTTCAGTTCATTTAAAGTGCAGTGATTTGTTTCGTATATTAACACTACCTTTTGGATATATTTTTGTATATATATTGTACGTAGTATACATAAAGGGCAATGGTTTTACTTCCCGCACTAGGTAGGCAATTTGTAATAATACAGTATAGTTATTTAGTTATTTATAGGTGACAACCCCGAAATTTAGGAAATCCAACTTTGAATCAAGGTCGTCATTGCTGTAAGTACGACAGAACGCACTATCACGCAAAAAATAAAATTGTAACTGCAGAAACGAGAGTTCTAATTCTATACATAAAACGGTCACTAAAGACTATCCGCTCTTAAAGTGATCCTCATCAAAACAAGACCATGTGACCTGCTCGCTTTTCATTGGTTATGGACACCGACGTACATGTAGAAGCAGTAAGTACGCGAAAAAGTAGTTCCCTTCATTAAATTAGAAACATGTCCTCTGAACCTACTTGTTATTCTTCATGAAAGAAAATAATAATATCCAAAACATAGTAAACATTCTAAAATATACCTAATCAATAATTACAACTTAAAATAATTTATTACATATGGAAGATGTATTTGAGTTATGCTTTCAGCTGATGCAGAACAAAATGGCTAAAGGTGTCGTCGAGTCTTCCGTTGCTATGTCGCCATGTAAATTTTTAAAACACAAGTGTGGTAATAATTTGACTAGTGGTAAAAAAACAGTAATTTTAAATGTATTTCATAAGTTCAGTTAAAAATCTCATCAGCTTTCTTGTAATCTATCCCATTCAACTACCACATCTCTTATATACTTCACACCTGTTCCTTGTCAATGTGACAGTAATTGTGGCGCGAATGGAGGAAGGATATATTTCTCATTTGTTTATGTTAGGATCACACTAACAGCGGATAAGGTATAGGAATACATTTAAGAGACAGGTGTAATTGAAGATTTAACAGACTTATAGGAGGTAGAGAGAGAATAACGGATCGGGATAGATGGTCAAGTGTAAACCTGAAGGGGAAGATGGAACGACGATATTGAGACCTTAACAGGAGAATTCAAGTCTTATCCGTGAAGTCAAGAAGACAAGAAGAAGAGAAACATGTCTAAATAAAAACGACACGAACACCTGAGTTAGTTCAGATATTGATATGCCAAGTTCTACAATAATCTGAGTAGATTCGTGGTTTGTGGTTTCGGTTTGAAGAAAAAACATGCTTCGTTTTGAATTTCAATCTATGTTTATCCATTTGGATATTTCAATACCAACACAACGTTCTAGTCAGATGTCTCATTATCAGGTCTACAAAAACATATTGCATATACCTAATATATCAAAGAACAACTGAATATTTTATTCACATGGGCATAAAAATACATAATATGTATATATAAACTAGCTATACAGAAGAATATGTATTGAAGATATCTACAGAGAAAACAAAAATGATATTTCAAGGTAAGAACAGTCAAGTCTCGTAGACTGCGATGGGCAGGACATGTTGCGCGTATGGGGAATGAAAGACGTGCATGGAAGCTTCTTGTAGGAAAGCCAGAGGGAAAACGCCCAGTTGGTAGACCAAGAATGAGGTGGGAGAACAACATTAACTATGATTTGAGGGAAGTAGATTATACAGGGAATGATTGGAAAGCATTAGCTCAGGATAGGGATGTATGGAGAGCTTATGTCCGCGCGGCCATGAACCTACGGGTTCGATAGTGCCAGTAAGTAAGTATGACATTTCAAGGTATAGATCCAGTCAGAAGTAAAATTGTACTTGATAATAAAATTTTGGAGCAGGTGAATAATTTTACATATATAGGATGCAATATATCATATGAAGAAGAAAAGGATGTATTCTTCTTCTTCTTCTTCTTCTCTTCTTCGGCTTTCCCCCACTTATAGGTTTGCCGTTTTCAGTTTCCATTTATTTCTATCATTCCAATCTCCCTCTTCCAAATTCCTATCATCCATTATGGTTTTGACGTATGCTTTCCATTTCCATCTTGGTCTGTCACGTTTATTTCTTCCAGGGGGTGACCATTGTTATATACTTTTTGGCCATCTTTCATTTCCCATTATTTGTACATGGCCATACCATTTAAGCATTTGATTTTCAATCGTCTTAACAACAGATGTGGTGACATTAATTTCTCTCCAAAGGGATTCATTTCTTATTTTATCCTGTCATGTTTTTTGGAGGCTTCTTCTAAAATAATCAAATTCAATTGTTCTAATTGTATTCTTTTGGAATTTCGTCAAAGACCAAGTTTCACTTCCATATGACAAATAATTCTGTATTATGCTCGTATAAATGTTCATTTTACTTTCCTTTGTAATATTCTTGTTCCAAATTATTCCATGTAATGTCTTAGTTGCATTTTTTGCCATTGCAATTTTAGTCTGTACATCTCTCTCACGGGTACCTAAACTTGTAATTATTGACCCTAGATATCTTAAAAATTCACATTATTTTATTTTCCCTGTTTCAAGTATGAGGTTATCCACATCCTTTCCCAAACACATATATTCTGTTTTCTGTAAATTTATATCCAGTCACCATTTTTTATATTCTTCCATTGGTTTATTTATCATATATTTCATATACTCTTCATCCCCTGCAAAAATTATTTGATCATCTGCAAACAACAATGAATGCAGTACTTTTCCTCCTGTAGGAATACCCATTTCAGAACATTTTTTATACCATAAGTTAAGAGCCTGGTCTAAATAAATGTTAAAAAGAATTTGTGACAAACTGCATCCCTGCTTAAGGCCTTTATTCACTGTCAATTCCTCTGTTAAATTATTCTGTATTTTTACTTCAGCTTTTGTATTACTATAGATCCTCCTAACAATATTAATCCATTTATCACAGATATTCATATTTCTCATTGTCATCCATAACAATTGTCGAGGTATACTATCATATGCCATCTCTAAATCAATAAAGGTCATATGTAGTTCTTTATTTTTTGCTAGGATTTTCTCTTGTAATTGGATGTAAATGCAAAAATATAATTTTTTTAAAGAATTTTAGTGTTAATAAATTCTATCTTCAAGCCATAGGTAGTCCAAAAACATTCAAAACTAAAAGTGTATAAAAGACTGGCTCTTCCAACTCTTTTGTATGGTAGCGAAGTATGGACGTTGAAACAGAAGGATACACAAAATCTTAGATCTGCTGAAATGAGATACCTTAGGAAGACTGCAGGATACACATTACTAGATCACAAAAAAATTAAGACATCTTAGAAGAATTACACATGGACCTTTAGGAAACAAAATTTCTGATTATAAGTCAAGATGGATGCAACATGTTCATCGAATGGAAGATCACAGGATACCCAAACAAATGTTAAGATATCAACTTGCAGGAAGAAGACCAGGACATCCACTCAAAATACTTCTAGATGGTGTTTGTATTGAGGCAGAAACAGGTCAACAAATGACCTTAATTCGTACTAAAATGTACTATGATGATGATGATGATGATGATGATGATGATGATGATGATAAACTAGCTAATACTCGGCGTGCGTTGCTACGCCTAAATAAATGATACATTAAAGATTAATTAAATTGTATGGTATACGCTGAAACGAACCAAACATGACGGTTGCTAGTCAGTTTTTAATTTTGGATTTCAAGTAAACCTCCAATTCTAATTGCCGGATTTCGCTCATTTTTAGAAAATACCTACCTCGCTTTAATATGATATACTGAGTACCGTAGTGAAACATCGAAAATTGTGATCGCTACAGCGATTTTTATTTTTCACTTCAGGCGAACTCCTACACCTAATGGTTTTAGAGGGTCCAATTGTGGATCTAGACCATCCAGGTACTCACTCAAACATACTCAACAAATTTCATCAAAATCGGTCCAGTCGTTTAGGTAGTTATTAATTTCTAATTTCATCTAAACCTCCAATGCTAATTGTCGGATTTCGCTCATTTTTTGAAAATATCTACCTCGGTTTATTTTAATATAATATACTGAGTTTCGTAGTGAAACATCGAAAATTTTAACCGCTAGAGCGATTTTTATTTTTCACTTCAGGCGAACTCCTACACCTAATGGTTTTAGAGGGTCCAATTGTGGATCTAGACCATCCAGGGACCCATTCAAAACCACACAAAAATTTCATCAAAATCGGTCCAGTCGTTTAGGAGGAGTTCAGTGACAAACACACATATGAAAGAATCTTGATAAAAATGAGTCCTGGTATGTGTCAGTCTGGTAGTTTGTCCCTCTGTATTTTATGGATTCAAAAACTACTTGATACATTTTAATGGGGGCTTTACCATCATTTAGAGAATTTTTCTCGGACAATTAACGCATATAACACATTTCCATACGTACCATAAGGCCGGAGTTAAAAGAATGTATCAGTGCTCCAAAAAAAAGGTCACTTTTTGGACGCTTATATGACTTATGTTGCCTAAACCACAACAAATACACCAAATTAATATACACAGAATTGAATATCTCAAAAAATCTACAAAAAAAAAGTGCGCTGCAGCATATGTCTATGTTTTATGGATAATTCACAATAACCATTTTTTGTCTTTCAGCTCATTGATGCCAAGAAGATCGGGCAACGCCAGGTAATCATCAGGTGGTATCTAAAAATAATTACGATATAAATGTACACCGTGTCCCATTCAAACCTCCCACATTTTAATTAATAATAACTCTCAAAGTATGCGGAATTATGAAATGCGGTTGGTATTAAAAGAAAAAGAAACTCAAAAATGTTTGTCTTCATTGTTGCAGTTAATTCATCTGTCTCATGTTGACATAAAACAAAATGGCGAGCACAAACTGTTTTCTGGTATGTAGAGGTGAAGTCAATAATTACAGTGCAAAGAAATTACCGGAGAGAATATGGAGGAAATGCACCTGATGAGAAGACCATTAAGGCATGGCTTGAGAATTTTCTGGCGACTGGAAGCGTTAAAAAAGAATCAGGGGGTGCTCGTACACGTGTTTCAGAAGAAGATATTGAAGAAATGGTGCACATATAGAGGTTTTTTAATGTGTGGCAATGAAAATTTTTTGAGTTTCTGTTTCGTTTATTACCAACCTCATTTCATAATTGCACATACTTTGTTAGTTATGATTAGTTAAAATATGGGAGGTTTGAATAGGACACTCTGTATAATTATTTTTCGTTTTACTTATTCAACTAAACATAGAAATTCATTTGATTTATTTAGTCGTAGCTGCGCCTTATTAGTAAGTACATCATAAATATTTTAGAATTTAAAAAAAATCTACGGTCGTATTGTATGCAATTCTGAACGTTGTACTTTGTGTTGAAGTCAGACCACATAACTTTTAGAGAATTCATATAAAACTAACTCACTGGCACTATCGAACCCACGGCTGCGAGGGCATAAGTTCTCCACACACACCTATCCTTAGCTAATGTTTTCCAATCATAAGCCCGTATAATCTATTTCCCTCAAATCATATTTAATGTTATTCTCCCACCTCGTTTCTGGTCTACCAACTAGGCGTTTTCCCTCTAGTTTTCCTGCAAGAAGCCTCCATGAACGTCTTTCACTCCCCATTCGTGCAACATGTCTTGCCCATAACAGTCTATGAGACTTAACTGTTCTTATTATATCTGGCTTCCTATAAAGACCATGTAATTCATTGTTATGTAGTCTTCTCCATTCACCTGTCTGTTCATCTTTCTTTGATCCAAAAATTTTCCCAAGAACTTTATTCTCAAATACTCGTAGTCTCCTTTCCTCCCTTAAAGTAAAAGTATATCTGAGCTAAATCTCCATCTTTAGTGTCTAAGTTAAAACTTTGCCCGTCACCGTAGCGTGGTCGATTAAGTCCATATCATCCAGTCTGGCAGACTAGATTCGATTCCCAGTAGAGTAGAAGATTTTAAATATGTAGCCTATCTTCAGCTTTATGTTATGTCCCTTGACGTTTTCTATTGTGTGATGCATTCGGCGATAATCCTACTTCCCGCTACTTTCCTTTAAGTTCTGAGGGTCGTGGATTCAAACCCGGCACGCAGTCGATGGATTTTTAGGACGGAAAAATCCAAGGAGCAAGTCCTCCGGATGGGGACTTTAAGCCGTGGGTCCCGATTCTGAAAATATTCAGGCCCGTAAAAGAGCCTTAAGCCTGAATAAAGAGGCCTCCAAGCAAAATTTACCGATATCAACGTCCTAGCAATACCTTAGTTGCCTGTTAGATGTCTCATTGGGTCGGTGTGTTGACCGCATACCAACCATGATATCTACGAACAAATTAGGTACCTAAAAATTAACTTCGGAACAGGCAACTAATGCCTAAACCAGGAAGTAAAAAAAAGAAGAAGAAGAAAATTAACTTCGTCTAGTAACTCCTTACAAAGGAGAGGCTATGACTTAACAATGGGCTACGCCATTATAGATAGATATAGATTATATATAACATTTAAAAGGATGAAAATAAGGAAGAAGAAGGTTAAAATAATAGTTCCAGTATAATTTTGTTATGTTAATAAGAAGCCATGAGACGCACAGCGTAGAAGCAATAATTTATAATTGGAGAATTTGTTTACTTGATAATTTTAGTATTAATTATTATTATATTATTATAATCTTATTTTATATAATGCTAGCTAATACCCGGCGTGCTCTGCTACGTCTAAATAAATGAAAATTAATGTGCTTTTATGTTTAGTTGAATAAGTAAAAGGAAAAATAATTATATTTTTTTATTTTTTATAAACCCCGTGCTGGTTACCCGGCGTTGCCCGGGAATATACTTATCCCGATCTTCTTGACATAAATGAGCAGAAATACGATAATTAATGTGTTTTATGTTTAGTTAACTAAGTAAGAGGAAACATGTATATCGTAATTATTTTTAGATACCCCG
Source organism: Diploptera punctata (assembly GCA_030220185.1). Lineage (NCBI taxonomy): Eukaryota > Metazoa > Arthropoda > Insecta > Blattodea > Blaberidae > Diploptera > Diploptera punctata. The sequence continues at coordinate 1,206,791 of JASPKZ010008359.1, read as the reverse complement.
GCTGTTTACCCGGCGTTGTCCGGGAATCTACTCATCCCGACCATTTTGGCATAAATATCAACACCGACAATGGACGTGAGGTAGTATATTGAGATATGTTAATATTTTTTAATAATGTTCTGAAATGAAGCGTTTTCACACTATGAGCAGCTAACTTCTCAAGAGTTCCGTCAGTTGGAATTCAAGACTCAATACTTGACAATACTCGTACTGTCACAGTCACATCAAGTTTTTAAAATATCCACCTCCCATTTCATTGCAGAGCGTATATAGGCGGTGTAGTAATTGGCACACACGCCCAATTACGCCTGGCCTCGATTGAATTGTCTCTGCAGCAGCGTGGATTCAGACTATAAGATCCATATGTGACTCTACTGGAGTCTGATAAACTATTTCATGTCGCCCCACAAAAAGTAGTCGAGAGGGTTAAGATCAGGTGATCTCGGAGGCCATGGGACTGGTCCCCCTCTGCCAATCCATCGATCTGGATATGTGGTATCCAAATGCCTCCTCACATTGGCATGGAAGTGAGCTGGAGCTCCGTCATGTTGTAGCCACATTCCGTTGCGAAGCCACGTATCATAGGTTACCTGTGAGGTGTTGTCAAGTAATGAGTCTTCAAATCCTTCCAACTAACACTGATCTTGAGACATAATTAACTACTCATAGTGTGAAAACGCATCATTTCCGGACATTGGCACCTATTAAAAGATGATCAACATATCTCAATATACTACCTCGCATCCGTTGTCGGTGTTTTTTTGCAACAACCTGTATATTGTATTGTCTAAGGAAATATTCATTAAGTTCGTTTTTTTTATTATTTTTGAGTCGGGCAGTGCTTGATACAAGAGGAGAGGATAATCCAAAGACAGGAAGCTAAAACAAGGAGAACGAGAAATAGTGAGATGTAATAGAATTAAAAAAATAACGAATACCTTTTACAATCATAGAAACATACATAAATATACCTGGCATCGTCAGGACTCAAAATCAATCATTGATTATTTCATTGCAAATAATAAGATTTTTAAATTGTTTCTCGATGTCAGAGCCTACAGAGGATATGATATTGGTTCAGATCACTACCTAGTAGAAGCAAGAATAAGATTTCCACCAAGATGGTTAAAAAAGAAGAAACAACAACAGAGCATAGAACAAAAGTACAAGGTAAAATTATTTTATGATGACAGCATTAAATGGTTATATTCGAGAAGAATTCAGCAATATATGGCTACAACTCCAGAAAGTAATGATGTCGAAGAAGAATGGAAAAACATTAAAATGATAATTCAAAATGCAGCTAATGAAACTTTAGGAAAAGTAAATATACAACAAAGAAGAAATAGAACTCTAAAAATCTGGGATGATCAAATAAAACAATTGATTGAAGAAAAAAATGCAGCTTATAAAAAATATTTGAACACAAAGAAAGTAGAAAATGAAATAGAATTCAAACGCTGTAGAGCTATTGTTAAGAGGGAAATAAGAAAGAGACATAGGAAAACATGGTTAAATTTTGTTACACATTTAGAATCAGATTTGCATAAGCTCCAACCTAATGCCTTCAAAATATTAAAACATTTGAATAAAGATATTAAAGAATCTACCAAAATTAATTGCGGAGTAACAAAAGAAGATTTTTTCAATTATTATAAAAGTCTTTGGACTGACAATAGCTATGAAGATACAATTTTCCGAAATAATAATGAGACAGATTCCATAATATCATTGGAAGAATTGAACAATAGTTTAAAGAAATTAAAAAATGGGAAGGCAACTGGCACAGATGGTTTGAATTCTGAATTGTACAAATATGCAGGCAAACAGTTCCATGAAAGACTGTTGTCCTTCTTTAATAATGTATTCAAAAATGCAGATATACCACAAGAATGGAAGACAAGCATTGTTATACCCCTGTTCAAGAAAGGAGACAAGAGAAAAATGGACAACTATAGGGGAATCAGTTTGTTAAACACATGCTACAAAATTTATGCAGACATTTTAAATGGAAAATTGAAAAGTTTCAGTGAAAAATTCCTTATGGAATGTCAAAATGGATTTAGGAAAGGACGATCTTGTATTGATTCAGCATTTTCTGTTAAACTATTGCTTGAAAAAAGAAGAGAATTCAACTTAGAAACACATTTTGCTTTCATAGATTTTGAAAAAGCATTCGACACAGTCAAGAGATCAAAACTCTTAAATATATTGGAAGACAGAAATATACCAAATTTACTTCGGCAGAACATACAAAATATTTACAAAGACAAACCATAAAGATTAAATTAAATAACAGATTTTCTGAAGAAGGAATTATAAATCGTGGTGTGAGACAAGGCTGCCCCCTATCCCCAACACTCTTTGCAATTTATATCAATGAAGTAATATGTTGCTGGAACAAAACATATAAATTTGGAATAAGAATATCAGAAAATAGAAAATTAAACACCCTATTGTTTGCAGATGACCAAATAATAATAGCAAATTCCGAAGATATCTACAGAAAGGTCTGTATGAACTTAACAAAATTACAGAAGAATATGGATTAAAGATATCTACAGAAAAAACAAAAATTATGGCATTTCAAGGTGTAGATCCTGTCAGAAGTAAAATTGTACTGGACAATAAAATTTTGGAGCAGGTGAATAATTTTACATATCTAGGATGCAATATCTCATATGAAGAAGAAAAGGATGTAAATGCAAAAATATCTAAATTTTTAAGAATTTTAGGGTTAATAAATTCTATCTTCAAGCCACAGTTAGTCCAAAAGCATTCAAGACTGAAAGTGTATAAAACACTGGCTCTTCCAACTCTTTTGTATGGTAGCGAAGTATGGACGTTGAAACAGAAGGATATACAGAGACTTAGATCTGCTGAAATGAGATATCTTCGGAGGACTGCAGGATACACACTACTAGATCACAAAAAAAAAAATGAAGACATCTTAGAAGAATTACACATGGAATCTTTAGAAAACAAAATTTCTGATTATAAGTCAAGATGGATACAACATGTTCATCGAATGGAAGATCACAGAATACCCAAACTAATGTTAAGATATCAACCTGCAGGAAGAAGAAGACCAGGACGTCCACTCAAAAGACTTCTGGATGGTGTTTCTCTTGAGGCCGAAACAGGTCAACAAATGGCCTAAATTCGTGAATGTACTATGATGATGATGATGATAATAGAATTAAATAGGATCATGAAATACGATAGTAAGAAATGGTTTCGGACCTTAATAGAAACTCCTTTATTTACGAATCTAACCAACAGCATTTTCAAAATGTTTAATTAATTTAGAAAATACAATTAACTCACAGACACTAAGGTATCTGTAGGTTTATGGCTGCGCAGACATAAGCTCTCCACACATTCCTATCCTGAGCTAATGTTTTTTTTTCAAACCTCCCTGTATGATCTACTTCTCTCAAATCTTAGTTTAGTGTTATTCTCCCACCTCATTATTGGCCTCCTGGGCGTTTTCCTTTTGGTTTTCCTACACTGAATTTCCATGCCCATCTTTCATTCCCAAATCATGCCCATATGACCTACCCACCGCAGTCTACGAGACTTAACTCTTCTTCCTGTATAACCTACTTCTCTCAAATCATAGTTAATGTTATTTTCCCACTCAATTCTTGGCCTCCTGGGTGTTTTTCTTCTAGTTTTCCTGCACGTAGTTTGCATGCCCATATGCCCTACCAATCGCAGTATACGAGACTTAACTCTTCTTATTATATCTGGTTTCCTTTAAAAATAATGTAGCTTGCTATTATGTAAACATCTCTATTCACCTGTCTGTTCATTACTCTTTGGTCAAAAAATTCTCCTAAGAATCGTAATATTTTTTTCTCCCTTAAAGTGAGAGTCCATGTTTCGCACCAATTTTACAGTTATAGCGCTGAAAGAAAGAAAACGAAAACTTTCATCATATTATATATATTGCAAACAAATCTCAGAAATATAGAACATGTAAAACTTGCCCCTACTTATAACACGTTTTCAAAATTTATCGGCTCATCACAATTTAGGAACAAGATCACAAGACTCTTCTTTACTTTTGATATCACAGCACAGGACCAAAGATATTTAAATATCTTAATGAAACTATTTCCAAAATTAAATCTTTAGAATAAAACCCTGCCAAAAAAGGCATGCCACATAATGCAAAATTAGAAATTATTAAACAAGATGAAGTTAAAGGCATCTGAGAAGATAAATTCCCTATGAATCTTACACAATATATATGACTAGAGCATGGACCTCACGTCCCAGTCATGTCAGGGACTGTCAATCTCTATTATTATTTAAATCCAAATTAACTGATATCTTAAGTTCGACACAATGAAAACATTAACTGCATAACAACTATATAGAACATTCCATTAATAATCATCAAGGAAGCTACTTACTTTATTTTATATCATTTTAATTTTATTATATTCTATGTTTTTGTTAGTATTAGCTAGTATTAGATCACACCATCACTGTATTTTGTTTAGTCTGTATTTTAATAATATCTTAAAATTGTAATATGTATGTAATTTCTGTATAATTCTACTATTCGCTGGTTGAGTGGAAGAGAAGGACTTACGGCCTTAACTCTGCCAGCTAAAATAAAGCATTATTATTATTATTATTATTATTATTATTATTATTATTATTATTAATTATTATTATTATTGTTATTATTGTTATTATTATTATTATTATTATATATTCTACATAGGAATTCAGACGCATTATCTTATTGCTCAATGAGTTTTTTTTAACTTGAAAGTTATTTTTTCTTAAACAATTTGATTTTTTTGTGTGTCGTAACATGCAACATAAAAATCAAATACTAATGAATTTATTTAGAGTACTAAATTATTAACAAAATTTTTGAAGAGTATTTTATTATATGGTTCGGAAACATGCACGTTGAAGCAAAAAACACAGAAATAAATTATTAGTTACAGAAATGGACTTTTTTTTAAGAATATCGGCAAGAATATCAAAATTAGATAAAATAAATAATAATACAATAAGAAAAATAATGAATGTAGAAAAGGATACTGTACAAGAGATTGAAGAAATCCAACTAAGATGGTATGGACATATAATGAGAACAAGAGACATAGAAACAAACAAAGAAGTATTGAAATGGATAATTCCTGGAAAAGGGAAACGTCGTAGACCAAAGCCAACGTGGATAAAGGGAATTCGAGACAACATGAAGAAGAGAAATATGAACGAAGCAGACACGCAAGACCAGGAAGTGTGGAAGAAAAAAAAAATGTATATTTTGGTTGAGGATACCTGTGTAAATAACAGAAACAATCTGAAATAATAAGTACAATTTAGAATACAATACTCGTAAATCTCATCACTTTAAAACTTACTTGTTTAACTTCTTTCATACGTGTCTTTAGAAAAAGGTAAAAATTCAACATTTCAATAAGTATCCTAAGAACAATTTACTTTAAGTTATAAGAATAAAGAGTTCTTCCCTTTTTGTATTGAGATGCAGTGAATTTAAAATTAGAGATGGCTTCGCAGGTGTGTTTGATTGTTCACAAGTCAAGTGCTGGTCAAAGTAGACGAACTCTGTGACATACGCGCTTCCTTCACCTTTGTCCCGACTCCAGTCCCCTACACACGATAATTAATTTAGGCACGTGGATTTAAAAATTAGGGAAAGTTTATGCGTTCGGTGATGCATTATATAATAGAAATAGACAGCTAATGACAAATGAGGGAAATTTTGAAGAAGTGGCTGAATTCAAATATCTAGGAACAATAATTACAAATAGGAATGAGATGCACAAAGAAATTAAACATAGGCTCAATTCTGGATATGCATGCTATTATCCATTACAGGGACTCTTGTCGTCCCGACTCCTTTCAAAAATCATTAAACTGAAAATATATAAAAGTGTTATTCTACCAGTTATATTACATGGTTGCGAAACATGGACTCTTACTTTTTAAGGGAGGAAAGAAGATTACGAGTATTTGAGAATAAAGTTCTCAGGAAAGAAATTGGGCAAAAAAAAAAAAGAGTTGAACAGACAGGTGATTGGAGAAAAATACATAACAGTGAGCTGTTTGGTATGTATAGGAAGCCAGATATAATAAGAGTTAAGTTTAACAGACTGTGATGGGCAGGACATGTGGCACGAATGAGGAATGAAAAATGTACATGGAAGCTTCTTGTAACAAAACCAGAGGGAAAACGACCAGTTGGTAGACCAAGAATGAGTTGGGAGAATAACATTAACCATGATTTGAGGGATTTGAGGGAATAGATTATGCAGGATAAAGATGTATAGAGAGCTTATGTCCGCGCGGTCATGAGCCTACGGGTTCGATAGAGCCAGTGAGTTAGTTAGTTGTACTGCGTTCGGCGACATATTAATTTTTGTGCTGAATTAAATAATGATGTGGCGCCTCGGAACTAAATCGGCCAAAAATAGCACTAAGATGGAGAAACATTATCATACTAGCAACGATTTGTGGTTGATAGATACTAAGTAACTGATTCACTGGCTCTATCGAACGCATAGGTTCATGGCCTCGCGGATATAAGCTCTCCATACATCCATATCCTGAACTAATTGTTTTCAAATCATCCCCTGCATAAACTACTTCTCTCAAAGCATGGATGTTATTCTCCCACCTGATGATTGGTCTATCAACTGGACCTTTTCCTTCTGATTTTCCTACAAGAAGCTTCTATGCACCTTTTTTATTCCCCATTCGTGCCAACATGCCCTGTCCATCGCAGTCTACGAGACCTT